>CM056600.1:37545966-37684041 GCA_029721355.1 Tegillarca granosa | reverse complement strand
ATATGAGGATACAATATCCAAATTTACAACACTATCCGGGACCAGGACCACTTTTCTATGATGTATTGTACATTTCAAACAACATTTGAACACGAATTCTAGATATAACCTACTTTCTCTCCTCTCTGTTTCTGGATACTGGATGATTTGTTGATGCACATGCCACTGTGGGGCCACTTGGCTGAAGTTGGTTCAAAATATCCTGTCGAATTACCTCTCTGACATCAGGCAATTGTTGCACAGGATTCCGATTTGGCGGAGCAGACCGTATTGGTTGCATGCCAAAATTTCCATGGTAATAACTTCCACCAACTGGTTGGAATTGTGAACCTGGAAAAATGTAAGGCACCTGCTGTAAGGAAGGTGGTGGTAGTGGTGGTGGTAGTGGCATTCTTTGTGGCAATCTTCTACTCTCAAAGCCATATTGAAACCTTGGTCTGTACATTTTCCAAAATTTAATGTTTTTAAGATGTCCATTATCCAACAGTCTCCAAATATAATTTACAATATATTCATTGTATATTTCTTTCCAAGTTAGTCGATATTTACAGCTTCTATGACTAGATAGAAGCACATTAAATATGGCCATATAAGTGTATTTACTGGTATCTGAAAATGAAAAAATAAAACAAATCATCACAAGTGATACTATTCCCCTCATAATGAAGTACTGTATCTTATTTTTTCCAAATAATTGACCTATAATAATCGCAAGAAAAAAATCTGAAAACCTGTTACATATATTAAATCCTCGAGGTTCTACTTTGTATATATCGAATTTGAACCAAATTGATCAACAAATAAATATGTAATGTTTATTTTCTGGGTTTTTTTAATTTATATTAATGGTGGCCATCTTGACTTTAGGATGTGGCTTAAACAGGAACTTGTATTAGATATTACCATGATAATAAACCCATGAAGTTAAATGAAATTCTGTTAAGAAATAAACTTGTTAGAGTTCTGACAAGGAAAGGGTAACATACATACATACATACATACATACATACATACATACATACATACATACATACATACATACATTACATACAGTACATTACACACACACACACACACACACACACACACACACACACACACACACACACACACACACACACACACACACACACACACACACAGAACAAATCCTAAATATCCCTTCCAAATTTTAACCATGGAATAAAAAGAAAAAGGCAAAAAAGCATAAAGTATAATTAAAAATTAAATGCATTTTACATGTATATAACCATATATTTTACATGCAAGTCTTGAGGTAATTTGTATGCTTTGTGTTGAACATGAGTTGTATACCCGGTTTTTTTTACCAAATTGACTCTACCAGTGCTTTTAATAAAAAAAATTCTATTTTAAACTAGACTGGTGATTCAAAGGATATCTAATACCTCCGCAGGAAACCACCCCCAGATATATACAGGTACATACATAAATTGTAAGAATAAGAATGAGCTTTTTTATGTTATTCTGAAGTTTTACCCATTTCCAGATAATAACACAAATTTCATGGGTTAAAGGAACCTTTCTTACTTGATCATAAGCATTGTGTATAAATATGAAGTCAATTTGCAGACTGGGTAAAACATCAAAACAGAAAAAGGGGAATAACTCCAAAAAGATAAATGGGAAATCTTCAAAAATTGTAAGGGACCTTCCTTTCATGACCATAAGCTTTCTATATCGATATGAAATCAACTGGCAGACTGGTTCTGGAGTTATCGTCCGGTAATGGGTAAAACTTCAAAATTACTGAAAATGGGCCATAACTCTTGAACGATAAATGAGAAATCTTCCGAAATCTAAAAGAGCCTTTCTTTCATGACCAAAAGCTTTGCATATTAATATGAAATCGATTGGCACACTGGTTCTGGAGTTATCATCCATATATGGGTAAAACTTCAAAACAGAAAAAAAGGCATAACTCTTGAATGATAAATGGGAATTTTTCCAAATTGGAAAGAATCTTTCTTTCATGACCATAAGCTTTGCATGTAAATATGAAATCGATTGGCACACTGGTTCTGGAGTTATCATCCGGAAATGGGTAAAACTTCAAAATAACAGAAAAGGGGGCATTACTGTTGAACAACAAATGGGAAATTTTCCAAAATCGAAAGGAACTTTCCTTTTCTAACCATTAGCACTGCATATAAATATGAAATCATTTGATTGAAGACTTTTTGAGTTATCATCCAGAAAACAAATATTTTGGATGGACAGAATGACAGATGGAAGGACAGATGGACGGACAAAGCAGGATCACTATATACCCCCCTCTTTGAGGTGGGGGTATAAAAATCAGTATCAAGTCCAAGAAAAATTTATATAAGAGAAATACGTTTAATTTGATAGAAATTCAATTAAAATAAGACAAGTGATGGTCTACAGACAGTTATTAATTATAATTGCATTAATTAGTTATACTGATACCTTACAGAGAAAATACTCAAAATAATCAAGTATTATATCAACGATTTTGTACCTAAATTATATTTCTATCATTGATTGCACTAGTACATACAGTAATCAGGATTAGTTGACTATAAGAGTGGAGTGGATTGGAGTAATGGTGTTTTACGCCCCAGTCAAGAATCTTTCACTTATTTCGAGGTGATCAGTTCTGGGATGGTGGAGGAAACCGTAGTGACCGGAGAAACCCACCGACCTTCGGCAAGCGAACTGACAAACTTTCTCACACTAGGATCTGTCCTGAGTGGGATCCGAACCCAGGCGGTGAGAGGCACTGTGATCCGTAAATGTGCGCTTTAGACCACTCGGCCACCGAGGCCCCAGTTGACTATAAGATAACACTACAATCTTCACAGAGGCTATATACCTACAATAAATTTTCATTAAAACAATCAGGTTTGTCACAAAATAGATTAGTTTATTATAAAAACATTGCTGTTATAAAGAAATATGGACATGGTTCACACTGTTGGCAGTTCAAGATATTTACACTAATTGCCTATCATGACTACTGTTGGAGTCAATGTATTTGCGACATTGAATTTTGCTCAATTTTCATTGAAAATTCAATAAATTCAATTCAATTTGGTATTTTTCATTTTCTAAAATTTAGTTGTAAAGGGAAGTTGTTATATGCACATCAGCAATTACCATGGAATATATCTTCACACAGTAAAATGATGCTGTTATGTGAATTTTACATGTTGTAAAACAAGGCAGATGGTGGATTGTTTTGCCATAAGATGTAATATGACACCAAGAACTTCACAGCGAGCATAAACTTTGCAAATTTGGCATGTTAAATCCCCATAGCAACAGTTGCATTTGTATGGAAATATTTTATGGTAACTGTGGTACACATAGCAACTTTTATTTAAGACTAGAGCAGTGCTGGGTATATTCGGACACTTAAGCAGGAAATGCTGTCAAATTTGCACGCCAGGCATCCCCCTGGAAAGACGTGACCATTACGCTGTTGTAAACAAACCTTACAAAATATAAAATATTGCTGAGGTCACAGGTGAAAAGGCATGTGATATTTTGAGCGGCAACATTTGTACTAAGGAGGGTGAGTTCTGACGCATTCTTTAATACTCGGACAACATGTCGGGACTAACCGGACATTTTTTAAAGTTAAAAAAAAACACGACAAAATGGCTGCAATAAATTCTATTATTATTTATTGAAATTGTAACTTACAGGGATTTTTCTGGCCATGGTGGGAAAGGGACCTTGGGATGAAATTGGAAAAATCATTGACAAAATCGACATTTTGGGAAAATTTTTCATTAAACTTTAAAAATTTTCACATTGTCAGCACATAATAATATATATAATAATATATATATAATTTAGTTTTTCCACCTTTTCTTAAGTTTCTCAAAGCAGGATCATTTGGGAATTTTTACCTACAAAATTTGGAAAAAATGTATGCTTTTTGGCATTGGGAATGGGTTCCTTTACCGGACCCTGTGAGTGGCCAGAAAAATCCCTGACTTAAAATATAATAAAATCTTTAGCATTTGTAATAATGACTTAGCAAAAGCCGCATTCAAAATATAAATCTTCAATGTCACTCTTGCTCATCAACACTAAGTCTATTGATGATACGCAAACTTTATGGAACCAGCGTTGTTGTTGACTTATTTTCCTGTGAAAAAGTGAAAAACAAAATGGTTTTTGGTCTTTTCAACAAAATTATTTATTGAATTTATTTATTTTTGAAAATATAAAGTAAGGCTTATTTTTAATTTTCAAATGTACGTATTTATGGATCACTGCCAGGTTGTAAGTGGGGTAGTTAAGGGGTCTATAATAGTACTATAACCATACCACTGGACATCTACTCCAGTTTACACAGATTTTACAACCATTGATTTCTATGTGTGTTTACTTTCTTGTCTTTTTGTTTTAGTGTTATTATTCATCTGTTTATTTGTATTATGCCATGTTCTTGGTTGTATTTTTATTGTTTGCAAGTACATGTTTTCCAGTTACAAATATCTTTTTGCATTATTATTTTAGATATAGATTACCTAGATCTACCAACTGTAGAATTTCTTACAATATGTGAGCCGCCACGAGATTTTGGGTCGAAATGAGGTATTATGTCATAGTAATAGTTAGAAAAATGACATTAAAGTTTGACGTAAGAACATTTTGCAGACACCTGTTTTTTTTCTTTTCAACTTGATTAACTGCACAGACAAATTATTACACTTAATTTAAAACAACACGGCGTCTTTTGTCTTGTCTATGATTTGACAAATTGAATAAAGTGACAAATAAATAAATAAATAAATAAATAAATAAATAAATAAAGCACACAATGCATCCGGTTCGGATCCGACTTACTGTTTATTATCGATAAATACAAAGGACATAAATTCTGATTTACTTCCGTTGGCAATGTAAATAATTTGCAGTAAACGCAAATGTTGGATATCTAAATGCAAAAATTAGTGAACTTAAATACCATCTGCAGTTATGAGTCAAATAAGTGCATGTTCATCCACCAGCACAATACCATGGACTTGATTGAAAACCAGGACGATGAATTTTTTTTAAGAAATTTCAGAGGTGTATGATTTATTTTTTTTGGAAATGTACTGGTAACGGGGGATACCAGGTGTAAAATTGATACGGACACACACGGTGAAAGTGACAGCGACAGTGAGAGCGAGAGCAATTTAGAGTTTAATGTCGGCGATGCAAGAGAAACGGATGTGACTGATCACAATGTGACGAGTCAATTTAGAAGGAAAATCTGTGGGTGCACTCGTCTATATGGCACCGCATGTAGTGATAACATAGAATGGGAGACTTTGATTGATTATAGAAATCACTGTCAGGAAATGTCATAAGAGGAACTGGATTTTGTCATTAAGATTCAACTTTTCCACCACAAAGAGAAAGAACGAGAGAGACGACGACAGGAATATTATTTTGGAGGTAAGCGAGTATGTAGAGAAACGTTTGCTTTTGCTCATAGTGTGAACAGGAAAAAAGTTGACGCAATTGCACACTCATTAGAAGATGGTCTTGATGCCAGATCACATGGAAACAAGGGAAGATTGCCAAAACATGCTTTAACTTTTAATGATGTTGAGATCATCAAACATTTACAGGAATATCAGCAACATCTGGAAAATTGTAAGATCCAAAGAGATGAATATAGACAACTATGTAATGATGCTAAGGCTACCTATTCACAAATGCCAGATGACAAAAAGCAAAGGAGTAAGTTTGACTTATAAATATTTTTTATAGTCATTTACCCAGTGATATTAAATGGTTTTATAAATTATTTGTGGCATTATTGATTTCCATATTATAATTTTAATGAAATTCTCTCTCTCTCTCTCTCTCTCTCTCTCTCTCTCTCATAAAATGCATATGATGTAGAAACAATTATATTTAGTTGTCTGATTGCATGGAACAGAATTGTGATCAATGGTAAAAAGATTGGGATATAGGTTTTTAGAACAGTAAATTACCCATGTTATGGCATATACTGAATGATATACATTAATTCATATTTATTTTGTTACTTTTTAGGGCAACCAGCATGTTCTTCAAAAGTTCAGTTGCATTACAGTTTTAATTATGCCCACCAAGTACATTTTCCACATTATGCACAGCAGGTGGGGCCATTGTTTTTTAAAACACCAAGGAAATGCCAGTGGTTTGGTGTGTGTGCAGAGGGTTCTGGTGAGTAAATCTGACCTATATGTTTATATAGAATTAATAATCATGCTAACTTTTCACCATTATGACAATTAATTACTTGTATATCATTGTAAAAAATACATTCTGTTGTTTAGTTTTACGATACCATATGATAAACACCTTAGAATATTGTGATCTGAAAAATAAATTGCTATATGAAACTTTTTTCTATAACAGTCTTCAGTTTTTGTTGAAGGTACTGCTCCAGTCACTCAAGATTTATCATTAGTGAAACATTCAACAGTGTTAGTTATTGGAAAACAAATAAGTTTATGTTCAAAATTTTTATGCTTGGCAAATTTTACTTAAAATTGGGACAACACTTGCTTGAAGTAAGTTTTTGCAAAATAAATATGCAATAGATGTATAATTTTCTATATGTATTTTTAGGTTCACAAATATTTTACCTAATTGATCAGGCTGAACAAACAGGTAAAGGTGCCAACTCAGTTGCCAGCATGCTACACCATCATTTTTTATACAGAGGTTATGGAGAAACAGATGCAGCCCATCATATGGACAATTGCTCAGGTCAAAATAAAAATAACACAGTAATTGGGTAAGTTGAAGTATAAATCTGTGAAAATGAGAAATATCCTCACAATTATCATGGAAATATGTAACATTATTGACCTCAATTTGGTCATGATACAAAATCCAGAAATGTGGATTAAAAAAAGTATGCATTGGTTTTTGTTAGTACACATAGATCTACACATTAATATGGGCAACATGTTTATAACATAGGTTGAATTTGTACAACATTGAGCTATTTTAAAGAGGGTCTTTATACATAGGTTCTGCTGTAACTACTGTATAAACCTTGTATACATAAGCTGTATATAAAAATATCAGTGTCTAAATGGATTACCTGTCATCAATTTTTGCTTTAAGTGTTTACATTAGCTAAAAGTAATTGTGATATTTACACACAAGTGCCTTTTGTATAAAGGTGGAAATATAGAATACATGCAAACTAACAAACTTTACTTGAAAACTAAAGGGACAAAATAATTATTCATGGTCAAAATGATGTTAGAATGGATGGTTGCTATGGTTTCTTTAAACACTATTTTCTCCTAAAATATAAGAGATATTTTGAAAAAAAAATTCAGACAATGTTCAGAAAGTGATAAGGTGTTAGAATTTGCCATTATCTCAATTTGACCCATTTCTTATCGGCTGTTATCCTTTTAAACATTAAAACATTCAAATTCAATAAAAATCTACAAAAAAACATTAATCGAACATAATCAATTTGACTGTGTCTGGATATTGCCAAAATACTTGATTTACTGTCCACATCAACCGGACACCCCAAGAAACTAGGGTGTTTACTCCGAATGCACCAAAGTATCTTTTGTTGTGTCGAGTGTAACCTAGTAAACATGAATGAAACATCATTGCATATATTTAGACTAATGGGGAAATCTCATTGGCTTAGATTGTTGCACTTCAGAATTTCAGGCATGCGTAATTCATATCTATAGTATGGAGGTCAGAAAGTAAACATGTCAGTACTCACTGTTTCTCTGTCACAAACTGTTCGTTGCAAGGCTAAAGGTGGTTTAAGTAAGCTACCAGATGCAATGGATGCACATGTGAAAAAAAAAACTTAGCAACCATTTAAAAATTTGATTAGACAAAAAGTGTCTGGTCACTCCCGACCGTCCGAATATACCAGACACCGCTCTATAAAAAAATTCTGAATGTAATTAAAATTAATTGGATTTTTTTATGAAGGTTTTGCATGTTTCACTGTCACAAACACAGTGGATTTTACTCCAACAAATCTGAGGCTAAGATTGATGGCAAGCTACTTTAGGACAACGTGCCGTTGGTGGACAGCATATTGTCTTAAAAGTACCTAGCTGTCAATCTCAGACTGTAACTAGTTGGAGGAAGTGGATTTAGGAGAAAAACTTGGAGAAAATTAAAGAGACTGGATAGCTTTTAATGTTTAATGTATATTAATTTGACCTTCTAAAATTTGGGGTTTTAAATAATGTTACATCTGAGATTTCAATGAAAAAATGTTGATTGATCTCTAGAATTCTAATTAAACGTTATCAAAACGTTTTTCCATGGAAAAAATTCTAATGTTAGTTGTCATCCACGGTCATGGGGTCGGGGTGTCCGATCTAAAAATGGAATGGTCCTGAGAATATCTACAGACAAAGCTGATCTTCTTGAATAGTTGAATTAAAGAAGACATTTTCCGTGGATGCGAATATTTTTCACTAATCTCATACAGAGTCACCATAACAATATCCTTACCGTATCAACTCTGTTCTGAACTTTCGCGTAAAACACATGTGCCGGATTTGGTGTGCTCTACGTCATCACTTTCTGTATAAAATGCACAAAATATCACCGATTCATGCCGTTGTGACGTAAACCCACATAGAACGAAATGGCGTGAAGTGGCGAATGAGTAAATTTCAGTTGCGGATCAAAATTCAAGAAGGCTCGTCGTAGTTATTTATCTCTCGACAATATTATAGATATCACAACAGTACCAGTTATTGGAATGGAATGACAGCATGAGTGTAGACGCCTATGCCCCAAACTCTCAAACTCTAACGTTCCTTGACCCAGAGGAAGATCTTCTTGGTGCTGATACACAGGGAACTGATTTTGAATTTACCGATTTTACTCTCCCGTCCCAAACCCAGTCTCAGACCCAAGCGTCACAGCTTGAACCAGGACAAAGTCAAAGTCAGGTATATAAAATAGTTAAATATTTTTTAAAAAGAAACTTGAATGTGTGACCTAGTTTTTGACCATGTGACATGTGGCCACATGTTCAACATGGCTAATTTAGCAATTTGAGAACAGGATGTAATGAAGTTATGTTTTCTCTTCTTGTGTAATTTCTTCTTAGTATTTTTTAATAGATTGTAAAATCGAAAGTATTGCAGTGATTTAAATTTTTGTCGTAGTGATCTTCACAGTTTTTAGTAAAGTGGTTAGTAGTAGACTCATTGACTCCCAAGACCAAGTTCATTGGTCATTGTTGGTTCATTTACTATCAAAGTAACAATGTTTATGCTCATTTTTGATAGAAAATTCAACAAACTTACAAGGTTACTGTTTGTGTCACTGTAAATTATGCAAAACTTAAGAAATGAAATTTTTTTTTGCTTTCTTGAGTCTACTAGTCGTAACTGAAAATTGCTGTGTGCATCTGTGATTACCATATAATGTTTCTGTAGAAAGGAAACTGTTGCTGCTAGGGAATTTGTTTTTCAACACATTAAATCCCCATAGAAGCAACAATTGAATTTCTACAGAAATATTTGATGGTAATTGAGGATTCGCATAGCAATTTTCAGTTATGACAGGACTGAAGCAAGTGAAAAATAACCAACCTACTGTAATTCAAGTTAATTGGATTTACTAAGAAAGTTTTGCTTAATTCATTGTCTCAAATATAGTGACTCCAACAGTAGATCTGGCTCCAAATTTTATGCCTTCAGCATTCCTTATTTTTATAATCTATATTCTGCAATGTCGTTACCATGCATCAATTGTGAACATATTAATGGAAAATCCACATCTAAATTTCAATACATTTAACATGAATTGTAAATAATATTAGAAACTTAAGGATGGTAAATTATTTCTTTAGAAGATGATGTGATATATAATACAAATCAGGGATGGAATAAAATGCTTAAATACATTTGTTGGTACAATGATTTTATTCATAATTCTAGACACAATGTTAAGATGCATGATGAGCCACATATAGGATGTGTTTTATTATTGTTTGTAGGTAAATGATGTGGATGGTGCACCAATTCAGAATGGAATTGACCCCAATGTTACAACCATTACACAAGGGGTCGGGGAACTCAACTTTGAAGAGGAAGAGGAAGAACAGTTTTATATGAAAGATTTACCAAAACATGCATGCTCGTAAGTTCTGTATAATCATATACTGAAATTTGTATGCTTGTAAGTTATATGAAAAGTTTAACAAAGCAGAACAGGTTTGATAGATGGCCAGGTATCTGAGTTGGTAGAGCTTCCCGCTATATAGGGAGGGTTGTGTTACATTTTTTCCCTTTCCTGTTACAATGTGGATGCATTTCAGTTTTATATATAAACATTTGCTGAAAATGCAGTAAAATGGTCATATTTGAAATATTCCAGATAAATAAAGAAAACATTGTCATATAGTTGTCATTCCTTGTTCTGTTTTTTTCCCTCCATAGAATGGTGAGGAATTAAAAGAATTCTTTACCTATAACATTGAGATATCTTGGACAAGGATGATTTTTTTTTTTGATCAGGAATGATACTTTTTTTTTTGGGGGGGGGGGGAGTAGCTTGGTTGTCCTTTTTTTTATCCCGTCATTTTAGAAATTCATATCAATTATAGATCTTAACATTGAATGAACAAGTATTGAATTTTTTTAGGTACTGTGGAATCCATGATCCTGGCTGTGTTGTATTTTGTAATACAACCAAAAAATGGTTTTGTAATGGCAGAGGAAACACCTCAGGAAGGTGAGTACCACTGAGAGAGAGAGAGAGAGAGAGAGAAATCCTGAAAAGGGTTAGGATTTAATGTTTTCATAGGTACTCTGGAATTCATGACTGGATTTTTAGTATTATGTACATGTAATATCATCCAAAATAGGTTTCATAGTCGACAAGGAAATGCATCTTGAGTTTCTTCCCTTTATCTCTTTATTAGCCAGCATTGGAGAGAAGGATGATTAGTGTCGCAGATTTTGTAGAAGTGGTGATGATCCCCTCATGACTTAAATTACAGAATGTTTTGCTATAAAAAGTGTTGTTTGCATTAGAATTTAACGGGAAAAAGATCTAGGTATTTTCAATATCTTTTCCCTTAAAAGTTTTTGGTCTTTAGCAATGCAAATATTTTACATATATAGTCTTATCTATATACATGTACATACTTACACATCAACTTATACAAATATTGTTACTATGAAGTTTATTCCAGATAAAGTGCAAGTGTAAACCTAAACATTGAACCAAAAAAAAAAAAAAAAAAAAACAATAAAAGGGTAAAATCAGGATTTAAAAAAAAAAGTGTTGACTTTAAAAATATTTGTAATAAAATTTGGATATGAAACTAAACACACAATCTTTGTTTTGTTTGGCCATTAAGAACAAAGTACATGTATACTATGGATGTCACTGACTGTCCATCTCTGTCATATTACCTGTATATTTAAATGATGTATAAGTGCTAGAAATAAAATTTAGTACAACAGTTTGAGACTGGTAACTTGTGCTAAGGTCTGGTTACTTTTTCAAAAGTTTTTTATATACCACAAAAGTAAATGTTCAAATTTTCAGAAGACTGTTTGAAATTTTTACTTTCAATTCTTATGTTTGTCGTTTTTCTTTGCAGTCACATAATTAACCATTTGGTAAGAGCAAAAGCCAAAGAAGTTACACTGCATAAAGATGGACCTCTAGGAGAGACGGTGTTGGAATGTTACAACTGTGGATGTAGAAATGTATTCCTTTTGGGATTTATTCCTGCCAAGGCGGATTCTGTAGTTGTCCTGTTGTGCCGGCAGCCATGTGCAACACTGACCAACCTTAAGGATATGAATTGGTAAGCTGATAAATATATTGTCATTCTGTATGTGATATCCATTATGAATTTGTAATCAATGAGAGATTGAATGGGAACAACTTAAGCTACATGTAGATTGGATTGTAAGATCACAGCTTACAACAAGTAAAGTTGGGTGAGTTAATAAATAGTGTTGTCATGTTTCTTTCACTTGTATGGAGGTAGTCAGTTTCTGGGATGGTTAAAAATACCCCAGAGTGATCAGAGAAAAACTGAACTTTGGCAAGCAAAATGACAGACTTTCCCACTCTATAATCTGCATAGGTGGATTTTAACCTTGACTGGGAGAGACATCATGATCCGTAAGCACACTTTAGATCTCTCAAAATTGATTAAGATTTTAAGCAGTTTTTTAATTAGGATAAAAAGAGATTTTTTTTAGAAGTATTTAAATTTTATAAGGATAGTTTATTTGATTAGATCAGAATTCATGACACAATAAAGACTGGTGACTAGTGGAAGGGAAAATACACCCAGCTGTCTATAAATTTACTCTTTATCTTCTATTGAATACTTGCATTTAATACAAGAATGAAAACTATTTAACCTGATATGTACAGTATGTACAGAATAATTTGAGACTGATAAGTGACTGAAAGGAAACAACCCTGCAGAACATGATTTTACCAATCTAGATGTGTGCACAAGTGGCTTGTATCACTAAGCCTCAGTTGATTGATTTCCTACATAGCATGATCAAATATATGTACAAGTAGGCCTTCACGAACGCAGATTTTTGGCGAAAAACGCCAATTCAAACTTGAAGAAGCCTTATTGAAAAATATCCGAATCGCCTTTTCCCAATAATAGTAAGAAAAAATCTGATTAAAAATTCTTTAATGCCGGCTTGTTAACAATTACATTGTACCAGTACTCAGGATAGTGCCACGATTCACTGAACTTCCAAATTCACAGGTAATTACCTAATACCTTATATGTAAATTGATTACTAGTGGCTTCACCTGTTCACATAGTTTCTAATTGAATATACAAACTGACAGTCATACACGTGCCTGATCAATCCAGTTTATAGATAGTTAATAATCTCCCCTGATCTCTATATACAAGAACTGACTAGATTGATTACTACCGTTTTTCAGGTTACAAACAACAACATGATCACGACATTACACATGGTTTTTGTTTTGGTATTATTTAATGTTTCTGTTATATGTCGATATATTTTAAGTACCAGCGATGGGATTTTTGCAAGTTATTAATTAGCTGTATTTATAAACATACATTTAAATATGCGACATTGTCGAACATCGAATCATAATTTATAATTAAAACGACAAATATCCCTATATACCAAACAGAATATAGTTTGTTTATTCATTTGCATCTTTGTCATAATGAAAACACATTTCTGTAAAGAAGAGGCAACAAACATGCAGATAACATTTGTAGTTTTATGTTTTTTTATTATTTTATTAGGGACCCAAATCAGTGGCAACCATTGATCCAAGATCGCCAGTTTCTGTCCTGGCTTGTTAAAGTTCCAACAGATCAGGACCAAATGAGAGCACGCCAAGTCTCTGCTCAGCAAATCAATAAACTGGAAGAACTGTGGAAAGATAATCCAGATGCCACGCTTGAAGATTTAGAAAAGCCAGGTGTAGATGAAGAGCCGCAACAAGTACTTCTGAGGTAAGTTAGGATATTGATTTTTTTCATTGATCTTCAGACCCTCTCTGTTTCTTGGGGGAATATAAACACAAAATCAGAAAATTTGGAGTCTTGCTTGAAATACACCGTAAGACTTAAGATCCCAGATCAAGGATATCTACAACTCTTCATAAAAAAAAAAACAAAAACAAAAACAAAAAACAAACAAACAAACAATCAAAAAAACACATTGATGTGAATAATGACACTAGTGATGAACATATGAGTACATGTACTATTTCTCACATATTTAAGTTTGGACAAAAACTTGCAACTGTTATTGATTATTATTGGAGCTGGGTCATTTAAATGAATTATTTATGCCATTTTTTTGTTTGAGTGCAACATTTAAAAAACCTAACCTGTTGTAAATAATAATTATTTTTTTGCAGATATGATGATGCTTATCAGTATCAGAATATTTTTGGTCCATTAGTAAAACTTGAAGCTGATTATGACAAGAAGTTGAAGGAATCCCAGACCCAGGACAACATTGTAGTTAAATGGGATGTTGGCCTAAACAAAAAAAGAATAGCCTATTTCAATCTACCCAAAGCTAATGAAGGTAATGTTTTATCAACTTATAATTTCTAACCTCTTTATAAACATGATTTTGAATTTTCTGTCTGTAACAAGTGTAGATCATGTTCGAATTGCAAGACGAACAAAATGTAGAGTGGAAGCAGTTGTGTTTCATTTTGACATGGTACTATTATTTAGGAATCTTTTGTGAGAATATTTATGTGTCAAAATTCCGCAGTAGAAGTGCCTCTGGATGCTTTAATTTTTTTAATGACAGTTTATTTGTACACACTTTTCAAAAGTCATATAAAAATAAAATTGTATATGCATTCATTCAATTCTAATACATGTAGATCTTTGTATTGTATTTATTTATTTATTTATTTATTTATTGTTTTAGAAATGAAGTTGATGCATGGTGATGAGTTGCGACTACGTTATATGGGAGAACTACATAAACCATGGTCTGGAGTTGGACATGTCATCAAGATTCCAGATAGTATCCTAATGATCATTTATAAGTTGATAATATATTTGAAAAAAAATTATGATATCTAAACTTTATTTCTGGAAGAAATTCTGAAATGAGGAGTTTGGTTTTCTTGTACATACATGTATGTTAAGAGCAAGGTTTTTTGGCACCATGTTTTATGAGGGATCATATGATAATAGAGGGTTACATGGGTGAAGGGTCTTAGTGCCAGCTTGCTGATCACATTGTCTCTCACCTCCTAAGTTTGAATTTTATTTTAGGCAGATCCCATGGAGATAATGATTATAAATTTGCTTTTTGTAAAGGTCTGTAGTTTTTAGCTCACCTGAGCCGAAGGCTCAAGTGAGCTTTTCTGATCAAAATTTGTCTGTCGTCGTCGTCGTCGTCGGCGTTGTCGTCGTCGTCGTCGTCGTCGTCGTCGTCCGCGGCGTAAACTTTTACATTTTCAACTTCTTTTCTAAAACTATGAGGTAGATTTCAATGAAACTTGGTCAGATGCATATATGGGCCAGTGCAATTCAGATTTGTTCGTGACGTTGTCATGGCTCCCAAAACTAGGTCAAGGTGACCCATGGTTCCAAAAAACTTAAAAAATCTTCTTCTCCGAAAGCGATGATGGGAGAAAAAATCTGATGTGATATTTGGCTTCTCTAGGGTCTTAAGCTTATAAATTGTTCATTTCGTGAAATTTGGTAAAAAATTAGGTTACGCGTTTTTGTGTTTAATTTTGAAAATTTCGTAAAATGGCTTCAAATTATTATAACTTGACTATATGAATAGATATTGACATGGGGTTTTCAGTTTTGACTTTTTCTTGAAATATCCTTCAAAATGGGGTCAAGGTCAAAGTTCAAGGTCATGACCTAGTTTGTAATTTGTGCAGTTTTAGGCTTTTTTCTTCCAAATTATAAGAGATATATAATATTAAAACATTGTAAAAATGTTAAGCAGGACAAAATGTAAAAAGGTACAAAGTTTCGTAACTGTATGATAATGCATGTAGGAGTTGTTGCCCCTGAAATGTTATTTTTTTGCTAAAAAAGACTAAAATTGTGCGTTAGCTTGAAAACTATAAACTTTTTGTATAGGCATGTATTATAGAATATTGTAGGTATTGACATGACGAACATTTTGATATATGGCTCAAGGTCATACATTCAAAGGTCAAGGTCATAGGTGCATAAAAAGACTGAAATTGTTAATTATCTTGGAAACTATTAACTTTTTGTATTGGCATGTATATTAGATTATTGTAGGAATTGATATGGTGATCAATCTGATATAAGATTCAAGGTTTTACATTTGAATGTCAAGGTCATAGATGCATAAAAAGACCCAAATTGTTAATTATCTTGAAAACTATTAACTTTTTTGCAAAGGTATATATACTAGAATTTTTTAGGTATTGATATGACAATCATTTTGATATGTGGCTCAAGGTCATACATTCAAAGTTCAAGGTCATAGGTGCATAAAAGACTGAAATTGTTTATTATCTTGGAAACTATTAACTTTTTGTATGGCATGTATATTAGAATATTGTAGGAATTGATATGGTGATTATTCTGATATAAGATTCAAGGTCTTACGTTTAAAGGTCAAGGTCATAGATGCATAAAAAGACTCAAATTGTTAATTATCTTGAAAAGTATTAACTTTTTTGTAGGAATGTATATTAGAATATTTTATGTATTTTTGCAAATGATTTTGGATATATCCTCAGGTTGGCCATGTCCTCAGGTGAGCGTTAAGGCCCATGGGCCTCTTGTTATGGGTTACACTGGTTTCTTCCATCCTTCCATTACTAACTGTTCATATATGAGTGTAATGATCTTGAATGCAATGTAAATTATTATGCCATGCCTCCATGTCTATATCAGGTAGACACTGGATTGGAAAACAAAGTTACCAGTAAATATCAGGGAAATAATAAATAAAAAATTAAATTTTACTCTGAAAGAATCAATTTTCTAAAAGTTTATTTCATTCTGAATATTTTGGTTTATCATAAAGATGGATGTTACATCTTTTTGTTTTCAATTTGATGCTTAAAAAGCAACAACGAGTACACAACGAGTACAATTTAGCTACATATAATGTAGATTGCTTTTTTGCCATTAGATCTCTCTTCGAATAGGCATTAACCTCATTACAGTGTCTGGATTATGAATGGAGTTATCTCAGACTAGTCACACACACACACACAGAGAGAGAGAGAGAGAGAGAGAGAGAGAGAGAGAGAGAGAAATAGAGAGAGAGAGAGAGATGGATTTACGAAAGATTTTGCTGAAAACTAAAAAGTTACAGATCTCAAGTTGGCAGAACGACCTCATTTCAAATGCTGACTCTTGTTGGCCTGAGATAAATATAAGTGTAACTTGGGTTTTGACTTCATCAATTGATTGTTTGTGGGAAAAAATAGATGATGAAAATTAGATCTTTATTGATTTTTAAAACCTGTGCAGTCTTTTCTTTAACAATAAATTACTAGATCATGGAGATGAAGTTGCTATAGAACTGAAAAGTAATGCAGGAGTACCTACTGAGTGTACACATAATTTTGTTGTGGATTTTGTCTGGAAGTCGACCTCCTTTGACAGGTATAAATACACTGATTTACAAGTTATTAATAACCAAGCAGTATGCATCTACAAATATGAATGTTTTTGTCTGTAAATGTTTGGGAAAAACATTCTGAGTTCTCTTAGGTATATGAGAGAACTTAGTGGTATAAAACATCTGCTTACGTATCACATACTTTTTCAATTAAAGTTGACAAACTGTATGTTAGAATAATTGTCAGTTCACTTGCCCAAGGTGTGTGGATTTCTTTTGGCACCTCCAGTTACCTCCATCATCCATGAATGACTGCCTCACTCTATTGAATGTGGCATTAAACTCCATTAATCTGCATCACTTGATAAATTGTAATAAGTAGAAGTGGGTTTACTAAGCTGAAAAAACCCAATATACATGTGTATATGTAAAGTCACAGATATCTCTTTCAGGCACAAAATTTCATTTTGGACACATTTTAAAGCAAATCAATACATATTTTAGCATGTAGTTGTCATGCAACCAGCATAAATTGGGTATTTTCAGTTACAAGAACATGATTGGAAATTGAATCAAATGGCGTTATTAAACAATTAAAACTTGGTGTAACTTGCAGTAATATCTGTTATCTGACATTAGATATGTGATGATTCACATTCATTCAATTGTTCAACACTCCAGTCCACTCCAAAACTACCAATTCCCCTCCCCAATTGACAAAATTGAAAAAAAAAAAAATCAGAGGATGGCATCAGTTCGCTTTAACTTAGACAAAATTGCCACTATTTACATACACATATGTTGGAAGAAAATATACATGCTTTTGATGTACATTTACATGTATTATATCTTGTATATGTGTGCTATTTTAGGATGCAGGCAGCTTTGAAGACATTTGCAGTAGATGAGACTTCTGTATGGGGTTACATCTACCACAAGTTACTTGGTCATGAAGTAGAAGATGTGGTTATTAAGTGTCAACTTCCAAAACGCTTTAGTGCTCCAAATTTACCAGAGTTGAATCACTCCCAGGTGTATGCTGTAAAGACAGTATTGCAAAGACCCCTCAGTTTGATTCAGGTAATTAAAAAATCGTCATAATCTTTAAAATGTAGATGGTTAATTAAAAAGTACCATAAATCCCCGCATATAAGACAGTTTATTTTACCTTAAAATCTATTTTTAGAGAAGGGGGGTCGTCTTATACGACGGTACACAACTGAGGGGTTGACATTTTTGAGAAAATGTCCACACACGATCGTCATGTCCGCCATCTTTGTTTTTAGCTCAACTGGCTAAAGCCAGATGAGCTTATGGCATGATGCGCGCGTGCGTGCGTGCGTGCGTGCGTCCGTTAACAGCAAAAACTCAGAAACTACTGGGCCAATTTTAGCAAAACTTTGCAGGAATGATCCCTAGAAGGAGTAGATCGAAATTTGTACAATTGGTTTCCATGGCTACCAAAAGTAGGTCACAGCGACCTAGAATGTAGAAAACCTAAAATAAGTTTCTTCTCTGAAACCATAGGTTATATTCAAAATCTGATGTGATATTTAGCTTCTAGACACCCTTAAACATGTAGGTTGTACATTTCGTGAAATTCTGTCAAAAACTAGGTTACGCGTTTTTAACGTTTTTCTGTCATACTTCGTAAAAAGTGAAAATAAGGCTTATAATGAGATATCAACTTTGAAAATCTTCTTCTCTGAAACCATGAAGCCTTAAGCTTTCATATTTGGCAGTTAATATCAGCTTGAGCCCCTTTACCAAGTTTGTACAAATGGTGGCCCCCGGTCTATTTTTGGCCCCACCCCAGGGGTCCATGTATCTGCATATGCATATATGGCTTATAATGGAAAATCAACTTTGAAAATCTTCTTCTCTAAAACCATGAAGCCTTAAGCTTTCATATTTGGCAGTTAATATCAGCTTGAGCCCCTTTACCAAGTTTTTACAAATGGTGGCCCCCGGTCTATTTTTGGCCCCACCCCAGGGGTCCATATATCTGCATATGCATATATGGCTTATAATTGAAAATCAACTTTGAAAATCTTCTTCTCTGAAACCATGAAGCCTTAAGCTTTCATATTTGGCAGTTAATATCAGCTTGAGCCCCTTTACCAAGTTTGTACAAATGGTGGCCCCCGGCCTATTTTTGGCCCCACCCCAGGGGTCCATATATCTGCATATGCATATATGGCTTATAATTGAAAATCAACTTTGAAAATCTTCTTCTCTGAAACCATGAAGCCTTAAGCTTTCATATTTGGCAGTTAATATCAGCTTGAGCCCCTTTACCAAGTTTGTACAAATGGTGGCCCCCGGTCTATTTTTGGCCTAACCGCAGGGGTCCATATATCTGCATATGCATATATGGCTTATAATTGAAAATCAACTTTGAAAATCTTCTTCTCTGAAACCATGAAGCCTTAAGCTTTCATATTTGGCAGTTAATATCAGCTTGAGCCCCTTTACCAAGTTTGTACAAATGGTGGCCCCCGGTCTATTTTTGGCCCCACCCCAGGGGTCCATATAACTGCATATGCATATATGGCTTATAATTGAAAATCAACTTTGAAAATCTTCTTCTCTAAAACCATGAAGCCTTAAGCTTTCATATTTGGCAGTTAATATCAGCTTGAGCCCCTTTACCAAGTTTGTACAAATGGTGGCCCCCGGTCTATTTTTGGCCCCACCCCAGAGGTCCATATATCTGCATATGCATATATGGCTTATAATTGAAAATCAACTTTGAAAATCTTCTTCTCTGAAACCATGAAGCCTTAAGCTTTCATATTTGGCAGTTAATATCAGCTTGAGCCCCTTTACCAAGTTTGTACAAATGGTGGCCCAGGGTCCATGTTCGGCTCCACCCCAGAGGTCCATATATCTGCATATGCATATATGGCTTATAGTGAGATATCAACTTTGAAAATCTTCTTCTCTGAAACCATGAAGCCTTAAGCTTTCATATTTGGCAGTTAATATCAGCTTGAGCCCCTTTATCAAGTTTGTACAAATGGTGGCCCTCGGTCCATTTTTGGCCCCACCCCAGGGGTCCATATATCTGCATATGAATATATTGGAAATCAAATTTAAAAATTTTTTTCTCTGAGACTGTAAGGCATAATGCTTTTATATTTGGCATTTAACATTAGCTCAAGTCCCTTTACCAGGTTTGTACAAATGGTGGCCCCCGGTCCATTTTTGGTCCCACCAAGGGGCACATATATCTACATATACTTATATGGGAAGTCAAATTTCAAAATATTCTTCTCTGAAACTGTAAGGCCTACAGCTTTTATATTTAGCATTTAACGTCAGCTCAAGTCCTTGTACCGAGTTTATATAAATGAAGGCACAAGAACCATTTTTGTCAGTTGAGCTCCACAGGCCCTTTTGGGCCTCTTGTTTAGCTCACCTGAGCACAAAGTGCTCAAGTGAGCTATTGTAGTGGGCATTGTGTGGTGTGCGTTGTGCGACGTGCGTCGTGCGTCAACTTTTGATTGTTAACACTCCTGAGGCCACAATTTAAGTGCAATCTTAATCAAACTTTCTCAGAATGATCCTCTTGACCAAAGCTAGCTCAAGTTCGTATATGGGCTATATTGGATCAATATTTAGGTCACTAGGTCAAATTGTAGAAAAACCTTGTTAACACTCCTGAGGACCAGATTTCAGTCGAATCTTCATCAAACTTAGTCAGAATGGTGCTCTTGACAAAAACTAGTTCAAGTTCGTATATGGGCCATGTTGGGTCAATAAGTAGGTCACTAGGTCAAATTGTAGAAAAACCATGTTAACACTCCTGAGGACCCAATTTTAGTTCAATCTTCATCAAACTTAGTCAGAATGATGCTCTTGACAAAAGCTAGCTCAAGTTCGTATATTGGCCATGTTGGGTCAATAAGTAGGTCACTAGGTCAAATTGTACAAAAACTTTGTTAACACTCCTGAGGACCCAATTTTAGTCCAATCTTCATCAAACTTAGTCAAAATGATGCTCTTGACAAAAGCTAGCTCAAGTTCGTATATGGGCCATGTTGGGTCAGTATCTAGGTCACTAGGTCAAATCGTAGAAAAACCTTGTTAACACTCCTGAGGACCCAATTTTAGTTCAATCTTCATCAAACTTAGTCAGAATGATCTTCTTGACAAAAGCTAGCTCAAGTTCGTATATGGGCCATGTTGGGTCAATAAGTAGGTCACTAGGTCAAATTGTAGAGAAACCTTGTTAACACTCCTGAGGCCCCAATTTTAGTCCAATCTTCATCAAACTTAGTAAGAATGATTTCTTGACAAAATGGTTGATATATTTTACAGATTCATAACATTCAAGAAATGCGAATTACGTGCTTTGTAATTTTTGTAGTTTTGTATATTTATTGATCTTTTAATAAAATAAAGTTATAATAAATAATTAAAATAAGAAATACAAAGAAATCATCAAGGTTTCGGTAAGTACAGTAATCGAGGAGGTGGTAAATATTCTGTACAAAATTTTATTCTTTTTGTTTACTTTTAATAACAATCTAGAAATTACATAAACTACACTTTGTCTGCTTCACAGGTAAAGGGCAATATGTTCTGAGTATCAGGGTTCCTGTCTTCAACAGCTGATTGATAAACAATAACGATTTTTTTTTTAATCTAGTTTATTGAATTTATTAAAAAACATAACAGATATACGTCTTTATGATTACTGATGATGAGATGTTCTGGTATCTGGTTTTATTTTTACGTTTTCTGATTTATTCAAAACTTAAACTAGAATCAAACGGCAAAGAAATTAATACACAAGTACGGTATTAAAAATAAAAAATATAAACAATAGGCGAAAATTGTTCGAAAGTTTCTGGTCCGATCGGTAGCGTCAAATACCGGTACCAGAATGACCTTTTCTGAAAATCATGGTCGTCTTATAGGTGCAGTATCGCCTGAAATCATAAAAAATGACGGGAAAATCCCACCCCATCTTATAGGCGAAGTAGTCTTATATCCGGGGATTTATGGTAAGGGCAAAATTGTCCAGATAATCAGAATTTAATTCTTACGTTTTATAGCAGTTCCATTAAAATTTCTTAGTACATGTAATTCAGATTTGTCTAGATAACCAGAAATTAATGCCTACATTTGATAGCAGTGCCATTAAAATTTTTGGTACATGTAGTTTGATAATCTTTATTATTACCCAAAGTTGTAATGATTGATTAAACCTTAAATGAAAATTGTAAAAATTTCCCAAAATTTAAATTTAAAGTAATATTCTTGATTTGTAGAATATTGTTAATTTTGATTTGTTATACAGGGACCCCCAGGGACTGGAAAGACGGTAACATCAGCTACTATTGTGTATCATCTGTCAAAACAAAACAATGGACAGGTTCTTGTCTGCGCTCCATCTAACATTGCTGTAGATCAGTTGACAGAGAAAATACACAAGACAGGATTAAAGGTAATTAACAACATATGTGTCTTTATCGGTTTATAAAATTGTATGTTTGGAAATAAATGATGGAAGACTGGTGAATTTCTTCCAAAATCAGATTTCATAAGACAATAATGCATAGCTTATATGTAGTTTCATTTAACTGTGAATGATATCCTTGCTATTTATTGACTCATTAATTATATTTTGCAGTCCTTCTGTGCCTGTATTGTGATGAAGTTTTCATGAATAAAAATAATCATTTCACAGGGTTTTTACTCGATTGAGACGTTATAAACAACCCATTTTCAAATCCATGATTTGTTACTTTGAAGAAAAGTTGAACTAAACCCTTAGGAGTAAGTTGTTTATTGATATAATTTGTACAGTCAAATTTGGCATTATAAAAGAATTGACAATAAATGGAAAGGGTCTTGTAAAGAAATTTTGGAACTTCAAAATAATATAGTGTGTTATGTTTTGCCCTGCTTGTATATCTATTATTTTGTATAACTTATGAAATTTTATGTATTAACTGAAGTTGTTCTTGAAACATTTGCAGGTTGTTCGTCTTTGTGCTAAAAGTAGAGAGGCCATTGATTCACCTGTATCTTTCTTGGCTTTACATAACCAGATACGAAGCATGGAAAGGTTTGTTATTCTACAGTATTAGTATTTTGAAAAGGAAAATAAGGCAACCAAGTGAACCAGTCCTTATCTGTAGTTTAAAGAGACAAAAACTTAAGTGGCCTTTAGGCTTAGGACAGATTGTCACCTTTTTGTTTTACATTGTACCTGTAGTTTGGTTCGTATACACATGTATCCTCTTCAATTCTGGCAACTGTGAAATTCAAAATTTTTGTGCAAAATTGAACACTATCCATGTCTCACGGTTTTACTTGATACTTAATGTTCCAAAAAATGTCCAAGACTAGAATTAAAGCACTAATTCATTGAACTATTGGTATAAGATAAAAAACATTTTAAACAAAGCAAGTGAGGATTATTGATACTATGTTACAGCTGTTAACCATTTAAAAACTCATTTTATTGTAAAGAAAACCTGCATGTCTTTAAAAACTTCATGCAGATAACATAAATACTGACAGTGTCAAGAAGTAATTGTGTAAAATTTATGCTATTCAATCATCTTCTCTCTAGAATACATGCAAATATTTTCTTGATAACTTTTTTACCCCAATTATAAATACATGTAATATATGTATGAGTTTTTGTTTTCTACATAAATGTATACTTCTCTATTTAGTGTCCCAGAATTACAGAAGCTACAACAGTTAAAGGATGAGACCGGGGAACTGTCCTCTACCGATGAAAAGAGATATCGCTCCTTGAAAAAACAGTGTGAAAAAGAATTGCTTCAGGTTTGTCTTGCTAGTTTAAAAACTTTTAATTTAAAAAAAAAAATCAGTGTGAAAAAGAATTGCTTCAGGTTTGTCTTGCTAGTTTAAAAACTTTTAATTTAAAAAAAAAAAAATCAGTGTGAAAAAGAATTGCTTCAGGTTTTTTCACTGTGACAGATGTTAACATAAAAACTGAAGAAATGTATTAATCTGGTCATGGTCCAACCTGACTAAATGTACAAAATAAGTATTTGGTTTGTTGGTGCTTAATAAAGATAGATTTTGAATGATAGTGTCGTTAGAAAAGTTTGAAGCTAATAGATAAAATATCAAAAACATTCCATTCTATATAGAGGATGAAATGCATCATATGCTAAAATGAAAGCCATTTCATGTATAAAGAAAATAAAAGGTGTTTTACACTCCTGTCAAGATACCTCTAATTTGTTTATTTGATTAATCCTTAAATATTAGAAGAAATTAGATACCTAGAGAAAAACACCAACCCTTTAGCTAGCCAACTAACTTTCTTGGCTAGTATTTATATATATATATATATATATATATCAGGGGTCCGGAATCGGTCATATTTGCTGTTATTTGCCGGATATGTCCGACAAAAATTATTTTTGTCTGATGTGAAAAATCACTTGTCGGACATTTTTAGTTAATAATAGAATTCAGTAAATCGGATACGTAAATAAATATGTTTGTCGGTCTTTTTTTACTCAAGTATTGTTTGCTATCACCTGTCATATGTTTTCAATAAATACTACAGATCTTATAATTAGACTTTTGTTTATTAATCAGTTAGAATCCATGGTCTCAATCTGTTCCTTTTGTTTCATCGTCCGAACCCTCATTAATTTTGTTGTTAAGGTGTTTGTTAAGTTATTACATAGCTTGACAGACGGAAGCCACAAACAGCTGGTATATATATATATATATATATATATATATATATATATATATATATATATATACATGTATGCACAATTGGGATTTAAATCTAGTGAGAAATACTATTATCCATATCACATATTTTAGACTACTCGGCCTGTATCTGTATGCATTAGTTATTAATGTTGATTACATAATCTCCTACCTATTTTTAGCATGCTGATGTAATATGTTGTACTTGTGTGGGAGCTGGAGATCCCCGCCTTGCCAAGATGCATTTCCGTTCGGTATTGATTGATGAAAGTACGCAGGCTACGGAACCTGAATGTATGATCCCTGTAATCCTGGGATGTAGACAGGTATGTCAAATACTTATTATATCCATATAAGATGAAGCTTTGTGGGCTTGGTTGAAGTTACATCTATATGTCCTCAGATCTTTCACTTTGTTTCTATATCCATGTACTATGCGTCATATCAATATGATTTGAAGTGCATGGTCTGCCTGGACAACTTGCACTACTAAAAACATTAGTGCCATATTTTTCCATTCTAAAAGAGATACTAAAGGCATAGAGAGTGTTTTTTCCTCCTCCTGGATTTTGGTTTTTGCCATGTATATGTTCATCAAATTGCGGTCTGTCAATTTATTGAGAAATGTTTATATGCTAATTTCTGCAGCATAACAGTACATACTGGGTCTAGGCCCGAGCAGTCTAGAGGGCACACTCAGGATCACAACAGCACTTCTTACATGTTGTTGGGTTTTTCAATCCAACACAGACAGGTCTGAATTTGAGGAAGTTTTTCAGTTCACTTGCTGAAAGTTGATAGTTTTACATCTGATTCTTTTACCATCCCTTTTGACTAGGGTTCAAAACACCATTTTTCCACTCTACTCCTGCATTGATGTTAGTTACATGCTTGACTTTGACTTAAATGAATATTTATTTTGCAGTTGATACTAGTTGGTGACCATTGTCAGTTGGGACCAGTTGTGATGTGTAAGAAAGCAGCCCGAGCTGGACTGTCTCAGTCCCTGTTTGAGAGACTGGTAGTGTTGGGAATTAGACCTATTCGTCTGCAAGTACAATACAGAATGCACCCAGCCCTGAGTGCTTTTCCTTCTAACATATTTTATGAAGGTTCTCTTCAGAATGGTGTGTCACCAGGTCAGTTTACAGAAACATTTGTATAATATTTATGTATACAACTTTTGTATATATTTCGGTGTCAGGTATTAGAATTCATGAAAAATCACAAAAACTTTGAATCAATTTTTTTTTTTTTTTTTCCTCGGTTTTTTGTTTTTTTTTTAGTGTATAAAAGTAGTTTTTGAAAACAAATTTATCTGCAACTTTTACAAGTAATTAATACAATGTTTACCCATGTATATGTTGGTGTAATAAATTAAATTGGTATAACAAATTTACAAAGTAGGGTAAAAATATAATGATTTAATATTTTGAGAAGTTAGCTGTATAAGGCTGTAAAATGTTTAAATGTTTGTTTCTAATGAACAGCTGATCGAACAAGAAAAGGATTGGATATACCCTGGCCACAAGCTGATAAACCAATGTTTTTCTACACAACATCTGGACAGGAAGAAATATCCAGCTCTGGAACTTCTTATCTAAACAGGTATACATTGTGCATATATTTTCTTTCCTTTTCTCTCTCATTTTATGTCTTTCATGTCTTCAATTTATTGGTAGTTGATCCAAATTTATGTTGGACAATTACCCCAAATGATTACTGAAAAAACTAAAGTTTTTAAATCAGTTAGCTATTCTGTCCCAATGCTTCAGTTTTTTTTAGAGGAGGGCAAGTTTATTGCTGCCTAAGGAATTATCATAGATAAAAACATGTATGTGTGAGTATATTTTTATGGTCTGCAGTGGGGGGATTATAACATGCTGACTTACTCAGTACATCACAGGCAAACATTCCACTCCCAAGTAGCTATTTCATGAGTGAATCAGTTGATGCTCAGTCTTCTTAATGCAAAGTGCCAGACATAAAAGCAGTATCTCATATTTAGAGGCCTATATATATATATATATATATATGACTAAGCCAAGATTTCAAACCCTCAACCTCCTGCTCTATCACTGGTCAGAGATATGTGAGGAACATTTTGTTTACATTGTTAAATAGCTAAATAAAAGTTACATGTTCATATAAATAGTACAGTCAACATTATGAATTCTAAGAAATTATGACGAATACTAAGAACTAGCATCATTTGTATGGCTTTTTTTTACAGGACGGAAGCAGCAAATGTAGAAAAAATTGGTACAAGATTTTTAAGGTCTAATGTCAAACCTGAACAGATTGGTATCATAACACCATATGAAGGACAGAGAGCCTATATTGTTCAATACATGCAGTACAGTGGCTCACTCAACAAGAAGCTTTATCAGGTACGTTTAAATATTGTATTTACAAGTACAGTTAAAACCAGCTATAGCGACCACCTTGTCAACAAGACCAGGGTTTTTAGGTTTCTTTGCTTTAGATATAAACCAAAATGGCCACTATAAAGACTTTGGGCCTTGGTGACAGAGTGGTATGCAGATCACAGTTCCTTTCACTTCCTAGGTTTTATAATTTCTCTCTCTCTCTTGCTGATCATAGAAAGATTGTGGAATGGCTTGTCGTAGATTGGTGGTTTTCGCCGGTTACTCGTGTTTAGAACTGACATCACTGATTTGAATGAAAGTGACTGGGGTATAAAACACTTTTACTCCAATCCCCTCTTTATCAAGACCACCTGTCTCTTAAGTACAATTTTTCTCAACTCTTATTGTTGAACAATTTTACTGGTTTTACTGAAGACTATTTCCAATGAATTTCTCTGCAGATCTAATTTCATTTATGATTGCGACTTTGTTTTTTTGTTGTTTTTTTTTAATTTCGTCTTAAAATTTTGAAGTTTGCAAATTTAATTGTTGTTTTTCGATTACAGGAAATAGAAGTAGCAAGTGTGGATGCCTTTCAAGGCAGAGAAAAAGATTTTATTATCCTCTCCTGTGTAAGATCAAATGAACATCAAGGAATAGGTTTTTTGAATGATCCACGTCGTTTGAATGTTGCCCTTACCAGAGCAAGGTAAACATCAGATATAGTCTGACACTGAAATATAGATGATCCTTATCAGTAAAACATTTGCTGTTTCCCCAGAGCTTTAGTAACTATAAAATCTGATAGGTAGTTAATCATTATTTGAATAACCTGCAAAACCTAACTGGGTCATTTATTTCATTCACCAGGGTTAAATAGATATGCACATATGTATGTTCTTTGCTGATTTACTAACGTATACAGTTAAGTCTGTGTTTTAGAGAATCTGTTCTAAACCAATTCCTTCTGGACTTCTCATTTTTCCTTGAAAATAAGACAACATATACGTGTAGTTTATCTTTCTTTAATGGAATATACATGAACGGTAAAAATTTATTTAGGTCAGATAGGTTTTCTATTTACTTGAATGTAAATCTCAGTTTATTTTGGTAATTTTACCAATTACCATTAATCCTGTAACTTATAGAAACTTTACACAAATACAAGTTATCAGTTCACTTGCC
This sequence comes from Tegillarca granosa, assembly GCA_029721355.1. NCBI lineage: Eukaryota > Metazoa > Mollusca > Bivalvia > Arcoida > Arcidae > Tegillarca > Tegillarca granosa. Next base: position 37,655,687 of record CM056600.1, on the reverse strand, counting down.
AAAGGTCCATGGTTTTCTTCAGAATTTCCAGTTTCCTCCACAGTCCTAGGAATTGACTGCCTCAGTGTAAGTGAAGTAATCTTGAAATGGTTTTAAACACTTTAACCCCTGCTCTCTCTTCAAATAATGTAAATCTGTTTTCATCGAATTCGGAATCCATGAAATTATCGTCTTGCTAAAATTGGGGTAATTTGAATCTCTTCTGTTTTTAGATATGGTATTATCATTGTTGGCAATCCAAAAGTTTTATCGAAGGTAAGCAGTATAAATATTCATGTATGGATGAGAACAAACTGTACTGAAGTCTTTAAGTTTTTTACTTTGGCTTTCCTGATTTGGAGACGGTGACCTAATTTTTATTTTTACTTTGGCTGAATCAGGTGGTTAGTTACATGTTTGTTCCTTAGAATAGTAATAATGACAGGAAGTTTACCTGAAGAAATGTTTTACTGTAATTCATCTCTATTTGCCCACACCAGAGTATAACCAGCACTCCCATTCCATTCCAAAATTATCATATTATACTATCAGTGCATAACAGCACCCTTGTTTTGCCATCATATTAGTAGATATATTATTTTGAATTTAAAATTCTTTTTAAAAAAGAAATTTTTACGGTGTTTTCTTTTGTTAGAATAATCCCAATATTTGTGTATCGTTTAAGATGATGAAAAAGAATGACGTGTTCACAACTGTATCTTTTTTTTTTAATACTGACAATGTTGTTTTTGTTTGAAACAGCAACCATTGTGGAATCATCTGTTAACTTACTATAAAGAGCAGAAATGTTTGGTAGAAGGACCACTGAACAACCTGAAAGAAAGTCTTATACAGTTTAGTAAACCTAGAAAATTGGTCAACTCTGCTAATCCTGTAAGTATTAATCTTCATACCTGGACAGAGTTGTTCATACCTGAACAGGGTTATTCATACCTGAACAGGGTTGTTATACCTGAACAGGGTTGTTCATACCTGAACATGGTTGTTCATACTTTAACATGGTTGTTCAAAGCTCTGTTAGCTTTAACATTTCATTAGTGAAAACTTGAAACCTTGTGTATTTGTCAATATTTTTTTTTTTAAACTTCAGTGTGAAAGTTAATGCATACAATTGTTATAATTAAACAGAAACAAAGTCAAAACCCTGTGTATATAATAAACATATTTAATTTTAAATGTTTTGAATTTATCACTAATCATTTGGTAAAACTAACAAATCATTAAACAACCAGGCCCAAATGTTTTATTTATGAGCAATGATATTGCAATTTTCTGATTGGCTGGAAACATGTTTGGCATGCTTAAATGAATTAATATATCCTCTGCACCAAATCACATGTGAAAAATGTTCACTGTGATTAAAGATACATGAGATTATGTAATGTGACATTAAAAAATAAAATAATGAGACTTTTCTTAATCCAAGTAAAGTAACTAATATGAAGGGTACTGTAAACAATGTAATAATAATTTTCTTAGTAATTTATCGATAAAAGTGGCAATTTTAGAAATATTCTGTTACTAAAATACATGTATGTTGTTTGCGATTGATTTAAAAGTTCTGTTTCTAGAGATATAAGTACATTTTCAGTTATAGAAGTTATCAATATGCTTACAAGAATTATTGGTCATTTTAACAACTATTGATTTTTGATCGGGTAGACACGATGATTTATTGATCTAAAAAGAAAATAGTACTCATCTAGTTTGTAGGCATTGAAGAACGTTATGTTTTGAGGTCAATAAATCTGTTTTTTAATTTGTTTTTAGGGCGGAAGATTTATGAGTAACACCATGTTTGATGCCAGAGAAGTTTTGATTCCAGGAAGTGTTTATGATAGAAGTAAGTCCTCAAACACTTCCATTCTAAGCCCCTGAACTGACTGCCTCGACATAAGTGAAAGAATCTTGACTTGGTCAGAGACTACCATTGCTCTAAATATTTAAATTTTACAAACATGGCAGATGAGGACACAATAAAATAGTTGTAATCCTGAAACAAAATGTTTCATTTTTAGGAACAAGAGTATAATTACTTTGTTTGACAGAAATTGATAGTAAGCTCAATTCATCATTATCTTACCACACAGGATAACAGTATTCCAAGCCATGTCAACTATATCATGTCACTATGTAGATGCATTCAAAATGTTTTTAAATGATTCCTTATGATGATTGTATTTCTTTGCCCAATATGGATTTCACTATCCTGTAGTCCATATTACATGTAGATCACCATCAAAATGTGTCCTAATAACATGTAACATTAATGTTAAGAGTTTTACATTTTATTTTTGGGTGTTATCCTGTCACAGTTGTGTAAGGTACATTGATAGGAATACTTTACAAATGACCTACCAAATATGGGAAGAAGGTCGAGAATATTTACATGTATATATGTAGCTTGATCATCAAATGCTCTCTGAATTATTGGAGATATTGAAAAGGTCATAATAAAAACATACATGTAATATTGAACTCATTTCAACATTTGTTTTAGATATGGGATATAGAGAACCTGTAGTAAGAACCCATGATCAGCTTAGCTTTATTGGCCCTGAACGAGCATATACTGGACCGGCCCTGAATCTGCCCATGCCAGTCAACATGTTTATACCACAGATACCACAGTATAACACTCAACAGCAACAACAACAGCCTCCACCAATGCAGATGGGTATGTAGGATTTGCCATTTGTATGAACACCTTGTTAATAATAAGTCTACCTAAATGTATATGATATAGACTTGGTTGTGTCTGCCATCTAATAAGGATTGGCATTTAGTTTTTAATCGGTCATCAAGGCAGGGATTTTTCTGGCCACTGGCAGGGTCCGGTAAAGGGACCCATTCCCAATGCAAAAAAGCATACATTTTTCCCAATTTTGTAGGTAAAAATTCCCAAATGATCCTTACTTTGAGAAACTTAAGAAAAGTGAAAAAACTCTATATTTTTGGTGTAGCTTGTATATCTTTATAACAACCTGTATTTATGCACATTTTGATTTATACTCAATGAAGATCTGGTAGAATGGAAGCAGATGTTTGTATTGAAGCCAGTCTATGAAGATATTGTGTTAATGTCTGAGTGATTTGGTACAAATGAGTGACTACCAGCATGTATCAAAATAGTAAATATGCCAGGCAAAATGTTTGATATGCTGACAATGTGAAAATTTTTAAAGTTTAATGAAAAATTTTCCCAAAATGTCGATTTTGTCAATGAAGAGGTACATGTTTAATAGATTCACTTCTACTATAGGGCTAAATACTAAATAAGAATTGCAAGTCTCTTCATTTGACCAAATGAACCTGTGATTTTTGGGAACAAGAACAATCATATCTGAAAACCCTGTCAAATGATGTTGCTAAGCAACTGATGATTTGAAACGGATGTTAGCAGTGTCTGATCCCTGAAGTGTAATTGTGTCGAACACTTTCCTATCCTGATCCTATAACATTTCGCTTTTATTGATCATTGGATTACTTAAATGTAGAAACTTGTTTGTTTTTTTTCCTGTAGGCAACAAAGGAATACCAAATCGTTTCAATAATAAGGGACGTAACCTTCGTCAGAAACCACCACGGTACAGTACGACACAGATGCAGCAGAATTCACAGATGTTGAGTCAGAACGGTAGCCAGAGTCAGGCCAGCCAGGTAAGTTGTCATATCTTAACAAATTGATCTAGGAAAAAAGGAAAGTGTGTGTCACTGCATAGCATTTCTTTCTTTATAAACTCAGTTATGACTCATTTTGAGTTCATTCATTGAACTGATGATTGTTATTAATACTTCCAAAAATATGATAAACCATTAAAAAAATGTCTTTTCTTAAGAAATTAATTCTAAATAACCACAGATTATGTACATTTCTCAAAGATCCATTATTGTCATATCAGGGGTCTGAATAATAACTACTTGAATTTTTCCTCACATGAACAATTCCTGTCATTTAAATGGAAGCAAAAAAAAACAAAAACAACAATAAAGCTTCCAAGTAATCACCTAGAAGCTTTATCAGTTATCTCCCCTAGATAGGGACATGGGTACTGACTAGAATACAACTGTCAAAAAATAAGTCACAGGTATCTGCACACAAGTTTTATTAAATGTTCATTTGTACCCCTTTCAGAATGATATATATTACTTGATCTGATATATAAACAGAAATGCCTGTTGATTTCAGAATTTATAACAACCATCTTTTTAAATTAAGTTTCTGTGATGCCATTGAAGGGATACAACCTTACCATAGTGACTGCTTTGTATGCATGTGCTTGCATGAATAGTTACTGTGGCCAGGAAGTAAGCATACATACACACTTTTGTACTGTGCTCGGGTATATTACATGAAAAGTTACTGTGGCCAAGGAGTAAGCATACATACACACTTTTGTACTGTGCTCAGGTATATTACATGAATAGTTACTGTGGCCAAGGAGAAAGAATGCATAAACACTTTTGTACTATGCTCAGGTATATTACATTTGCTGCTTTAATTAAATACAGATACTTGCAAGTTTTTTAGACATGTATATTTAACTGTTCAGTTGTTAGTATGCATAAATCTGTTACATGTAAATTCCAAATATACATGTAAAATAAATGCCTTCATTGTTTTGCAGGATATATCTCAACCATTTTCACAAGGTCCACTAACACAAGGACCATTATCCATGAGTCAGCCATTCCAGATGAGTCAGCCCGGACTCTCTGGTTTATCTCAACCAGAGCTGTCACAGGTTAGTAAGAAAAAACAACTACCATTTTTGTATCAAATTGACTTGTTTATAAAATACTATCTTGTACATGTATATCCAGAGTTTGACTTTTTAGACATAGATATGTTAATGAACTTTTTATCTTGTTATCATAGTTGAGGTTAAGGAGAAAAATCTCATAGAAATGTGTTGGGAACAAATCTATTCTCAAAAATATACTTAAGATAACTAGAATGCTTCCAGTTGGTTTAAAAATAATGTTTCTAAGGTGGGATTTCTATTAAGAAATTAAAAAAAATTGTATTAAAAAAATGTCATTTTATTGAGTCTTGTAGTACAAGTGTCTGGTTTTATAACCACGACATGCCATGCAAACTTAAAATCTATGAGAAAGACATGGTTAAACAAATTAAAAAAAAAACCAGTTTAATGGTCTTAGTATAGTTTTGCGTAACAGATCACATGCATAATTGTTGTGATGGAATGATAAGAGATACATGTTGTGTAACTGTTTGTTTTTATATTTTTTACAATATCAGGATAGTTATCTTGAAGACTTCAAGTCTCAGGCTGATGGAATGCTGTCTCAGGATTCCACCTATCAAGGGGACCGTATGTTTTATGCGTCCCAGTTGTCCCAGGGTCCGTTCAACTAGGATCTAGCTGTGGCCGTGAGCAGTGTGGCAGATAGACATGAACTGTCAAATAAGACTATGATCAACAGCAAAAAATAAGTGCAGTGTCTGTAAATCAAAACTGCCTCATCCGATGCAATGCCACCCACATTGTGGCACTCGTGTGCCCCTCACCAACCTGAGGAGGCCTCAAACAGGAATGAAGCACATTCAGATCCAGCATCATTGACCATCAAGTGCTGATTGGTGCATTCCTTAACAGAAGGGGAGGTAACTGCAACGGTAGGGCAGATGCCTGATTCAAATACAATCCTAATGGACACTGCTAGAAAGATTTTACCATCATCAACAGTGAAGATGAGAGATAGTAGTGTTGGGACAATATCAGTATTTAAACAGCGTATTGTTATACAATTAGCATGAAGTTACATGTACGCTAATCAGTGTGGCCACCAACGTAATGAGGTTCACTGGCTGTTTTGAAGTTTGTTTTTTAATTTTTTTTTTAATTTCTTATTTTTTTCTGAAGCTTATATGATAAGGAATGGTTTCTTGTTTTATTAACTTGTATATGACCTTGAAAACATCTACATTGGTTTGGGTTGATATTGCGATTCTTTATTGTGAGAAAAATTGAATTAGACAAAAAAGTAGTAAATGCCAGTAATTGAATTTTATTCCTGATATTAAGACCAGGACCTAATTATATTTATATACAAATTATGCAGCTGTCATTTTAATGAAACATTTTGTATAGTATTGGTGTTTAAGAAGAAAAGTGGGTACCCATTAAAAGAGAGAGAATTAGTAATTTGTGTTTTCTGCAGAACACAGAAACAAGAGAGAGAATTAAAGATAGGATAGATGAATTAGGAAGTTTGTAAGCATTGATGGTCACTTCTCCCGGTAAATTGATGAAACTATTTCTAGTGTATGAATACATAAAATAAATAAACAAGTCAGATACTAAAATAATACTGAAAAACTTGAAATATTTAAAATTTTGATGAAACTCATTGTTATATGGAGTAAGCAGTTTTGAAAAAAAGTTTTAACCAGTATGTTTTGCTTTTCTCTGACATTTTAAGTTTTTAACTTAGAAAAAAAAATTGATTGGTGATTTTGTCAGGATCAAACAGCTTTAAATCAGAAGTATTTTCCTCAGATAGACAAATACAAGTCAAATGTAAGTCAAATGTTTTCTTTCTTTTTTTTTTTTTTTGTCGAACAGTAACAATAGTTGATAATTTATTTGGTAAGACAATGCTATCTGGTAAAGCCAGCAGAAATAAACAGTCCAAAGGATGTCAGATCATTTTTGAAGAAACAATATTTACACTTCTAATAGCAGTGTTTTGGCCTCAATGTCAGATTCATATTTATACATACATGTATATGGTGCTTATATAAATCTTGCAAAAAACATAAAATCAAATCAGGTTACAGGCGGTCGGTCAGCTTAAGTTCTGAGTTTTTAGTGGACTTGATAACTCATTTTTCTTAATGTTAGACTAGCCTTCATTTTTACTTGAGAACAATATCTGGAGAAAGTTATGTAAATATCATTGAAAAAGAAGGCTCCCGCAATTGGTGATTCTTCTCGTGTTTTGATGAGTTGAAACAAAAACAGTACTCATTTCTTCCCTTAATCATATCCGATTACATGTTTGTGTTTGCCATATACCGTAATTATCTATTTATCTGACTATCTATTTTATATATTAAAATTATTTAATCTTACTGGCAGAAATCTTTGTAAAGGAGAACCGAGACATTTTTAGTTTGAATAAATCCTTGCATATTGTTTTAGTTTTCTTTTATGTTGCTGGCTTTATTTAAAACTTTATCTTTAGAGAAAGTCGTTAATTTCACAGTTATTTAAGTAATCAGTGTCGTTTTCTAATTTGCATGTTGTTTGGAACAATTCTCCTAGCTATAAGTGGCTACAGTGTAAGCATTAAATATTGTTTGTATGCATTACATGCTGCAGTGAAATACAAAATAAGGAAATATTACATTGACATGGTGAGAAAAATACATGTATGAAAGAGAAAATATCATCTGAATTAATTTTGCTGCGAGAAATTCATTTCGTTCGAGAGTGACAGTTACTGTGATAGCAATAAAAGTTTTGTTAAAAATTAATTGATAAAATAGCATAATGAAACATATTGAATCAGTATGTTGTTAATTAATACTATCTAAAAATAGAATGTTTACTAATGAAATGTTTTGATTGGTAGAAAATACAACACAAAATATATGTTACCTAGGAGACAAGGAAGGCCTGTTGGTATTTTGACTGGTGCAAGTCTGTTAATGAACAGAAATTTTATGAGAAGCCCTGCTTAATTTGTACAAAGAGTTGTAAAGGAACAGTCACTATTAAAAATTGAACAATAAGGTTTTGTTTTTGTTTTGTTTTTTTTTTTTTTTTTTTAAAAAAAAGTAAAAAGAAAAGTCATTACCATTAGAATAAAATTATAATTATTTTGAAAAAAACATGGGGTTGTACTACAATGAATATTATGTTAAATGAAATTTGAAAAAGTGTGTTAGTCTTAACAAATTGTTAATACATATATATTTTAATGAAAATGTTTTGAATTAAGAAAACAAAAAGAATCATGCATTTTTGGAGTAAATAAGATCTTGAATGTTTAGTGATTTCAATAGCAAGGTTTTAATTTTGAGGTTTTAAACAAGATTTAAGATCCATCACATTTCAAAGTTATAAAGGTTTATTGTTTAAAAAAATTACCCTGTACGTGTATACTATGTACAGGTTCATTTGTAAACAAAGGTTTTGAATTATTCAAATAGGGCATGCAAAAAAATATTTATATATATTTAACAACTACAAAAAAAATGTGCAGTTTTTTTTTGTAGCCTTGTAAATGAATGTATGGCCAGCTATGGAATGTGTTTTGAAAAGGTTTTGGTGTACCCGTTATTTGTATCATGCATGTATGTTTAAAATCTGGAGTGATTATTTTCCCGAAACAACTGATTTTTTTTTTTTTTAATTTTGTTGGTATGGTATTTTTTTTATGTAGTTATTGTATTGTTACAAGTTTAATATGGTCTTATCATTAACATAACTTTTATATCACCAAATAGTTTAACAAACAGCTTTATTCAGAATATTGTGTCCTTTTGTTGTATCAGCCATTCATTTGTTTTTATTACTGTTTAATGGAATCTGCAGAAATTCTTTTCAAGCTTTGTTTTATATAAATGTAATAAGTGAAAATTTCTCCTTCTCCCAAGCCATATCTAATGTAATCAATGTTGTCAGTATAATGACTTAAAATCTGCTGGATGTCTATGAAATAAACTGGTAGTATACAACATTTGTTTTTATTTACTTCTTTATTTTTTGGTTTGTATGGTTTTTTCCAACACCACCATATTTTGTAAGAAATTTTACTCCACAGGGCAAAACATTTTTTTTCAACAGTGATAGAGGGAAAGTGTTGCAAAGCTTCCTTGAATAATTACACATCGCCCATTGAAGAAGTTACTTGAGAATCAATATAAGAAAGTTAAAAACGTGATAGATCAAAACCATGTACCTTTCTTTAACAAAGCTTACCATTTCCTGATTGATTGGAGATGTTCATTTAGTCTGTTATTAAGTTTGTTTTACTCATAAACAAACTTTATGCTTTTATCCTGACAAGTTCGAGGTCATAGGTAAAACAAGCATTCCGAGAATATTGAATGGCACAATGTAAAACTCTACAAGCTGAAAATTCTTTTGACCACAGCAGAATTAACAAGAAAAAAAGGGGAAGGGGGGACATAAGGCCAAATCCTCTTCCGACAGATCATAGTTTGAGAAAGTTTGTCAGTTTGCTTGCTGTAGATACATGTATTATATTTGAAATATAGATAATACAGAGCAAGCCATTTTTCATAGAACAAATTTTTATGAATGATACTGTAAGATAACATTTATTTGAAAACTTTTCTGAAACCAGCCACACAGCCTTCAGACAAAGTGTGTTGGGGTCAGAGGAAATTTGGACTGTACTACATGTAAATGCACATCACTTATGACCATCCTATATTGTAATAAGATGTGTATTATGCTTACAGAATATTTTAGCTGGTGGTAATGAGAGAGGGCTTTTGTAATAAATATTTTTTTTCTGCTGCCTCTGGGCAGTGGGGGTATTGGACTTCTTACTGAGACTGTTCTAGTTTTGATTTAAGTCTGTAACGTCAAGTTACATTTACTTCAATATAACGCTAATAATAAACACTTTGCTATAATCTTCGTTTCCATTTGTGTAATAATGATTATATTATCATTTTCAAACACCTCTCCAATCTTGTGTTTATCTTGACTTAGGATTGGACAATAGACCTTAAACAGCTTACAGGCCTGATTTGCAGACTGGTTTTAAGCTTGAGCATATAGATCCCCCTAGGCAGATTGTATTGCGAAAAACTTGTCTGTTCACTTCATAAGTCAGTAGTTTTTCTGTGGGTACTCTGGCCTTGATTTAAGTTAAATAATCTTGAATGGGGCCTTACAGAATATAACTGAGATCCACTCAAGCAGTTGACAGGCTGGCAAAGCATAAAACACAAGCACACCCACTGTATAACATATGAATAACACCTATTCTACATGAATACATATAAAGTAGCGAAACCACTGCTGTTTTACACAAATTACTTACAATTATAATGTCATGATGTCGGCAAGCAAAAGTATATATTCATTAACCAAAAACAACACATACCGTATAAATAATTACTGGCCAAAACTAATCAATTGAAAGTGGTGTGACTGTATTTAAATCTACATGTAAACTGTCAGATCAAATCATCTCCTAATTAACAACATTTATTCAAAGTTTTTAAAACAATATGTAAAATATTATTAATTTTAAACCACATTTTTTTACTACTGATTGACTTTATGATTTTCCAATTAATAAATCAATTAATTGTTAAAACATAAGAACGTCGAGGCAATTAATCAGTTTTCACTGTTAACCAATTTTGCCATCAATATAATAAATTCATATTAAGGTTACACATAAATTACCTGTAAGTTAATATATATCACTATCACGTGTGAATCCTGTTAAAAGGTCACAAATGTAAATAATGTAAAATTGTGTTGGGGATGAAAATATTTGTACTGTATTAGGAAATAACCAATGCAGGCAGGCATGAACACCAATTTGAAAACAAGAGGCCCAAGAGGGCCTGTGCTGCTCAACTGGCAACCCCCCCCCCCCCCCCCCCCCCCCCCAAAAAAAAAAAAAAGAGGGTTTCAAAAAAAACAAAAAAATCCTAACCCACCTAGGGACCTCCCACATCAAATTTGGTTGAATTATGTTTCATTTGCCAATAACAAGGCAATGAAAAAAGTTGCGAAAAACCCATATATATATTAAATGGCCAGATTTCTACATTCAATATACCAAATTTGAACTGAATTGATCAAAAAATAAAAATGTTATGGCCATTTTCCTGTTTTTTCTATTTATAGTAAAAGTGGCCATCTTGGATTTAGGATTGGGTCAAAAATCACAAACTTTGATCTACTCCATCTAGGGACCTTCTACACCAAATTTGGTTTCATTTGGTCATGTAGTTTCAGAGAAGCAGATTTTCAAAAGAATCAGCTATATTTAGCTGCTAATTTGCATATTGTGCCAATAACATGTGAAAGAAATAAATTAAGGAAAAACTTATTTAATATAATTAAATGGCCAGAGCTCTACATTCCATATACCAAATTTGAACCAAATTGATCAACAAATAAATATGTTATGGCCATTTTCCTGTTTTTTCTATTTATAGTAACAGTAGCCATCTTGGATTAAGGATCATAATGAAAATCACAAACTTTAATCTACTTCACCTAGGACCTTCCACACCAAATTTGGTTTCATTTGGTCATGTGGTTTCAAATGGAAGATTGAGGTTTACGCATGCACGGACGCATGGCCATGCCATAGCCAGCTGAGCTAAAAAGAAATGAAATGAAACAAGACCATTAAGAAATTTACAACACTGAATATAGAACACTATGACTTTAGATAGGCAAAGTATCCACTCGACCATCTGAGTTTTTCTTTTACAACTGATGGTCCAAACGCATGTATGCACATACTTTTTTCCTTCAATTTCACACATGCAGACATAAAATAAAGCTAGATAATTTTTGACATGTTTTAATTCTTGTTGCATAAAAAAGTTCAATTTGAAATACATGTACATATTCTTATGGATAATTTGGCACTTTCAGAATTATAGGTATTTACAATACATGTAACATTTATCGACATGCAAAATCGTTCTCAACAGAAATACATATACAGAGCACTAATATAATATATATCAATAAAAGGAATACTCCTTGATCATTTAAAATTTCAACTTAAAATAAGAATTATCTGCAAAATTTCAACTTAAAATAAGAATTAACTGCACACAACATGATGTTTATGTAAACAATCATTTCAATATCATACCACATCATATTCTATATTATAATTCCCAATGGCTATATATTATTCTATCCAAACATTGCAAATAAAATAAACCAAAAATATTTCTGAAATAAGCCATGTTTGTTGAAGTACATATGTATAATGGCTGTACATCTAGATAATTTGAAAGTTTCTGTATTTTTGAATTTAGTTCATTTGTAGCATAGCTGTCTAGGTGCTGGCATAATGATCTTGTGCCTTCATCTAGATAAGAATACCAATCAGCAGATCCTGGTTTGAAAAAAGTACTTGAATGTTCCATTTTCTTCCATCATCCAAAAATTGACAGCGGCCGTAAAGTGACATACTTTTGACAGGCAGATAAAACACAAATATTCCACTACACTCATACATAGATATACAGTAGTTTAACATTACAATGCAGGATTTTCATGTCATATAAAATTTTGACAGATCTTCCAAATAAATATGACATCAAAATGTTTATTATCGTTCATATTGTTTTGGAACCATATACCAGTGTATCACTTCACAACTTACAATCTTTGTCTCCATTGAAAGTTGTTTCAAACTAGTAGAGAAATAAAAATAATTGCTAAGAGAGAGAGAGAGAGAATGGATAAAATCATGCAATTCCAGATCTGATGGAAATGTTAAATCTGCACAAATGTTTTGAACAAATACGATATGGTGCACAGTTGAACCCATTGGTATATCATTGATGATGGTAAAGATAAAACAGTCATACTAAAATTTCACTTGTAATATAGAAAATAAAATGTACAGAAACTTAACTTTAAATCATTAAAAACAAAAATGTGTCATCGTTTCTTCAAAAAATAAAATGATTATTCTAAAAAACACATAATATTTGAATATTGCTTTACATTTTCTATAAACATAATTTAAAAAACTGTCAGATAAAAATCAAATGAAATACCAGTAAAAAATCAAAGAATTTCTCTGTCTGTTTTTAACAGTAGTTGGAAAGAAATCTCTCCGTCCATAATATAACTAAGTATTTACATTGTTGTTAAAAAATAAACGTTTGAAATTAAAAGCATAAAATTGATTTTAAAAATTGATTTATTTTTACAGACCTACTGTAATAAGAAAAGACTAAAAAATTAATAACTCTAATACAGTCAAACCTGTATATAAAGACCACCCTGAGACCTCAGAAAAATGGACCGACCACCCTGAGACCTCAGAAAAATGGACTGACCACACTGAGACCTCAGAAAAATAGACCGACCACACTGAGACCTCAGAAAAATGGACTGACCACCCTGAGACCTCAGAAAAATGGACTGACCACACTGAGACCTCAGAAAAATGGACCTTTTATAGACAAACAGTTTTTATACAGAGGGTTTTTTACTGTTTGAAATAAGAAGCAAAGGACCCTTGAACACTGGTCTTAATGAAAAAAATGGTCTTTATATCCAAGTGGTTGCTAAAGCAGGTTTTATGAATACAATTTACATGTATATTTCTTTTATTGATGCAGATTTGTAGATAATATGTACAGTACATGTATGTTATTTGTTACCATAGTGATACAGGGGATGGTTTAATGTGCAAGATGTCACATAATGAATGGTCCTAGCACAACCAATCTGTCACATAGATACTTCTGACATAAACCTTGTACATAATAAATGTCATGCATTCATAATTCTAAATTAAAATAAAACTGATAGTCAACATTATTAAAAATTAATAAAACAGGTGGGCTAAAAAATAATTAAAATCTGAAAATACTATTTATAACTAAAAGTTGTCTATATATTTTTGATAGAAATAGTTGAAAATCACAGATGTAACTTTGATAGAATATTTTTCCTCTAAAAACACAATGATATCAGCCATCTTGTTGGATTTTTAGACAATACCATGATTACTTTATGGAATTATGTTATCTTGTATCTTCTTTGAAGTCATATCTATACCGAGGATGTCCGTTAAAGTCCATCGGATAACCATGTATTAAAGTCTGTATAACCCATTGAGTGGACACTATTGGAACGTTAAATTGTTTACATTTCCTGATTACACTAGATGGACAAGAATTATCCGTTATCACACAGTACACTTCTGAAACAGAAATATGAATAATCATTAAAATCAGCTTTTGTCAGCGTTTATTTCTTAAGGGATTAACATGACTGGATATGAATAAGTTTTTAAGTAGAGGAATATTTTAACAAAAAAAGTCAGAACTAAAAACGCCATGTCTTTATCTGTTAAAGCAGTCAAGTTATAATAATTTGAAGCCTTTTAACAAAATTTTTTAAATCAAACGCAAAAACGCGTAACCTACTTGATTACTAAATTTCACAAAATGAACAATTAATAAGTTTAAGATGCTAAAAAAGGCAGAAAATCATCGCTTTTGGAAAAAAGATTTTTTAAACACTTTTGGACCAATATGTCACCTTGACATGACAACACCAGGAAAAAATCTGAATTGCACCAACTCATACATGCGTCTGACTAAGTTTTATTGAAATCTGCCCTGTAGTTTCGGAGAAGTCAAAAATGTAAAAGTTTACGCCGCAGATGACAATGACAATGGCGACTACAGACAAACTTTGATCAGAAAAGCTTACTTGAGCCTTTGGCTCAGGTGAGCTAAAAAGTAGTAGGTAACTAAAGGTTTGACTGACAATTTAAAGCTAAATGTTGTTTAATTCTTTTTTAATAAAAGTAGCAGACAAACTTTTGAAAACAATACACAGTGGTATTACTGGCTTCTATTTACATCCCTGGTAATACAAGAGGGTCTTGATGCCATAATGGTCTTAAGTGCTGGCTTAGGGATCAGAGTGCCTATCACAGTATTGGTCTGATGTCCCTTGGCAGATCCTAGCATGCCACTGTATGTCATCTTGCTTGTCAAAGATTTTCTCTGGGAACTCCAGTTTCCTCGATCATCCAAGGACTGACCACAAGGATATTGAATGAAATAATCTTGACTTGGGTCAAAAACCTTTTCCAACCATCCACGAAAACACTTTGTTAAGAAAAGGTTAGGTTTGATCCCTAATTAGAGAGAGTTCTGTGACATCCAAGGGAACCAAAGATGACAATTAAAAGAGAAAGTTCTGTGACATCCAAGGGAACCAAAGATCAAATCTGAGCCCAACACTGAAATAAAATAACACAGACACAGAACAATACTGTATAAACAATTGTTTTTTCTTCCAAATCAGATGTTCCTTATGAAAATGATTCTGATAAAAATTGATTGGGAAAGTCATATAAAAAATTATTTAAATCTGAAAGAGTAAAGTACTGGTAAGTTAAATTGGATTTTCCATACTTTAACTTAACCTAAGGCCTTTTTGTTATCCAATTTCAAATTCATGGGAAAAATTTCCCTATGTAAAATTTTGTAACCATAAAATGGTATTTCAGCTATCTTAGTACTAACCTGAAGTACCATGGACTGGTAATTTATTAAGCACCTGACATTCAGCTATCTTCATCACAAATGACCACTCCTCCTGGAACTTTCTATTAACAGACACAATGTGTACTTTTAATCCTTTTAAGCAACTTCCATGTGAATTCCTAGGATACATAAATTTAAGCATAACAATATATGTTCCAAAGTCCCATGTGCATATCTATAAAATATGGATGGTCTAGCCTTTCCATAGGGAAACAATGGTGATGGCACATGTACTTCAGTTAATCCTTTAGAAGTTGGTTGGTTGCTGGTTGTTATGTTGTTTAACATCGCATCAGCAATTTTTCAGCTATTTGTGATGAGAACAAGTTTATTAAGAATTAATCTAAAAACATGTTGTTGCATGTGTGAAATGTGCGAGTGTCAGCCTCATACTAGCACATAGTAAGGGAGTTGAGTAATGGTGTTTAACGTTCTAGTCAAGAATATTTCACTTATATTGGGATGCCGCCAGCTATAGGCAAAAGTGCAGAAATTTTTCCTATGTGTTGCACTGATTGAATTATACAGCAAGGTTCTTTGTTCTGCCATGCCTATCATGACACCTGACCTCATTTATTTTCAATTTTCGTCCGAAAGAACCGTGGCTTTCATTTCATAATGCCCAGGGCTTGGCGAAAGAACAGTCACTACCCACTTTTAAGTCTTGGGTCAGACCTGGTCGGTGTTCAAACCCACAGCCTCTCATTTACGGAGGGAGCACTCTGCAAACTGAGCTACTGCAGTGGTGCATACTTTCTGTTTAAGCACTAGCTCACTGTATCAGTGTGGCTGAGACAAGCATACCACTCCCCCAATCACATTATCCTGGCACCGAGTAAACCAGCTGATATTCTCTTTTTAATGCTCAACTATAGCCAAGGAAGCTGATTTTATACTGTTATGTATGACCTGGCTATGGTTTAACCCCTTCCCTGACTTTAGAAGTAAGTTGCTAGCTGAGTTTTATGTTTTGTACTGAAACATTTTCAGTGCTTAAGATTGTTGGTGCGCCAGCGTTAATCCCGCATAATTTTAACAAGAGGCCCAAAAGGGCCTGTATCCCTCAACTGGCACTTTATTTGCATGTGAATTTCAGACAGTCATGCCACTAGCTATTGCCAGTTGAGCTAAAATGTTTCAGAAAAAAATGATATGTATGTGAAATGGCTATACATCTACTGTCTATATACCAAATTTGAACCAAATTGTATGATATATAAATGTGTATCGGCCATTCATTACTTTTTGCTTTTTATAATAACGGTGGACATTTGGATGCCACAATTTGTGCAAACTTTAATCTGCATCACCTAGGGACCTTGCACACCAAATTTGGTTTAAATAGGTCCAGTGGTTTCTGAGGAGAAGATTTTCAAAGAATTGGCTAAATATAGCACCTTATTTGAATATTCCACTAATAGTGACCCAAATAAAAATTGTTTCTGAAAAACCCATTATAAATGTTAAATGACTATGCATCTACTTTCTATATACCACATTTCAACTAAATCGGTTGATAAATAAAGGTGTATCAGCCATTTATCACTTTTTGCTATTTATAGTAAAGGTGGCCATCTTGGAAGCCGCAGGAAGATGATTTGTGCAGACTTTAATCTGCATCACCTAGGGACCTTACACACCAAATTAGGTTCAAATAGGTCCAGTAGTTTCTGAGGAGAAGATTTTTAAAGAATTGGCTAAATATAGCACCTTATTTGAATATTCTGCTAAAAGCGACCCAATAAAAATTGTTTCTGAAAAAACCCGTTATAAATGTTAAATGGCTATGCAACTTCTTTCTATATACCAAATTTGAACTAAATCAGTTGATAAATAAACGTGTATTAGCCATTTATCACTTTTTGCTATTTATAGTAATGGCACACACACACTTCGCCATGCCATAAACTCAGTTGGCAATTGCTAGTTGAGCTAAAAATGACACATGGAAATTGTACTGTGGGGCGCACTAAAATGTGAACGATATTAGATCTAAAACACACGTTCTTCCAATCAACCTTAAAAAAATCAGACAATTGAAACAGAAAGTGTCTGTAAAGATTTTTGTAACTCGGAATACCTCTGATTTTACGGTAGTCGTAAAACAAAAATGAAAATGTCAAAAAGGAAGCGAGGTAGCATCCACTTGTTTTTGCCCATAAAGACCCGAGATGCCGAGATGAAGAAGAAAGTGGTAAAAATGAATCAACATATAATTCAATACACAGAATTAAAACACCTACTTAAGCCTTGTTTATTTATTGTAAACATGGTTGCTCAGCTTCAGACATGTTCATGTCGTCTGCTGAATATAACGTTACGTTACATTGATGATAGGCAATGTTTGTGACAACATTTTGTATAAACGGAAAATATAGTTTATGATTTCAATTCTTCATTTAATAATAATAAATTGAAATGTGGACCTCTCTGAAACTTTAAAGGCAAGATTGATCATAGTCGCATAAATATTGGGATAATTACCCAAGCATGGTAATGCTGTAATTTCAAGTCTGGTTTTTCAAAACAATCTGAAGCACTGCATTTTGTTCAGTCAGTAGTTTTGCTGGGTATCAATTTTGGTGATTTTTGCATCAAAAGATCAGATATAAATTTTAAGGATCTTTTTCTTGGTATTTGAAAATACACTTAGAGGGTGAAGAAAAATGTAGATGGGTAGACTGGGACCCTCTTACTTTTTTAGTGCTTTAACATCTGAGCTACCCAAACTTTTACAATTGAAATATGTACTTTTAGTGTTTGTGCCTGAATAAAATCAACATGAAAGTTAGACCTACATGTATATCTGTAAAAATATGGTATAAAATTACATGTCAATGTCATTTGAGCCGTTCCATGCGAAAACCTACAACTTGGACGTTACATCACAATCGAGAAAAAGCGCGACGAAGTAACGTCACAAACACGGAAGTCATCTGCAAGTGTGACAACTTACTTGACGTTTTAGACCGAGTTGAAGTTGAAGATAATTATATCGAAGTGATTTGGAGTGTGCTACGTGGTAGAATATGGCAGCCGAAGAAGCGACAGACGAGTTTGAGGTATTTAGTTTATCAATATGTTTCATTACACCATTAATGCTAGGTTTCAAACCCGATGTAGACTAGTATATGGACGGCGATGTACATTTGAGTCGGACGATATTTCATTATTTTACACTGGATACCTGTCATATATAATCATATCAGTCTTTATATAAGCAAATCTTTTAAAAATATAATAACAAAGGTTACCATTTTAATTGTGAGTGTGTGTGTGTGTGTGTGTGTGTGTGTGTGAGAGAGAGAGAGAGAGAGAGAGAGAGAGACGCGCTGTGTGATGTTGTGTTTATCTGACTTGCAATGTTGCATACAATATATTTAATGACAAAATGTTCCCGGAATTTTCAGTAAATTTGTAGAAATAAATTAACAATGTAAAACATTTTGATTACATCTGCCCATATAAACTGAACGTCTGCAAATGTAAATAATAGAGTTATTGGCCTTGATGATGACGTCCCAGATTTTATATACATTGTATAACTGTTCACTCACATAATGTTCACCGTGGTGTAGTGGATACGATTATGGTCTCTCAATTTTTCTATATGGGTTTGATTGGTTCGACTCCCAATACCGCCTTTTTTTTTTTTTTTTTTTTTTTTTTTTGTTAATGCATAATTATGTGGAAGTATATATTATACTGATTGTAACATTTACTTACTGTTCCTGTACACCTTTTATTTGTTTTTTACTTCACACCACATATAAAATTTATTTATCTTTCTTCAACAGGATCTTAATAACATGGTGGACGAATTTTGGGGTAGGACAAGGCGGTCTGGTTGTGTGACAGAAATACAGGAAGAGACACCAATGTTGTTTGATGATTTTAATGAGCCAATAATAGATCAAAATGAACTGTTACGCCAACAGATACAATCTTTGGTTGTGGAGGATGAAACAAGGGGTGATCAGCTGATTGCAGATGAAGAAAGAGCAGATGATCCAGATTTAGAAACCATAAGAAAGAAAAGACAGAATGGATGCTGTAAGAAAAATTGTTTCCATAGCTACAGTGAGCTTACAATTTTCGATCACGTTTTTAATGTTTGTGAGATGCAGAAAGATCAGAAAGAAGCTTATGTGATGGGTTCTATCAGTATAAGACATCCAGAGAAAACACAAACAAAACGAGGAGAGAGAAAACAGTTCCACTGTGAATTTCATTTTAAAGATAAAGTTATTTGCAGGGAAGCATTCAAAATATGTTATGCCATTGGAGAGATTGTATTACGCAACATCATCATTCATATGAAGAATAATGGAAACACTCCAAGAACACATGGGAACAGGGGCAAGAAACCACACAACGCTTTCAATTTTAATGATATTGAGACGATTGTGAAATTTATAAATAATTATGCAGATGAGAACGGCATGCCTTTCCCCGCACCACCTAGAGGCCGAGATGAAATTCCAATAGTATATTTACACTCTTCTGAAAATAAAAGGTCCATTCATAAAGTATATGAAGATGCTTGTATTGCAAATGAACAGAGAGCTGCAAAGTACAGCGCATTTACTGGTAAGATCTGTTTTAAAGCAATTTACACTTTCATATTATCTATAAAGTTTGCACTGTTTAATAGTGTTTAAATAATATACTTTTGTTCAAGTGAAATAAACAGAAACCAAAGCTTTTAAGTCAAGTAACTTGCTGTGCTATGGAATGAACTTGGACATAATGAATATTTCACTTTTTTAATTGTTGACCAAAATGGAAGTATTGCAGTTTTAATGAAAGTATTTTAGCGTGTAAAATATTGTAATTTGGTTTTTGAATTTTTGTAGACATATGGAACACTTGTTGTGGTCATATAAAGATATCAAAACCCGAAGAAGATGTGTGCGGCAAATGTGAAAAGCTTCTGAAAATGATAACTGATGCACATACAGAAAACGAGAAACTTTTAGCTGCTGATGCAATGCGTGACCACATAATTGCTGTAAAAAAGGAAAAAGAGTTGTATAAAACCTGTATTACAAAGGCAAAGGAAGAGCTATCCAACATCGCAATCCCGAGTTTTCCAGCTGAGCCTTTGTCTTCGGATTACCAGCACGTACATGTAACTTTTGATTTTGCACAGGGTGTATCTATACCCCATTTTGCTAGGCAGATCGGTGCACTTTACTTTCTGACACCCCGTAAAATCCAGATTTTTGGTGTACGTTTTGATGGTTTTCCACTGCAGCTGCATTATTTGATAGATGAAGACCAAACAGTAGGTGAAGATGGCAGAAACGTTCATGGACCTAACTCAGTTATATCTATGCTAGATGATGCTTTGTCAAAGTACAGTCTTGGTGAAAGAGTTTTAACACTGCATTCTGATAACTGCGCAGGTAATTGTATATAAAGATATTGCAATTCTGTTAAAAACTTTTAAGCATCAAATGCTTTACTTATATCCTGTTTTGTAATATAGTTTGTAGCAGTCATATAACTGTCACCTATTAATTTATTTTTTTATTTCCCAAAAAGTAAAATGTATAACAAAACAAAATCATGAGAGCACATAATTTTGATAGCCGTTGTTGTAATGTTGTTTAACGTCGCATCAGGAATTTTCAGCTATTTGCGACCAGTGCAAGATAAATAATCTCCATTAGTCTAAGATCTAGTTCATGTATGCGTGTCATGTGCCAGTGTCTATTATCGCCTGCCGTGTCCTTGTGTGAACTTGGGGTGTCTTATTGGTAAGATGCTAGCTCACAAAGTCAGTATCTCAAAATTAGGTTTTATATATGACCTGGCTGGGATTTAACTTCCCGCTCTCGAGGCGGACGTTCTGCCACTTCTTTATAATTTAGTTGTTATTTATTTATATGTCTGTAAAACATTATGGTAACGGCGAGTGTCATAAAGCATTTTGTGTTTTGTCACCGAGATAATTAATCTGAACAATATTAAATCTATTTTGTAGGGCAGAACAAAAATATGTATGTAATGGCTTATTTTGCATGGCGGATTTTGGCAGGCCTAAATACAGAAGTTAACTTAAAAATGCAAATTGCAGGACATGCAAGATGCCTGATAGATGGTGGATTTGCCCATTTAAAACGCCAATACCGACATACTGATGTTGACACTCTTGTACATCTGGCAGAGGTGGTAACAAAATCAGCTTATAGCAATAGACCAGTACTGTACAAAGCTACCAATGGATCCAGAAACTGGGAGTGGAGAGATTGGAAATCCTTTTTGTCAGCACACTTTCGATCTTTACGGGGTATATCATCTTACCAACATTTTAGGTACAATATCAAATTTAATCTAATACATCCATCCATCCATACATACATACATACATACATACATACATACATACATATATACATACATACATACATACATACATACATACATACATACATACATATTTATTAAATCTAAAATTTGCAAAGTAGGAAATTGCCAGTATTTGTATTGGAACGCGCAGGCACTATTTTATGAATGCCTTTTTAATCAGTTTGAAAAAGCAATATACATGTAGTAATATTATTTAAATTGGTTGAGTAGGTTTTTGTTGTTAGGCTATTTGTTTTATGTCCATGTGGTGTGCGAGATCCACGGTGCAAGTGGTTTTGTTTTTGATTGTACTAGTTAGCACAACCTTTAAATTGCTAGACTAAGTACACTAGTAACGCATAAAAACAGCAAAACATTATTATCCTACAGCAAGGAAAAATCTCTTCTTTCACTTAAGGTAAACCAACAGCGCTGACACCTTCAGTTTAGTGGCTGACGCTTAACCACTCTGCCACTGTCAACCGTAATTTACTTAGGAGTCCATGCACGTTGGGAATTTTAAAATTCAATAGATAATATGTATGGAAAAGAAAAAATGTTTTAATTTTATCAAATATCTAATTAGGAACACTTCTATATTATCACGAAACTATCCGGTAATTGTCGACGTAGTATAAAGACTTTACAGGGCAATGAAACAAAAGATAATTACATATACTTCTGATACATATTCTGATTTCACTGTACAAAACTTTAAACAAAATTGATTTTAGGTTTTCAAGTACATATCCCGGTAAGGTTTTCCTAAAGAAGTGCGATGATGATGAATCTGAAACAACCTTTACACTTGTAAAGAGATCTGTTGACCAGGTACCATTAAACCGACCAGATCCAGTAACACCAAAAGGACTGAGTAGAGACCGACAGAAGTACTTGTTCAAGTCAGTCAGGCCATATGTGAGACCCATGTTTCAGGACATTACATGCCCAGCACCGTCAGAGGAGTGATATTCATTTTGTAAAACTTTGATTCAATATGGAAAAAACTGTAAGCAGTGCTGAAAACTTAATCAATAAATTGTGACGTCATCCAATTTTTTGTGACGTCATTTCTACATTTTAAGATTGTTTTTGTACTTTTAAATTTTGTTGAGATATATAAAAAAATATGGACTTTCATAAAATGTAAAAAACCCAATTTCGAAAATTTTGACCAAGTTGTAGGTTTTCGCATGGAACGGCTCATTTAATTCTAAAATGCTGCAAAGTACATTGAAAAAATTTACATGATAAAACAATGAAACATGGATCCTGAACAACTTGTAAAACACTCCAATAGCCGATTGTTAAGATTTCATACTTGGCAACATGATAATTTAAAATTTTCCAATCAGCTAGATTGCACACATGTACACATGTATGTTTAAATTCTATACAAATTCTTGACAATTTACCAATAAGATACATAACTTTAAAGTTTAAACTACCCACTAAAAACTGGTTACTAAAATTAATATCATTTTGCCACCCTAAAAAAGAATTTTAAAAAAATAATTACAGAAAATATGCAAAAACTATAGTTTTCAAGATGTTTAAAAAATGAATATGAAGTGATGTACAAAAAAAGTAAGGTTTAAAATTCCTAGTTTGAACTACATAAAGGCTTAAAATTTTATAAGGTATTCATTTTCATGACGTTGGAATTCTATTAATTTCTACTGCATCATTATTTTTACATACCATTCAATTAATTTCTTTTTCTCCAAACTGATTCCCGCTGGTAACATGTATGATTTATAATCTAAACGTCGACCCTGTAAGAAGGTAAAAAAAAAAAAAAAAAAATCAATCAAACAATATACAATAATAATTATTGTTAAATCAACATTTCTCCTAATCTTCTTCATTACGATATTACTTTATAATTGAATTTCTAAATTCTGTTATACCACACTGCAATACAAACACAACGTAATTGCATGTGCTCGTTTTTCATGTTATACTCCAATAAACTATGCAACCATAGCAACGCTAAAAAAGAATGGCGTGATGTATGACTGTTTCCATTCCATTGGCTAAAATTGTTTGTTGATGATAGTTCCAATGCAGAGAAATTTTTTCAATTATAAAAAATCAAGATAAAATAAAACAAAACATTGTTTTATGTTTCAGTTTAAGTGTTTTAAGTTAAATTATAAGGAATAACTTGTGATTTTTTCAAGTTTATTGAGTCATAACATGAAAAACGGTGTGCAGACTTTTTCTTAATGCGCTACGTGCATTATGAAGTGTGCACACCGTTTTTCATGTTATGACTCAATAAACTTGTTAAAATCACAAGTTATTCCCTAATTATTTTAAAAAAAGTAACTTAAATTATATCAGAAATGAAATTTTGAAGTTTTATGCCACAGTGAAGATTCTTTCAATTCTACTTAGGTGGTCAGTTCAAAGACATTGGAAAAAATCTGAGTGTTAGGTTATGACGTTTTCTAACATGGGTTCATTCTAAAAAGATTTTAAATTTACTCTGAATTCAGACTAAAAAGATTTTCAGTTTATTCTTGGTTCGTTCTAAAAAGGTTTTCAATTTACTCTGGGTTCAGTCTAAAAAGATTTTCAGTTTATTCTGGGTTCAGTCTAAAAAGATTTTCAGGTTACTCTGGGTTCAGTCTAAAAATTTTCAGTTTACTCTGGGTTCAGTCTAAAAAGATTTTCAGTTTACTCTGGGTTCAGTCTAAAAAGATTTTCAGTTTATTCTGGGTTCAGTCTTAAAAGGTTTTCAATTTACTCTAAATTCAGTCTAAAAAGATTTTCAGTTTACTCTGGATTCAGTCTAAAAAGATTTTTAGTTTATTTTGGGTTCATTCTAAAAAGATTTTAAATTTACTCTGAATTCAGACTAAAAAGATTTTCAGTTTATTCTGGGTTCAGTCTAAAAAGATTTTCAGGTTACTCTGGGTTCAGTCTAAAAATTTTCAGTTTATTCTGGGTTCAATCTAAAAAGGTTTTCAATTTACTCTGGGTTCAGTCTAAAAAGATTTTCAGTTTATTCTGGGTTCATTCTAAAAAGGTTTTCAATTTACTCTAAATTCAGTCTAAAAAGATTTTCAGTTTACTCTGGGTTCAATCTAAAAAGATTTTCAGTTTATTCTGGGTTCAGTCTTAAAAGGTTTTCAATTTACTCTGGGTTCAGTCTAAAAAGATTTTCAGTTTATTCTGGGTTCAGTCTAAAAAGATTTTCAGTTTACTCTGGGTTCAGTCTAAAAAGATTTTCAGTTTATTCTGGGTTCAATCTAAAAAGATTTTCAATTTACTCTAAATTCAGTCTAAAAAGATTTTCAGTTTACTCTGGGTTCAATCTAAAAAGATTTTCAGTTTATTTTGGGTTCATTCTAAAAAGATTTTAAATTTACTCTGAATTCAGACTAAAAATTCTCAGTTTATTCTTGGTTCAGTCTAAAAAGATTTTCAGTTTATTCTGGGTTCAGTCGAAAAAGATTTTCAGTTTACTCTGGGTTCAGTCTAAAAAGATTTTCAGTTTACTCTGGGTTCAGTCTTAAAAGATTTTCGGTTTATTCTGGGTTCAGTCTAAAAAGATTTTCAGTTTACTCTGGGTTAAGTCTAAAAAGATTTTCAGTTTACTCTGGGTTCAGTCTAAAAAGATATTCAGTTTACTCTGGGGTTTGTTTAGAAAAATTTTCAGTTTACTCTGGGGTTTGTTTAAAAAGATTTTTAGTTTACTCAGATCTTCAGTTTAGACAGGTTTACTCAGGGTTCAATCCAAAAAAGATTTCCAGTTTAGACAGGTTTACTCAGGGTTCAATCCAAAAAAGATTTCCAGTTTGCTCAGGTTCAGACTAAAAGATTTCCAGTTTAGAGAGGTTTTCAGATTACTAAGGGTTCAGTTTAGACAGGTTTTCAGATTACTAAGGGTTCAGTTTAGACAGGTTTTCAGATTACTAAGGGTCCAGTTTCGACAGGTTTTCAGATTACTAAGGGTCCAGTTTAGACAGGTTTTCAGATTACTAAGGGTTCAGTTTAGACCAGTTTTCAGATTACTAAGGGTTCAGTTTAGACCAGTTTTCAGATTACTAAGGGTCCAGTTTAGACAGGTTTTCAGATTACTAAGGGTTCAGTTTAGACAGGTTTTCAGATTACTAAGGGTTCAGTTTAGACCAGTTTTCAGATTACTAAGGGTTCAGTTTAGACCAGTTTTCAGATTACTAAGGGTTCAGTTTAGACCAGTTTTCAGATTACTAAGGGTCCAGTTTAGACAGGTTTTCAGATTACTAAGGGTTCAGTTTAGACCAGTTTTCAGATTACTAAGGGTTCAGTTTTGACAGGTTTTCAGATTACTAAGGGTTCAGTTTAGACAGGTTTTCAGATTACTTAGGGTTCAGTTTAGACCAGTTTTCAGATTACTAAGGGTTCAGTTTAGACAGGTTTTCAGATTACTAAGGGTTCAGTTTAGACCAGTTTTCAGATTACTAGGGGTCCAGTTTAGACAGGTTTTCAGATTACTAAGGGTTCAGTTTAGACAGGTTTTCAGATTACTAAGGTTTCAGTTTAGACCAGTTTTCAGATTACTAAGGGTTCAGTTTAGACAGGTTTTCAGATTACTAAGGGTTCAGTTTAGACCAGTTTTCAGATTACTAAGGGTTCAGTTTAGACAGGTTTTCAGATTACTTAGGGTTCAGTTTAGACAGGTTTTCAGATTACTAAGGTTTCAGTTTAGACCAGTTTTCAGATTACTAAAGGTTCAGTTTAGACAGGTTTTCAGATTACTAAGGGTTCAGTTTAGACCAGTTTTCAGATTACTAAGGGTTCAGTTTAGACAGGTTTTCAGTTTACACAGGGTTCATTTTTTCACATGTTGCACTATACCTCCTTACCTGAGCAAATGAGTCTGATATCCATACATGAGACACACATGGAATCCCTGCAGCTCTAAATTCAGTCTAAAAAGATTTTCAGTTTACTCTGGGTTCAATCTAAAAAGATTTTCAGTTTATTTTGGGTTCATTCTAAAAAGATTTTAAATTTACTCTGAATTCAGACTAAAAATTCTCAGTTTATTCTGGGTTCAGTCTAAAAAGATTTTCAGTTTATTCTGGGTTCAGTCGAAAAAGATTTTCAGTTTACTCTGGGTTCAGTCTAAAAAGATTTTCAGTTTACTCTGGGTTCAGTCTTAAAAGATTTTCAGTTTATTCTGGGTTCAGTCTAAAAAGATTTTCAGTTTACTCTGGGTTAAGTCTAAAAAGATTTTCAGTTTACTCTGGGTTCAGTCTAAAAAGATATTCAGTTTACTCTGGGGTTTGTTTAGAAAAATTTTCAGTTTACTCTGGGGTTTGTTTAAAAAGATTTTTAGTTTACTCAGATTTTCAGTTTAGACAGGTTTACTCAGGGTTCAATCCAAAAAAGTTTTCCAGTTTGCTCAGGTTCAGTCTAAAAGATTTCCAGTTTAGACAGGTTTTCAGATTACTAAGGGTTCAGTTTAGACAGGTTTTCAGATTACTAAGGGTTCAGTTTAGACCAGTTTTCAGATTACTAAGGGTTCAGTTTAGACAGGTTTTCAGATTACTAAGGGTTCAGTTTAGACCAGTTTTCAGATTACTAAGGGTTCAGTTTAGACAGGTTTTCAGATTACTAAGGGTTCAGTTTAGACCAGTTTTCAGATTACTAAGGGTCCAGTTTAGACAGATTTTTTTAGATTACTAAGGGTTCAGTTTAGACAGGTTTTCAGTTTACACAGGGTTCATTTTTTCACATGTTGCACTATACCTCCTTACCTGAGCAAATGAGTCTGATATCCATACATGAGACAAACATGGAATCCCTGCGGCTAAACACTGAAAATATTTCAATGTTTTCTGGTAAGTATTGGACAACAAGAAACATTGTCTAGCTGCTGATATCTAAAATGAAAAGGTAAAGTTTGATAAAAATATCAAATGAGATGGAGCAATATGTGGTTAAAAACATGTACTGGAAAAATGTAACAATGAACACAAAATAACAAACAATAGTTGCCTTCAGAAAGAAGGTTTTGAATAGCATTTACTGTCGCTATAGCCTTTTTTTGGAGTTGTGGAATTTATAGGATCTAGCCAATCTTTTTACACCCTGTTGAAGCCACTTTTTCAACATTTTCACAACTGTATACCTGACCGTTTACTGAACAAGAGGCCCAATAGGGCCTGTGATGCTCAACTGGCTGCATATGTAAGACAATGTTTGTTTTTGATTGAAATGCTGTTTAACGTTCAACTCAAGAATATTTCACTTATATGGAGACTGTCAATTTTGGAAATGATGGAGGACACTGGATTATAGGAGAAAACCACGACCAAGCAGCAAGTTAACTGACAAACTTTCAAAGATGAAGTGCTAGCCCACTTGGCATTAATGCACAATGTCAGGGGTGAAAGGTGCTGTGATTTGTAACATCGAATGTTTAAGACCACACAGCCACTGTGGTGCCTTTAAGACAATGTGATGTGGTTATCATAATTGGTTCATCAGCTTAAAATGGGAAATAAATTTAGCTTATGACCATTTTTGCTTCCATGAAGCCTACTTTGCAACACACACATGCAGGCATGCTTCACTATGCCATAAACTCAGCTGGGTTTAGCCAGTTGAGCTTAGAATGGATCCACAATGGCTATTTATATATATATATATATATATATATATATATATATATATATATATATATATATATATATATATATATATCTAGTAACAACAGGCATCTCAGACTGGTTCAAACTTTTTTTAGGCAGATGTAGGAACCTTCCACAGGAAGTTTGGTTCCAATTTGCCCAGTGATTTTAGAGGAAAAGATTTTTACTAAATATTACACCTAATTTGCATATTTCTTGAAAATTGGGTCAATAAAAATTTTCTCAGAAAGAATATTATATATTTTGAATCCCATACAGTATACTTTCTAAATTTAAAATTTGAGCTCAATTGGTGGAAAAAAAGATCAACAATGGTCTTTTTTTTTTTCTATTTTTAGTTATGACGGCCATCTTGGATGTCAGGCCGGGTTGCCTGGTACCACCTTTAGTCAGGCTGACATTTGGACCTTCCACACAAAATTTCATTCCAATTGGCCCAGTGGTTTCAGAGGAGAAGATTTTCAAAGATTTCACTAAATATTACACCTTAAGCATAATTTTTGAGAATTGGGTCAACGAAAAAGTTCTCATAAAAACCCTTTAAATTTGTTGAATGCCCCGCTATCTACTCTCTACATTTCAAATTTGAACAAAAACGGTTAAAAAATGACTCAGCAATGGCTGTTTATGTGTTTTTGCTATTTATAGTAACAGCGGCCATCTTGGATGTCTGGCAGGGTCACCTGGTAAAAACTTTGGTCTACCCAACCCAGGGACCTTCCACACCAAATTTGGTTCCAATTGGCCCAGTGGTTTCAGAGGAGAAGATTTTCAAAGAATTGATTAAATATTAAACCTCATTTGCATAATTCGTAAAAATCGGGTCATCGAAAAATTTCTCATAAAAACCCGTTACATATGTTGAATTCCCCGCTATCTACTCTCTACATTTCAAATTTGAACAAAAACCGTTAAAAAATGACTCGGCAATGGCTATTTATGTGTTTTTCCTATTTATAGTAACAGCGGCCATCTTGGATGTCGGGCGGGGTCGCCTGGTACAAACTTTGGTCTACCCCACCTAGGGACCTTCCACACCAAATTTGGTTCCAATTGGCCCAGTGGTTTCAGAGGAGAAGATTTTCAAATAATTGATTAAATATTACACCTCATTTGCATAATTCGTAAAAATCGGGTCAACGAAAAATTTCTCATAAAAACCCGTTACATATGTTGAAAGCCCCGCTATCTACTATCTACATTTCAAATTTGAACAAAAACGGTTAAAAAATGACTCAGCAATAGCTATTTATGTGTTTTTGCTATTTATAGTAACAGCGGCCATCTTGGATGTCAGGCAGGGTCGCCTGCTACAAACTTTAGTCTACCCCACCTAGGGACCTTCCACACCAAATTTGGTTCCAATTGGCCCAGTGGTTTCAGAGGAGAAGATTTTCAAAGAATTGATTAAATATTAAACCTCATTTGCATAATTCGTAAAAATCGGGTCAACGAAAAATTTCTCATAAAAACCCGTAACATATGTTGAATGCCCCGCTATCTACTCTCTACATTTCAAATTTGAACAAAAACGGTTAAAAAATGACTCAGCAATGGCTATTTATGTGTTTTTGCTATTTATAGTAACAGCGGCCATCTTGGATGTCGGGCGGGGTCGCCTGGTACAAACTTTAGTCTACACCACCTAGGGACCTTCCACACCAAATTTGGTTCCAATTGGCCCAGTGGTTTCAGAGGAGAAGATTTTCAAAGAATTGATTAAATATTAAACCTCATTTGCATAATTCGTAAAAATCGGGTCAACGAAAAATTTCTCATAAAAACCCGTTACATATGTTGAATGCCCCGCTATCTACTCTCTACATTTCAAATTTGAACAAAAACGGTTAAAAAATGACTCAGCAATGGCTATTTATGTGTTTTTGCTATTTATAGTAACAGCGGCCATCTTGGATGTCGGGCGGGGTCGCCTGGTACAAACTTTTGTCTACCCCACCTAGGGACCTTCCACACCAAATTTGGTTCCAATTGGCCCAGTGGTTTCAGAGGAGAAGATTAAAGTTTACGCACGCACGCACGGACGCACGCAAAACCATGCCATAAGCTCAGCTGGCTATAGCCAGTTGAGCTAATAAACTACCTGATATGAGCATTTTTAAAATCATTTCTGAGTAGTACTTACGTGTTAATTAATTAAATCAATTCATACAGCCCAATCAACTGTTTACTAGCAAGTAAAACGCTATATAAAATCACCAATATACTAGAATCTATAGTCTGTTTCATTACATACTGTTTAGTGTTATAGTCAATTTCATAATTCCTTGAATATTACACCCCGCGAAAAAGGTCGGAAATTTAAACAAGAGGCCCAAAAGGGCCTGTGGAGCTCAACTGACAAAAATGGTTCTTGTGCCTCCATTTATATAAACTCGGTACAGGGACTTGAGCTGATGTAAAATGCTAAATATAAAAGCTGTAGGCCTTACAGTTTCAGAAAAGAATATTTTTAAATTTGACTTCCCATATAAGTATATATAGATTGTATATGCGCCCCTGGGTGGGACCAAAATTGGCCCAGAGGCCTTTATTTGTACAAACCTGGTAAAGGGACTTGAGCTTATTGTGAAAGCTTTAAGCCTTACAGTTTCAGAGAAGAAAATTTTTAAATTTGATTTCCCATATATGCATATGTAGATATATTGGCCCTTGGGGTGGGACCAAAAATGGCCCAGGGGCCACCATTTGTACAAACCTGGTAAAGGGACTTGAGCTGATATTAAATGCCAAATATAAAAGCATTATGCCTTACAGTTTCAGAGAGGAAAATTTTTAAACTTGATTTCCAATATATGCATATGAAGATATATGAACCCCTGGGGTGGGGCCATAAATGGACCAGGGGCCACCATTTGTACAAACTTGGTAAAGGGCCTCAAGCTGATATTAACTGCCAAATATGAAAGCTTAAGGCTTCATGGTTTCAGAGAAGAAGATTTTCAAAGTTGATATCTCATTTTAAGCCATATATGCATATGCAGATATATAGACCCCTGGGTTCGGGCCAAAAATAGACCTGGGGCCACCATTTGTACAAACTTGGTAAAGGGTCTCAAGATGATATTAACTGCCAATTATGAAAGCTTAAGGTTTCATGGTTTCAGAGAAAAAGATTTTCAAAGTTGATTTTCCACTATAAGCCATATATGCATATGCAGATATATGGACCCCTGGGGTGGGGCCGAAAATGGACAGAGGGCCACCATTTGTACAAACTTGGTAAAGGGGCTCAAGCTGATATTAACTGCCAAATATGAAAGCTTAAGGCTTCATGGTTTCAGAGAAGAAGATTTTCAAAGTTGATTTTCCATTATAAGCCATATATGCATATGCAGATACATTGTATATGGACCCCTGGGGTGGGGCCGAAAATGGACCAGGGACCACCATTTGTACAAACTTGGAAAAGGACCTCAAGCTGATATTAACCGCCAAATATGAAAGCTTAAGGCTTCATGGTTTCAGAGAAGAAGATTTTCAAAGTTGATATCCCATTATAAGCCATATATGCATATGCAGATATATGGACCCCTTGGGTGGGGCTGAAAATGGACCGAGGACCACCATTTGTACAAACTTAGTAAAGGGGCTCAAGCTGATATTAACTGCCAAATATGAAAGCTTAAAGCTTCATGGTTTCAGAGAAGAAGATTTTCAAAGTTGATATCTCATTATAAGCCATATATGCATATGCAGATATATGGACCCCTGGGGTGGGGCCGAAAATGGACCGAGGGCCACCATTTGTACAAACTTGGTAAAGGGTCTCAAGATGATATTAACTGCCAATTATGAAAGCTTAAGGCTTCATGGTTTCAGAGAAAAAGATTTTCAAAGTTGATTTTCCACTATAAGCCATATATGCATATGCAGATATATGAACCCCTGGGGTGGGGCCGAAAATGGACCAGGGGCCACCATTTGTACAAACTTGGAAAAGGACCTCAAGCTGATATTAACCGCCAAATATGAAAGCTTAAGGCTTCATGGTTTCAGAGAAGAAGATTTTCAAAGTTGATATCCCATTATAAGCCATATATGCATATGCAGATATATGGACCCCTTGGGTGGGGCTGAAAATGGACCGAGGACCACCATTTGTACAAACTTAGTAAAGGGGCTCAAGCTGATATTAACTGCCAAATATGAAAGCTTAAGGCTTCATGGTTTCAGAGAAAACGATTTTCAAAGTTGATATCTCATTATAAGCCATATATACATATGCAGATATATGGACCCCTGGGGTAGGGCCGAAAATGGACCGAGGGCCACCATTTGTACAAACTTGGTAAAGGGTCTCAAGCTGATATTAACTGCCAATTATGAAAGCTTAAGGCTTCATGGTTTCAGAGAAAAAGATTTTCAAAGTTGATTTTCCACTATAAGCCATATATACATATGCAGATATATGAACCCCTGGGGTGGGGCCGAAAATGGACCAGGGGCCACCATTTGTACAAACTTGGAAAAGGACCTCAAGCTGATATTAACCGCCAAATATGAAAGCTTAAGGCTTCATGGTTTCAGAGAAGAAGATTTTCAAAGTTGATATCCCATTATAAGCCATATATGCATATGCAGATATATGGACCCCTTGGGTGGGGCTGAAAATGGACCGAGGACCACCATTTGTACAAACTTAGTAAAGGGGCTCAAGCTGATATTAACTGCCAAATATGAAAGCTTAAAGCTTCATGGTTTCAGAGAAAACGATTTTCAAAGTTGATATCTCATTATAAGCCATATATACATATGCAGATATATGGACCCCTGGGGTAGGGCCGAAAATGGACCGAGGGCCACCATTTGTACAAACTTGGTAAAGGGTCTCAAGCTGATATTAACTGCCAATTATGAAAGCTTAAGGCTTCATGGTTTCAGAGAAAAAGATTTTCAAAGTTGATTTTCCACTATAAGCCATATATGCATATGCAGATATATGAACCCCTGGGGTGGGGCCGAAAATGGACCGAGGGCCACCATTTGTACAAACTTGGTAAAGGGCCTCAAGCTGATATTAACTGCCAAATATGAATGCTTAAGGCTTCATGGTTTCAGAGAAGAAGATTTTCAAAGTTGATTTTCCATTATAAGCCATATATGCATATGCAGATACATTGTATATGGACCCCTGGGGTGGGGCCAAAAATAGACCGGGGGCCACCATTTGTAAAAATTTGGTTAAGGGGCTCAAGCTGAAATTAACTGCCAAATATGAAAGCTGAAGGCTTCATGGTTTCAGCGGAGAAGATTTTCAAAGTTAATATCTCATTATAAGCCTTATTTTCACTTTTAACGAAGTATGACAGAAAAACGCTTAAAACGCATAACCTAGTTTTTGACAGAATTTCACGAAATGTACAAACTATTTGTTTAAGGGTGTCTAGAAGCTAAATATCACATCAGATTTTGCATATAACCTATGGTTTCAGAGAAGAAGCTTATTTTAGGTTTTTTGCATTTTAGATTGCTGTGACCTACTTTTGGTTGCCATGGAAACCAATTGTACAATTTTCATCTACTTCTTCTAGGGATCATTCCTGCAAAGTTTTGTTAAAATTGGCCCAATAGTTTCTGAGTTTTTGCTGTTAACGGACGGACGGACGGACGCACGAACGCACGCACGCACACGCGCATCATGCCAAAAGCTCATCTGGCTTTAGCCAGTTGAGCTAAAAAATTTGACCCCATGAAATTAAATAAATTTACAGTAACCATTATATAAGCTGTAATAAAATCAACATTGCTCACCTGCATACCAAGCCCACCTCAAAAAAATAATAAATACCAGTACTTGTAGCTCACCTGTAAACCAAGCCCACCAAAATTTGTAGCTTAAATACCCACCCAGCTTATCCACAAACTAAAACTACAATTTTAACAACTGATCTATCAAAACTTTTAACAATGGAAGCTAATCCAACAGATAACAAATTTCCCCATCAGCAAAATTTTTCCTTCTGTTCTATATAATTATATTCACCTTTGCTTCATCAAAACATTGCAATACAACTCCTCCTCCAGCTTCTATTTCCGCCCTTATATTATCTTTGTCAAACGCGACTGGTGTTTCTTCTAAAAATAAGAATGGATTAGATTGGATAAATGGTGTATTATGTCCCAGTTAAAATTCCTTTACTAACATGTATATAAAGGCAGTCAGTTTAGAGATGGTGGAGGAAACTGAGGGGCCTTGAGAAAACTACTGACTTTCATTTTGGCAAGTGAACTGACAAAATGGTTAGCTATTTTAGGTTTGGGTAACTGAAAAAATAACCTTTAAGCTTTTCACCATCAAAATCATTGTGAAATTGTCAAATTTAAATATATCAAAACCAAAAAAAAAAAAAAAAATCAAAAAAAAAAAAAAAAAAAAAATAAATAAATAAATAAATAAAAACCCCTAACTGTTACAGTTAAAACATACTTTTATGTATTTCTGTAAAATAAATTAACAAATTGGTGATAAAAAAGAACAGTGCATGTAAGTACCATCTGAAATCTCTAATCTTTGACTTGCTGTATAAGTATTTATTTTGGCTGTGTATTAATATTGACGCTTTTGGCGTTTAAAAAATTTCCGCAAATATTAATAAATTTCAACATTAAATTAAGCCTACCTGTCTAAGGGGAAACAATGACAGTGCCAAAATTAATACACACTAAATGTTTGAGACCTCAGGAGTGACAAATATAATAAATGCTAATTTAAATACCTATACAGTATTATGCTTCTTGACATCAGGGTCTAGTTTTCAAAAACTTGTTACCTTAAGGACAAATTGTAAAAATGGACATTTGTAGTTGACATTGCGAGAACAAATCTTTCACTTCCAGTAAAATTAATCTTTTTCTTAACTAATGAAACTGGAATGATTTTTGGATAAATAACTTACATAGAATATAATATATAAAAGAATGTTAAAAATATGGTCAAGCAACCCTAGATACCAATGATTCACAATAACAATGGCTTTGATATTTTTTATTTAAGGGGATGTTTTAAAAAAATTAACTGATGTTATCTTTTTTTTTAAAGAAATCTGGATTTAGAAAATGCATTCAATAATTCCACTACAGATGGAATTGCAGAAGTGGATCTTTTTTTTTCTTAACCACTTATTTCAGTATTATTAAAAGATTTAAAAGCCATTACGTCCCAATATTTGAAGTACTAATTATGTGGTACTTTGGCTAATGTTATCCACAAGGGAGATAATTACCTTCACTCGGACTTTCGTCTGTAGATAACTCAAGGGAGGAGGAGTCTTTAAGTAAACATTTCTCTTGTCTGATTTCTTCTGGCGTCTTTTGCACATAAGTTAATAAAAACGCCATTCCACGGAACAAATTTTTCTTATTGGAGTCAAACAAACCTGCATAATCAATAATTAATATTTTTCAATAAAAATAATCTCCAATACCTATCCTCAAAAAGTCTGTCAAAGCTTGCTTATACATCACCCAGGCCTTAGATAGAATTTTAAATGCCACTCGGCACAGTGCCTAGTTAAAGAAGAAAACCACTGGTCACTTGGAAATTTAACTCGGAACAGTTCAATACATGAAAAACAAGACTTCCTTCCCTTAAGTACCACCAGAGCTTGTACCAATAAATGTTTTCTGACTAGCTTCTTAAGTTTTTCAGGAACTTCGTATTTTCCACTTTCAGTAAACAGTAACTTTCGTTTTGAAGTGGCAGGTTTAGAAATGATACTACCTGCAACTGGTTTGTCGTCAGGATCAGTGGTAGTCCAATCAGTGTCTTTAAAAATTTCTTTAAGCTGTTACATCCTTGTTTGTCTTTAGAAAGTCAAACAAAACAGTTTGTTTACTTTCATTTGACATACTTAACAGACCGACAAGTACATAAACACTCGGAACATCGATCGGTTCGATTTTACGTTACACTAAGTAAATTCCGAATGCGAAACATTTAAATGATTTTATTCAATGACGCTTGTAACAGAACAGCCGATGTCTAGAAAGGGCCTCATTACAACTGACCTCCTTATACAATATTTTCTCGACAAAAACAATATAATCTGTTGTTTAGTAATTGCAACAAGCCCCTTGATGTATACGTCTGATAAATTTAACTTGGCACTGTGACGAGTGGTAGTAACAATATCACTCGTCCAAGTGCAAATTTCACTCGTCAGGACGAGTGGACAAGTGAATAATCGAAGCCCTGTCACCACTTCCATAAGGTTCAAAAGAAATTTTTAAATTTGACTGTGTTGCCTTATATGGTTATTTTCATGTCTTATGGTCATCCAAGCAATGCTGTTGAATGAAAATAAGGTAAATCTTCCTAAGTCAGCTTACTGTTGCTTCTTACAGTAATATATATAAAAGAAAATGGACAGAAAATCAGAAATAGACCAAAAATGATTGTTTTATCACAAAGTGGGAGTAATCAATGTCAATAAGGTAATATTAATAATGTGTAGTGTAAATAAATTGCATATAAAGCTGCGTTAGTTTTTCAATATTTTTTTTTTTTTTTTGAAAAAGGTGAAACCTGACATGAATTGCATTATTTGTTCATCATTAATATCCAAAAGTATTTGCAATGGTGTTTTTTGTCTTTTACAAAGTCGCAAATGACATGTGTTTAATATTATTTTATTTCATCATTTTGTAAGTTGTGTTCACATGATCTGCTTTTTTATGATGTAACCGCGTCCTAAAATTGTATCCCACAAGTCTACATCTCGCTGGGAAATTACTCCTTGTTCTATGTTTATTCGAGCTTTTATTGTTAAACCAAACGTAACACTGTTCATTAGGAACATCATAAAGTAAATCAGCACTTAAACTTAATGCAGCTTTAATATCATATTTTAAGTGCTCGCTACGTATGTGGGAGGTCGTGGGTTCGAACCCATGACCGAGGTTTGACCAAAGACTTGAAAGTGGATAGTGACTGTTCTGAAT
The DNA here is from genome assembly GCA_029721355.1 of Tegillarca granosa. Taxonomy (NCBI): domain Eukaryota; kingdom Metazoa; phylum Mollusca; class Bivalvia; order Arcoida; family Arcidae; genus Tegillarca; species Tegillarca granosa. The sequence continues at coordinate 37,618,427 of CM056600.1, read as the reverse complement.
GAAAGTCACAGTTCTTTTGGATTGGAATTTAAAATATATGAGGTCAAGTGTCATAGTAGGCATGACACGATAAAGAACCCTGCTGTATAATGCCTTCAGCACAACACAAAGGCAAAATTTCTGCACCTTCACCTATAGCTGGCATGTCTTGATATAACTGAAATATTCTTGACCGGGACTTTAAACACCATTACTCAACTCAATATCATATTTCAGTAACGGAATTTATTACAGACACATACATGTACCTATTTTCATTTTCCTTGGAGATCTCCTGGGAGCAGTAGGGGACTGCACAGCTTCACCTACAGGGCTTGCGTCAATACCTGAATATAAGTAGAAAATGAAATAGAATAAATGTAAAGTACGTTAATTCTTAATACCCTAAATGGGTTATTTTTGCATGATGCAAATTTTGCAGATTTTTCAAAAAATGTGTATAATGTATGTTATTTTTTGTGTGTTTAATTTTTGCAGATTAAAGACTCAGATTAAAAAACTGAAATGATCAAACAAGCTTCTCAGTTTCACTTGTTCCTTTCAAAAACACAGGTTTTTTCACAAGTTTAAATAGAATTTAAAATAGACATTGTATATTGTACATGTTCCTCTATTACATTACTTGCAGTAATGATAATCACTATAAAAAATCAATAAGTTGCAAAAAAATTTGTTTGTCGGGGAGGAAAACATTTATTTGGTCTCATATTTTTTGTGATATAATTATTTTACAGGTATAATATTCAGTTGTAAAGACACTATACTTATCAAACAAACTTTAATATTATTAAATATATATCCACACCTTTTACTTTACTAGTAATAACCTTTCCCTTAGGTGTTGGTGTACTAGTATGCCTAGGGCCACGTTTTCTTCCTTGAGATGAGGTGTGTGGTTTTTCCATAAATTCCTCGCTATCATTATTTCCCTGGTTTGCATCATCTTCTCTATTGACCCGTTTACTTGTGGTGGCTGATTTTTGTGGCTCCTCCTTAGCCTTTACCGGCTCGTCTTGTTGGTGGTATCGACTACCAGCTCTTCTTCTACCATCTACAAGATTATCTACAAGTGAAATTCAAACACAGCTGTAGTGACCACCTGCCGATTAGAGAGTGTTTTAAGGCTCTTTTGAAAGGCCCCTTTGATTCATAGTTCAACCAAACAGAAAATCTATATAAAGACCACCTTTCTGCTGAGATCAGTGTTATAAGATATCTTTGCTTAATGTTTCAATAGGAAACTTTATATAAAAAGCACCTGTCTATAGTCAATAAATTCTATATTTCTTGGCTCCTAAAGGTGATCTATATATACAGGTTTTACTGTATTCATAATTAAAAATGCCAATTTAATACAGTTATGTTGTAAACACCCTTGAAATTGTTTAATAAATATGGCTTTACATGCCACTGAAGATCATTTAACTTATTTCAAGGAATTCAGTTCTGGAATGGTGGAGGAAACTGAAGTATTCTATATTTAAAAAACAAAACCCACTGATGATGAACAAATATTCTCACAATAGAATATCCAAGTGAGATATAAACATTCACAGTGACAAACGCAATGATTAATAAAATAAATAAGATAACCATTTAGGTACTGATGATGGAAAATCAGCATTTTGTTCACTGATGTACATATAATACATGTAATGTATGTAATTATATTTAATTACATTTACAATTATACTAAGTTGTTTTTATTACTATTTTTTTAAAAAAAATTATTAACATTTTCTTTAATCTAAGTGAATTGAATATTGTAAAATCTGAATCATACCTAAGCTGACATCGGCTAATTTCTGTTTGGCCGGTGATCGACAAGGAGAACCTGTAGTTGAAATTGCTGTGTTTGTAGATATCAGGAATGCTGCTTGGTCTTCTCTGAGGACTAACTGACTAAGTGTATACCTACAGGAAAAGCAAACAATGTTAAATACAAGTAAGGCCAAGAAAATTTAATTCTGTGTTTTCTCTGAGGGATAACTGACTAATATACATTGTATACCTATAGAAAAAGCAAACGAAGTTTTAAATACTAGTAAGGCTAACAGGAATGTTTTCTGTGTTTTTTTGGAGGGCTAACTGAATAATATATACCTATAGAAAAAGCAACTGATGTTAAATACTAGTAGGGCCAAGAAAAATTAATTCTGTGTTTTCTGTGAGGGATAACTGACTAAGCAAACATCAGGTTAAAATATTCATTGTTTAAAAATAGTGAAGTCAGTTCTCAACAAAATATTTATTCTTTTTTTAATTTAAATATTAGCTCTGTAGAGTAAAATTCATGACTCTAACAATGCATGTCCAAAAATAACAAGAAAACTTGTGGATAGGTGCAAAATATTACGGTAGATGGATAAGGATAAAGCAGGATACCAAAAATGATATGTGGACTTTAAATCTTCAAATTCTAGGTCAGCCATTTTTAATGGCAGATGTTCTGAAACACAAACATGTATTTGGAATGACTCAAAAATCATATTTCTATTCTATTAGAGTATAAATCAAGAAGTTATAAAATAAACATACTGTCCCTGTGTTCCATCATCTTTCTCAACATTATAATACATGGTTTTGTTTTTCTGTACACGATTTAACACAATGCCGGGGTCGTATCCTAACTCATCATCAGTGGACTGTACCATTACAGGTTGACCTTCTGGCATGATGTCTATCAGTAATATTTCGGATAATTTCACAATGAGTGATGTTCCATCATCAAACTTTACATGATATCTACAACAGTGAAATACATGTACAGTAGAACTTCGATAACTCGAAGTGCTCGGGACTGGGCTGGGGACTTCGAGTTATCGGGGTGTTCGAGTTATCGAAGTTGAAGGATGATGTCCAAGAATGGTGTCACCTTAATATATGTTTCTGCTACAGAAATCTTGATGTTTTAAACAGTTACCTGTACTCGAATGTAAAAAAAGTAAAAGATAATTTTTAAAGAAAATATAATAAATAATTTTTAAAGAATTGATATTGACAGTAAAAGCGTGCGAAACGTGTTATTTTATTTTAAGATCATGATATATACGAACAACGAAATCGGAAATGAGATATATGTACATATTTATCAAAATGCTTAATTTTTACATTCGTTAGACAATACGAACAGAAAGTAAATGAAATTATAAAGCAGTGCAATAAGTCATTTAAGATTTTAATGGAGTCGTGAGTACAACTGAGTTAGTCGTTTTAATTAAGCTTGGAGAACTTAAGTCAAAAGTAATCGACCGCGGCATATTAATTGGTTTCTTTTATTAGAGTAGGGGATTAGCGTTCATGTTAGGCTTAGTTGTCCGTGACGGTACTGAATCTTAATCCGTTAATTGATACTAATTTATATGATAGATAACAAGAACTACTCGGTTCATTTCTCTACTATAAAGGTAGCCTAATTACCGATATGTGATTTCTCCATTGATCATACATTGTTACAAAAAATTCGAGTTTTTGAAGTTTATTGTAATAGATTTTTAAACTACAGACCAAATTTTTACTTCGAGTTACCGGGGGTATTCGAATTATAGAAGTTTGAGTTATCGAAGTTTTCCTAATATAGTTTATATAGAAAACCGGTCGGGACAAAATAAAGACTTCGAGTTATCCGTGGTATTCGAGATATCGAAGTTTGAGTTATCGAAGTTCTACTGTACATTGTAAATTGCTTTACATTATTTACATGTATTTAACAAAACTTCATAAGGAAATGGAGGCACAGAATTTCCTTTTTATAGAAACCATTTTATGATGTGCTGACTTGCTTTTAAACCTGAGCTCAAATTCATTCATCTGTGCTTAACTGGAATGTGTGTGTGTGTTGCATGTGTGTGTGTATCTGTGTGTGTGTGTGTGTGTGTGAGAGAGAGAGAGAGAGAGAGAGAGAGAGAGAGAGAGAGAGAGAGAGAGAGAGAGAGAGAGAGAGAGAGACAGAGAGAGAGAGAAAGAGAGAGAGAGAGAGAGAGATTATACATGTATCTCAATTTATATGAGGAGAAAATGTAAGAAAAAATTACAGGTGTAAACCTAAATTTTAAGTCTTATTAATTATAAACACTGTATTAGTAAAAATAATCACAGCATCCTTTGACTTATTTTTGATATTTTAACAGTACCTGATCAACCACAAAAATAAATTGATATCTACAATCCACACTCACATATTCAATGTTACACAATTATGAAATCATGAAAATTTATACCCGATATCAAAATTGCAGAAGTTTATTTCAATGAATACTTTTAGTCATATAACCAATACATTCAAACTGTCAAAAGAAACTAATAATTATTTATCTATTTATTTTTATTTTTTTAATGATCCTAAGTATGGTTATCTAGAAATAACAAACCTCATTTTATCAATTTTTGAAATCTTCCCGGGATAGTAAAATCCATCTTTCCACTTTGCCATTACTCTGGAACCTACACGTAAATGTAAAACATAAAACTTAAAATTCTAACTAACCCATTCAGCATCAATTTGCTGATTTATCTCCCCTTCACGTTTATTGACCGGGAGTTGAGTTGAGTAATGGTGTTTAACATCCCAGTCAAGAATATTCACTAATATCGAGACATTGCCAGCTATAAGTGAAAGTGCAGAATTTTCTTTAACTGGGGCATTTAAAGTTATTACTAAATGGTTAAAGCTGCATTAAGTTTTCCAAAGAAAAAATTAAAACGGTACTAATCTAACTAATGATGTTCCTAATGGACAATGTTACATTTGGTTCAACGATAAAAGCTCGAATAAATGCAGAAATCACAATATTTACCCATCGAGATGCAGCATTTAGGATCTAATATTAGAACATGTTTACGTCATCAAAAACCCGGGTAATTTAAACACAACTTTCAAAACGGTGAAATACGATAAATTAAACACAGAACTTCGTTGAATTTGTCATTTGTGACTTAGTAAGGGATACAAAACACCATTTCAAATACATCCGGATATAAATGAAGGACAATTAATGTAATCTGTTATGTTTCACTTTCGGTTCTAGGGTTTTTCCGTACATCCGACATGATCCGTGCGCATGCTCCAAGCTCATAATTACCATCGTAAAACTCTGACCAACCGGTCAGAGGATTCCGTTTATTTACAGCTAAAAGAAATGAAATTTTAGAAAATGAATGTCACGGATCGTGGTTAGAAGATATCTATTTTTAAAAAAATATATTTTTAGAAAATCAAAAAAAATTCAGAAAATTGATAACCTTAATGCAGCTTTAAATCAACCATGTATGTTTTTTTTCTTACTAGCAGAGGCAATAAGTTACGTTTTACAATGTACATGTACATGTATGTACACAAATTATCCAAGTAACATACACTGACCAGTAAACTTACCTACAACAGGTTCTGATGAGATGGCAGAAGTACTAGCGGCCTGTTCTATTCTTTTAGAGCTGGATGAATTTGCAGAACTTACAGCCTGAACTTGATATGGAATAACAGGGCTACAACAAAATGAAATTTACATGTAATCCTCTTACAGACATAATGGTCATTAAAGGCTTAATCAAAATTAAATACAGGGTGGTCCCAGGATCTGTGGCATGTAGCTACTGGAAATACAAGATTCCTCACTCACTGGACAAAAATTCATTGTAAATACCAGTATATTGGTCATCAGAATGGACTAGGGTAATAAAAATTTGAGGAAAAATTTTGCTCAAGAACAAACCAAGCCTCCTGCTAAATTTTATTCAGTTGCTAGGCCCTTCAGTCCATGACAACAAGATGTTAAAAAGTTTTACTGTGACCTTGAATGTTAAGGTCAACCTACCCCCGAAAACTTAGAAGGATTTGGGCTGGGAACATTCCTGCCCAGCTTTCATTTTTATCAGTTTATGGTTCTGAAGAGTAAAATGTTTATAAAGAACAAAAGAAAAAGGACTTCATATGTATAGCTATCAATCTGAGAGCCAAATTATTATTAGCATGCTCTATTAACTTATATCATTGTGAAAAGCTTATCATATATACATGTAAATTTAACATAACATGATATACCTGAAGTAATCACTTTCTCCACTTGATTTTGAATTTCTTCTACCTTTAAGTAAAATATCTGGTCCACTAGTACTATCAGCTGTAAATCAAAACAAGAATTCTGAAGAATTATAATGTTATAAATGGAATGAGTAACAGTGTTTTATACCCAAGTTAAGAATCTTTCACCTGTATCAAGGTGGTCAGTTCTCGAATGCTGTAGGAAACCGAAGTTTCTGAAGAAAACTACCAACCTTTGGCAAGTGAACTGACAAACTATATCTGTCCACTAGAAATTATGCTGTGAGAGACAAAGTGATCTGTAAGTGTGTGCGTTAGACCATTCAGCTACCAAAGCCCCACCTCTTCAAATTATATTACAGATATAAAGTACTTGATATCTTACCCTTATGTAGAATAACTTTAATGTCTTTAAAAGCATTGGTTTTTGATACTGAATACTGTCACTTCTGTGGGTTCAATCCCTGGCCATGTTCTACACAAGACTTTAAAATTTGAGATATTGCTTACTCGATTGGTGTTCAGCATTAAGAGAATAGAAAATCAATTGGTTCACTGGGTGCCAGGATAATGGACTAGGGGATTGGAAAGGTTATCTGCTGCTAGCACCTTACAAAACTCACCCCGTCACTAAGAGCTGAAAATTGATGATGCAATGTTAAACAACAACAAGAACAACAACAACAACAACAACAACAAATCATTATAATCAAACACTAAGGGGAGATTATGTAACTCACCAGAAAGATAAGAATCTCTGGTTTTAGTCTGTGCACAGGGAATTGATTGAGATGACTCATTTGAGACCAGATTTTCCTTTGATATCTGTTCTTTTCCTGTTTTATCACCAGTGCTGCCATCTTTTCCTAAATCACTTGTCTCCCCCTTGGATGTATCAGGACTGGTAAAGAGAGCATCACTTCCTGTTTTGTTTATCACGGATACATTATGTGGGGATTCTAGTTCTATATCAGACTGTAAGGAAACACTTTTAGATGGGATTGTATCTGTTTTAGAAACCGAGTCTTCTTTATTTAAATTTCTTTTTTCTGTATTTTGGATTTCACCTGAAAAATTAAAATTTAAATTTCACAATCATATGTAAGGGTAATACAATATAATTTACCATGTTAACTGACATTTTTTTTTACAGAAAATACTTGCTGTCTCGGAATTTATATTCAACAAATATTAATGATTCTACAGTTACCAGTGAATTACACTCTTCTGCATTTTGTTTAAGTGGGTAATACATATCTCAATAAATTAATAAAGATATAAAATAAAATCAAGACCCAAAATTTTCAAGCAATATACTAAGACAAATTAAACTTAATCAACTAGCCAAATTTAGATTAACATGTTGAAATATTAATCAATATTATATTATGTCACTAATTAACAGTACCTGATCTTAATATCTGATTTGGTGGTGTACAAATTGAAGTATTCTGTGGTAGTTCTGTAACTGATGGTGGAATACTCGGGACGGCTTCTATACTTGAGCTAACAGTTCGTTCCAAACTTCCTAAGTTCATACTTTCATGTCTATGAGAGCCTCTACTTCCATCACTTGAACGAGAAAGTGAACTGCTGATATCACCAAGGTCACCAGATGTCATTGTGCTGGTAGATCGTGAAGGTGATGTCTCTGGTGTTATATAGGTGACTTCTTCTGATCGTGTTCTTATCAGAATTTGTGGTCCTTTCTTCTCCTAAAAATAGTTTTTTCCAGACATTTTAAAGAAAGTTTTTAAACAGAGAATTTAAATTTGTAATTTTGGTCATAATGACCAGAATGACATTTTGCAAAATAAAAACAAAAACTGTTAATCAAATATTTTTCATTCTTAAATTGTATGTTTGAAAACAGTTTAATAAGGCAAAACAAAAAATATATGTGTTTCAGGTTTAAATCTCAAAAAAAAAAAAAAAAAAAAAAAAAAAAAAAAAAAAAAAAAAAAAAAAAAAAAAAACACCTGGGGTCAGTAGGTTTTTTACTTGTGAAGTTATTTTTGTAATATTACCTCTCTAAATTTTCTGCTTATGACTTTTCCATTACACCACACTTCCTCTGTAATCTCATGTACTTCATATCTCAGTTCCTTCACAACCCGGACTGTCCTCAATTCTCTTCTGTCTTCAGGAATAAAAGAACCTACAGACTACATACACAAAAATCAAATTAATTCCCCAAAATCAATAAATGTAAATCCTACAGTCTTTTATAAATAAATTAAGGTATATTAAAGATTTTTCTATTTGCTGACTAGAATGAACATCTCCAATCGAACCAGAGTAGGTACGGTATTTTGATTATTAGCCATAGTTCTGGTCCATCAAACATTTTTCATTACCCTCTTACGGCTTATTAAAGAAATTTTTCAAGATGAAACCAAATTTGTAATAGATGAATATATCAAAAAAGAATCTGGTTCTCCAGTACATAATGCGATACCCAACAACACATCTTTATCAGTTCCATTTACATTAGCACAGAATAGCATAATTTTATGTTTTTGCCTGTTAATGATAATATTCTACAATATGAAATATACGGTAAACATTTCCCTTAACCTATAGAACCAATAAATCTTCCAAAACTTTTATAATCCCATATTATGTGGTATACATCTGGTAAACTCAAACACTGAAAGTTTCACTCCTCTGGGAATTGAAATTTAAAAGCTGCAAAAAATTTGGTTCTTTCAAATGTCACCAAGAAAAGAAAATCAATTTCATTTAAGTGTAGGTACTTTATAATGTACCTGCTCAAAGGAGCTTCTTCTCTCTACATCACTGGCAGTTGTGGTGATATTCTGTGGTGTTCTAAAGATACTTTCATTTTCTGTGTTCGTCTGTACAGATCTAGTAATGTGGCCAATGGATGGTGATCTTATATATGTGCTTGTTGTAGGCTCTGAGTATTGTCCAATAGTTGAGGGCCTTACATATGTATCTGTTTGTGTGCTAATTGATGGTTCTGTGTCCTGTCCAATAAATGAAGGCCTTACATATGTCTCTATTCTTTTGCTTGTTGATGGCCATGTGTCTTGTCCAATAGATGAAGACCTTGCATATGTATCTGTTCTGCTTGGTGGAGTTGTCAAACTCTCTGTAACTGGATTAAATGTAACTTGATGAGTCTGGTTTGTAATATCTTCCATTTTTCTGGAATGCTTGACTCTTAAACTTGACTTTTTACTTGCTGGTTTCTTTTTGGGTTTTCGACTGGACAAAGGAGTAGTTGCCAGCTTTGAACGAGGATTTGAAGTAGGATTTTTATCTTTTATCTATGAATAAATTAAAACAAAATGTGTTACAAAATTAATGTACTTGTATTTGAGAACTTTTGCATTATAACATTCTCAAAATGAATAAATAAATAAATAAATAAAAAAAAAATAAAAAAAAAAAAAAGTAAAAAAAAACTTGTATTCATGTACTTGTATTTGAGAACTTTTGCATTATAACATTCTCAAAATGAATAAATAAATAAATAAATAAATAAATAAATAAATAAATAAATAAAAAAAAAAAAAAAAAAAAAAAAGTAAAAAAAAAACTGTATTCATGTACTTGTATTTGAGAACTTTTGCATTATAACATTCTCAAAATGAATAAATAAATAAATAAATAAATAAAAAAAAAAAAAAAAGAAAAAGAAAAAAAAAGTAAAAAAAAAACTGTATTCATGTACTTGTATTTGAGAACTTTTGCATTATAACATTCTCAAAATGAATAAATAAATAAATAAATAAATAAAAAAAAAAAAAAAGAAAAAGAAAAAAAAAAAAAAAAAAAAAAAGTAAAAAAAAACTCGTATTCATGTACTTGTATTTGAGAACTTTTGCATTATAGTGTTCTCAAAATAAATAAATAAATTAAAAAAAAAAAAAAAAAAAACTCTTATTCATGTACTTGTATTTGAGAACTTTTGCATTATAACGTTCTCAAAATGAATAAATAAATAAATAAATAAATAAATAAATAAACAAATAAAAAAAAAAAAAAAAAAAAAAAAAGTAAAAAAAAAACTGTATTCATGTACTTGTATTTGAGAACTTTTGCATTATAACGTTCTCAAAATAAATAAATAATAAAAAAAAAATAAAAATAAAAAAAAACTCCTGTTAACAATACATATATTGAACTTGTAACCACAGTGTACCCATTTCTACATCTTGTATATAAAAGATATTTAAACAAAGCAAATATTTAGCAAATCATTTTTTAATTTTTCTACTTGTTCTCGAAAAGTCCAGAACATTGAATTTATAATGATTTTTCACAATTTTTGTTGCAGGATGTCTGTTATTTCCTTGACATAGTTTTCAGTAAATAGGTTTGGTACCATGTAAAAATTTATTTAGATTAATTAGCTGAAACAATTCCTGACTCAAAGTATAACAGTATTCACCAACAAAACATTTATAATACATGTAAAATACAAACATATTTTTTTTTATCACAAACCTTATTTAACATTATCATTTGAACTTGTTTGAACTATGTCTCCTTCCACTTTTACACACTAATGTAGCCATAATAAACAGGTTTAACTGATGAAACACAGTTTATGAATTAGTAATATTTAACATGTATTTGTAATATATTTGTGTAGCAGACCGGACTTGATAGGTGGCTGGGTAGCTCAGTCAGTAGAGTATCCAGCTACTATTGGGAACATACCGGGTTCGAGTCCCAGTTTGGCCGCTGAATTTGTTCCCTTTCCTGTTTCACTTGTATCTATTTTTTTTTTTTTTTCAGTTTTATTTTTATTATCATGGTGATGATAATGATGATTATTTATTATTCTTATTATCATCATTATTATACTACATCTTCAAATGTTTAAATGTAAATCCTAAAGCTAAATGATTCATTAAATGCTATAAAAATTCAATGTGAAACTTACATAAATCAATCATTTTAGACAAATACAAATCCATATAACTTCAAACCCTTAATCAGTCATTACTCTACTGTAAGGCTTCCACGTTTACACGTGTAAACGGTAACGTGTCGGATATAGGCTGTAAACGTTTACAAATTTTATAACCATGTACACGACATGTGACATACTTAATTGATAAAAATTAGGTCAGGATATGTTTCCAAGACTCACAGCTTGCACGAAAATATTTAGGGGTACCAGCGACTTCTGTGCCCTCAGAGAGTTTTGTCGACAGCAGGGGGTACAGTTAATAAATTCAGATCTTCTCTAGATTCCGACACAGTTGACAAGCTTATCTTTATTAACCTTGTTTGAAATCAAAACTTAAATTGGCTAACAAATAAATAGATCTATCTCAGAAGCATGTCGTCAAGAGAGCATGTAGAGGATAATGTTCCAAGCATCCCAGCAACTTTGATTTCTACCCTTCCTCTTCCTACATGTCTACCATCCGATTCATATTTAAATTTTATGTTGTTACAGAGACGGTCATTTTTGTTACAAGTTGTAAGTTGAAATTGAATATTTTCATTTACTGAAATATTTGAAACTTTGATATACATAAGTTTTTGTTAACTAGGGTTAAGTTACAATTTCGAAGTTTTTGAGAAAGTCCACGGGCATGCGCATGCATATCAATATCGTCTCAGGCAATGTAGCCATACACTTTACATGGATCGATGTTAACAGTAATTTTTTTGTTTCGAACTATTGTTACAGGATTGACATAAATGTATTTTAATTAAATAAAATTCAATGTTTGTGAATGTACGACTGACACGATATATTTTCTTTGATACAATCAATGGCGATGTTCCGAATCATGATGGCCGTGTAAATGGCGTCGTTTCGTTTACTTCCTGTCGTGTACAGGTTTACGGTTTTGTGTAAAAGTGGAAGCCTTACTCTACTGAAACCTTCTGAAACCAATGATACCCTACCTTGGTTACAGGCTCTTCTATTTCAGGAGAATACTGGGATTCTGTTCCATGAAAATCAAATGGATCTCTTCGTTTCTCCTTTATTTCATTTTGTGATGATGAATCATCTACATTATTTAAGTTTGCATCCTTACACACTGTCCTCATCTTCCCTTTTCTTGTGGCAGAAGCAGTAGATCTAGTTTTGATTCTGCGCTTTCTTTTCAGTGATGAGTACTTGTTTGTATGACTCAAAGTTTTAGAATGAGTTTTGGAGTGTGTATATCCAGTGTCAATTGTTTGTAACTCTGATGGATAATATGTAACAGTGCTGGACTGATCCTGTGATACTATTTTAGATACCTCAGTGCTATTGTCTTTTTCATTGGATACCATTATTTCAGAGCTTACATCAATCTGTAACAAGACATATAAGTGCATATCTGAAAATCCATCACCTAGGCATGATCATAGTTAACAAGTTTTATCAAATTTGGCTCAGTAGCTTCGGACTTAAATGGAAAAAGTTTGTGCATGGCAGATGACAAACACCACAGGACAGGTGAATGTATGTAGCAACAACTACATGTACTCTCTAAGGGGGTCAGTTCTAGGATGGTGCTGGAAACTGGATTGCCTGGAGAAACCACAGACCTTTAACAAGCAAACTGACAAACTTCCTCACAATGCTATCTGCCTGAATGGGATCTGAACCTAGCAAGAGAGTCACTGTAATCTGTACACTTGCATTTCACAATCATTTACTCAATTTAGTGTACACTCAATTCAAATTAGGGAATATTTAAATGTCAATTTTCAAGACATAACACAGTAAAAATTGAAAATCTAATGTTGTATTTCAATTGGTTAGTGTAGGTTTGTTTATTAAACAAAACATTGTCTCATAAACTACAAATTTTTAAAATATTGATGAGAGAAAAATGGGAAGATTTTACTTAAGTGCACACTCAGTGAATGATTGTGAAACTGAGGTTTACTCTTTAAACCACTCAGCCATAGAATATTTAGAAGTTGTTATTTGAAATGGATTAATCAAAGTTAACAAACCATGGCAGAAGTATCATATTCTAAATACATGTACTCCATTCAGGAAATAAAAATTTCAGGTTCTTAGCTAATAAAGTCGTTATTTCCCTTTAGTAAGCTTTTGGTGAATTTACAACTGACAGGAAAGTACTTAAATTTAGTGGAAAGAATGATATAAAATTTTAAAGACAGTCTTGGACGATAATAATTTTTTTTATACCAGAAAATCATTTAAATTGACAAAAAAAGCCAGACTGAGTATACATGTACACGCACACTATTTTTCCTCATTTTTACTATCATTTCTTTTTACCAAGTTTTTGGTTTTCACAAATTCCAAAATTTTTAAGGCACTTGATAGTTTGAACAAATGAGGTTTAAGCAACAAAGTTTTACTGCACAGTATTGCGCTTCAATTTAAAAGTTACATGTCTTGTTTCAAGGTTGTGTTTAGTATCAAGTCAAACTGTACTTACACGAATATTCTCCTGTTCCACATTTTTCTCTGGCTGTGCAGTACTGACAGTTTCATCTTCCACACTACCCTGATAACCGGTAGAGGCTACTTCACTGGACAAGGTTCGTGTCTTTTTCATCTGAGGCTGTGTCCGGTTTTCTTCCTCTGGTATATTAGTTAGTTCCTCTGTATCTTCATTATATTGTTCTTGCCTCATTTTCTCACTTGGTTGTTCTTGTGAAGCAGTTTCACCAGATAATATTCGAACCTTTTTTGCCTTTGGTTGTAGTTCCGAATCTTCTAAATACGACTGCTCCTCTGTGTCTTCGAGAACTGCATACCTTTTACGATTTCTAGATTTACTTCTTAGAAAATCATCTTCACTAAAAAATAAATGCAATTTCTATCAGTAAAATAAAAATATTTAAAAATAATTTGTTAGTTTCTTTTCTGATTTTTATGAATGACTTTTACTTAAAATTAACAAGTATATGTAGAATCATATTTATATAAATATATAGAAGTATTATTATATATAATATTTACTTATTTTTAAGGCCGACTTTTACTCATAATTATATCACAAATGATTCAAGTACATGTAAAACAAATCAATTATGAATTATTTTACATGTAAATATATTAACTGTAATATTCACCACAAACTTCGGATCTAGAATCTCAAAAGCAAGAATGATTTACATGAAAATGGTACTTATTAAATTCCATGTCTTAAAATTTTCTAAGTGTTTTCCTTAGCAAAACATTATTTAGACAGAAACAAATTCCAAGACACTGCAGACCTAACAGGATTTATAATTTTTTTTTGAATATAAACGAAAGATGTGACTTCAATTTTACCTATCCTCTTCCAATGTGCGTAATTTTGAGGATTTTTTCTGATCTAGCCTTGTACTGTGGTTGGATTTAGTTTTGAGAAATACATTCTCCCTCTTCGAATCTTCTGAGTTATCTGTGATTACCTCCCTTATTTCAGGTCCTATTTTACAGAAAAATGAAAGTCATTATCATAGTAATATATGTAGTTATTTCAACCAAAAAATAGTAAGTCATGAGAACTGATCCTGTGTTAACTGAAAAAACAGTCTAGATCATACTATAGTAGAATCTGTGAAAACCAAACTTAACTCTGTGAAAACTAAACCCTGTCTAAAATAAACGACAGCAGAACTTAAATTAACCCAATCCTGAAAATACATGTATGTTTGATTAATTTTTTCTAGAAATGCAATGTATATTGTTTGTTAAAATACAATGTGTTAACCTAAAACAATGTCTTCTGTCCAGGTGTACAGTTTTAACAGGTTTTGCTGTATGCAAAAAAAAAAAAAAAAAAAAAAAAAAAAAAAATTTATATAATTGAATGTTAAAACCTAAAAATTCAATTTTTTTTTGCTGTATAAGTAGGCAATCTGTGTAGCAGCTACAGAACCCAGTTTCAAAAGTGGTTTTTCTTAACTTCTAGTATATTTAAAAAATTTTGACAATTTTTTATGAAACTTTCTGTGGGCTTACAAAATATGAGTTAGTTTGATGAATGGATGTTACAGTAAAGACTTTAAAATTAACATTTTACTTAGAAAATAAACCCTAGCAAAAGTTAAAAATATTTGGGAAAATACTGTAAATATAAGAAATAAAAATAAAAATAATTAATAATGCCACATCCCCTCCCTAGTCAAACTTAGTTGCAAGTTATATATCAGAGTTACCATGTCTGTCTGTCTGACTGTTTAAAACCTCATCTGCTTAATTAATTTCACATCTAAGAATAGTTTTTCAGACTTGGCAAGAATGTAAACCAACAAAAGACAACATGCCAAATACAACATTTGGGTGTGCAGGTCAAAGGTCAGCTTCAACAAATCAATATAGTTTCCTGACAGTATGTTTTATAATATGTAACAAATAGGAAATAGCTTACTCTCTAATTGGAAGGCTTGCTGTGATAACGTTGACTGCTCAGATAATGAAGTGATTCTTGAAGATGCTTCAGTGGTCACTTGTCTGAAAAAAAAAAAACAAGAAAACAAAAGATATACATATCACACTCATAACTTTGGCAATTTATTTTGCCACGATCCATGTATCAAGTTTTAAATTAAAAGATTCAAAGAAACATTTGTCATTTCTTATTCGTTAGTTTGTCATAAACTTTTATTGCTTTGTATTCTTAGATGCATTTGCTGTTGCTAGGTAAAATGTTTTTGTTACAAATTTCTTGCTTCTATTATAGGAATATCTATTTTGTCTTTTTACATGTTGTACAGTACTTTCTATTCAAATTACAATGATATTATCCACCAACAAGGGTAAAGTTACTTTTACATTTTGTAATTCTTTTGAGTGAAGAAGGAGATGAAGAGAAAAAGAGTCACTTCAGGTCTACTTCCACCTCCTTGTAATTTGATTTGTCTTAAAATGATTAAGTACTAACCTTTCACATTCAGTATTTTCTACTTCCATTTGATTTGGTATGTCTCTATCAACAACAGGGTCAATATTATCTTTACTAGTTCTGGTGGCCATTTTTTCAAGCTGACTAGTTCCAGGTTGATGCATTGAAACTGGGTCCCTGACATCTTCTGTCTCTTTGACGTGAGCCGGTATATCTGTATGTTGACTGGTTCCAGGATGATGCACTGAGACAGGTTCCCTGACACTTCCCAACTCTTTATTATCTGGAGCAGTTATGTCTGTGGGTTGACTTGTAGTTTGTTGAACCAATGAAACTATTTGTTTTTCTGCTCCTTTAGGCAGGCTACCAACTGGATGAAGTAATTCGCCATCTTTTGGAAGTGATAAATGAAAGCCACCTACAAGCAAAAAAAAGTTTAACATTAAATGAATGAATCAAATTCGTGACAAAGTAATTCAACCCATGGATTTTTGTGATTTGTGCAAAAGTTCAAGGTTCTCTGCTGTATAAACACATGCGAAAAAATTTTAAAAACTATATTTTTTGATAAAGAATGCAAGAATTAAATGAATATTTCAAACAAAGATCATATACATTATTTAACAAAAATACCAGTTTCATTTTGTTGTGCCAGATGTGCACATCTTGGAAAATTCATTTCTCATCTGTCTTTTTAAAAATTTTGTTTGGTATACCCCATATTTCCATAAACCACATGTAAATGTTCCTATTGAAAATCAAAACTAACTTTGTAGTTCTTGACTTTTGCTTTTTGTCGAGTCATTTGAATGTTCTGGTTCTGTGATTCCTTTCTGCAAAGATTCTGTGTTTTTTTCTTTTGTTTCCTCTGCAACAGCAAATTCTTCAGTAGTTCCCACATGTGCCTGGCTTTTCTGTGACATTCTTGAAAATGGCTGACTTTTCTCACTTTGTGAAGGTGACAGCTGAAGCCTGAACTGGGAGCCCTCATACTCTTCTATTTCTGAAAAAAAATCATTGCAAGAAATTTTCCATATTCACAAAAGGATTATAAAAAATGCAAGACAAAATAATTATTTTCAAAAATGAAACTGAACAGTTACAAAAAGAAACTTTATTAAGCAAGATCATGTTGTAAAAACAATGCCCTAATCAAATATTTTTAATAACATCTTAATGAATTGTAGGTCAAAGGTCAAAGTTAAAGGTGAAGGTCATAAGATAGTGTGGGTAGTGATTGAAAGCTGCATTACATACATACATCTGAATATGTATGAAAATTTAAATAACTACCTTAGTTAACTAAGTAAATATTTTGTAAAAACTGAGATTTCTTGTTTATTAAGTCCAGCAAGTTTCATAAAAATCCCTGCAGTCATTACAGAGGAGGTAAGAATAAACCTGGTTTTAAAATCAAAGATGGCCGATGCCAGGCAGATAAAAATCAGATCAAGCTCAAACACAGCATATACAACTAAGTCCCAGGCTTATTATGGTTAGTAAGTTTCATTAAAATTCCCAGCAGCATTTGTAGGAGAAGATAATGATACAAACACTTACAGACAGAGAGTTGAGTTGAGTAATGGTGTTTAACGTCCCAGTCAAGAATATTTCACTTATACTGAGACGTCGCCAGCTATAGGCAAAAGTGCAGAAATTTTGCCTGTGCATTGTGTTGCTGGCATTAAAACACCAGGGACTTTCATTACATAATGCTGAGTGCTTGGCGAAAGAACAGTCACTAACCACTTTCAAGTCTTGGGTCAGACCCGGTCGAGGTTCGAACCCATGATCTTTCACTTACGGAGCAAACGCTCTACAAAATCTACAGACTGAGGGATGGGTATAAACACAGATGGACATATACAAACAACATGAACCCTTCTACAGTTTCAACAGCAATGGACAAATAAACAATCATCTATTATGTTCTACCATGTTTTACTTTATGAAATATATGATTCATTACATAAACCCAAAATTTGGATTTAATTCAGTTTATTATAAGACTCTCCTAACCTTCAATCTGTGACAATGACTTCTCTGGTGTAATTATAATAACATCACTATCATCCTTACTTTTGCCTCCCTAAAAATATAATAATAATAATAATAATAATAATACTACTACTACTAATAATAATAATATTAATGATGATTTTCCATACTAGTAACTAAAATTGTTATGCAACACATCCTGTCATGTTGGTACAAATTTAACCAAAATGCATCCATAGATGTTGAGCATATATAATACGCAGATCCCCACCAGTATATATCTCCTAAACTTCTTTAACAGGGACAACTTTTAGCTTTAGCCTTGAAACTCAAGATGTCTCACCACTGTGGGTTAAACACCAGGCAACCAAAAGTTTGAAATTTTTTCGTTGCAATAGACCTTTACTGGTTGGCTCTGTACATGTATAATTGACTAAGTGGTCTGTGATGTTAATCTGCCACACTGCGGGTGAGCGTACTTAAAAACTTGAAAGGTCATAAGCGAGTACTTGTATAATGAAACAGAATGCATCAGAAACACTTGAACACTCAAACACCATCAGAAACACTTGAACACTCAAACACCATCAGAAACACATTGAACACTCAAACACCATCAGAAACACTTGAACACTCAAACACCAACACAAACACTTGGACACTCAAACACCATCAGTAACACTTGAACACTCAAACACCATCAGTAACACTTGAACACTCAAACACCATCACAAACACTTTAACACTCAAACACCATCACAAACACTGGAACACTCAAACACCATCACAAACACTTGAACACTCAAACACCATCACAAACACTGGAACACTCAAACACCATCACAAACACTTGAACACTCAAACACCATCAGAAACACTTGAACACTCAAACACCATCACAAACACTGGAACACTCAAACACCATCACAAACACTTGAACACTCAAACAACATCACAAACACTTGAACACTCAAACACCATCACAAACACTGGAACACTCAAACACCATCACAAACACTTGAACACTCAAACACCACATGAACATGTGTTGAGATTAATCCTTGAGATTAATAAAAATTGTCTCATCACAAATAGTTGAAAAATTGCTGATATGACATAAAACAACATTTAACCAACCAACTAACCAATCTTTTATGGGGTATAAAATACCTGCGATGCAGAGTCTTGAGCTTGAGTTTCTGAGTAATGAAGTTTAAATGATTCCCCTTTTGAAGTGTATTCCTCCTTTTTAGATGTTCCATCATCAACATAAGTTGTTACTTTACTTGGTACATATTGTAAATCCTGTGTAAAATAACGAATAGATACATGTAAAAAATTTACATTAATTTGTGGTATCTTTTGGTGGTCAAGTGGTCTTAGTGCTGACCTTTGAGTTATACTCTTCTATCTTCCTAGGTTCCCATCCCTCTCAGGGCAGATCCTAGTGTGAGAAAGTATACCAGTTTGCTTGTAAAAGGTCAATAGGTTATATCAAGGCACTCCATTCTCTTCCACCATCCAATAATAAAGCTGATTGACTCAATGAAAGTGAAAATATCTTGACAAAGGCCTAAAACACCAAACTCAACTCTATTAATTCCAATGGTATTCATGAATATTTGCATTAGTTCATTAAATGATATCAAGAAATATGGTTGTTCAGTACATGTACTTAATGTCCTTCAGCAAAACATTTCTGTAGTTTAACCAAACAGTGAATTATTTGTATACTGGGAGAAATAGGGGTGGATCTTACAATGGACTGGCATAAAAGGGGAGTTAGGGATGACAGTCTATTCACACTTTCTAAAGCTGGAATAAGTATTGACCTGATGACTGTAGGTTTGATACAGACTTAAACCAACAACATGGTGTTATCTATTGTGACTTAGACAGAAATAACTGATAGGTTAATCACATTTTACATACATGTACATGTTCAGTGTTTTATAGGTTCAATGTTATGGGAGAACTAATAAGATCTTTCAGATAATTGACCTACATGTAATTGCCTGCCCACACTCAAAAAATATGTTTAACAAAAACTATGTCTGTGCTAAAATGACCAAATTTTAAATCAAATATACAAATACAACTGTACAATGTATATCAAATTACCTCTGTCATCTCAATGTCTCCAAGTGAGAGGTGTGGTTCAAAACTTCCACTACTTTCCTTTTCAACCACTGATGGTTTTTGCTAAAAATAAAGTAATCTTTTGTATATAATGCATCAACTCAAATACCGTATAGTGGGTTATTTTAGTGGGACTAAATTTTGGTGGTTTTGGCGAGAGAAAAAGTCAGTTGAACATTTTAGTGAATTTATTTCTGCAATCTAAAACTTATGGCCGCCCGGTGTACAATTGTTTTCATGATTTTTATTTTGGTGGTTTTAATATTATCACCAAAATACACCATAATTTGCATATCCCAAAAAAACCCACTATATGGTATTAAGTTACTACCATAAGGCTCACAAAAATTAGACAGAAAAAAGTTAAAACTGGAGCTGAAATAACAGCCAAGTTCAAGTTTGAAATTCGTTTGCACAAGGTCTGTGTTTTTTTGGTTTTTTTTTGTTTTTTTTTCACAAAATACTCCTGTTCCTCCATTACCAGGTGGAGAATCTTGGCAAAGTTGCTAAACACCTTTGCTCTTCTGTTCTTCTTAGACATATTTCTAAGACTGGAACATCTTCTTAACAATAGAGGAAAACTGATAACACTGTGTGAATATGGTGCCAAATTTTCATTTCAGATTAACCGATTATAGCCTGTTTAGTAAGTGAATGAAATCAGAAAGTCCTAGGCAATGTTATTTTATCTACTAGTATACTGAGACATAACCAGCTAAAGGTGAAACATTTAGATGTACATTTCAGGCAATGAGCAGTGAGGGTTTTTATTCTAACCAATGCCTAACATGATTCAGAAGGTGTGAAATAAAAGTTTCAAAATGGTGTAAAAAATCAGAGTGCCCAGATAAAACCATCAACCTACAGCAAGCCAACTGCCAAACTTTCTCTCACTAGGATCAATCTTGAGGAGGATTTGAACCTAGGTGGTGAGAGGGGATGTGATCCATTAGCTTAAGATGATTCAGCCATTAAGGCATATTATGACAGAGGAGACATCTGTTTTTTAGGTTTAATTTGAAAATCAAAATGTTATTGGGGGATGAAAATAATCTTGAAAAATCTCAAAACATAATGGGGGAGGGGGGACCTAACACTCTTAACTTGATCATGCCAATCTATATGACCCTTTCAAAAGTTTTAGGTCTAGTTAATATTCATGGAAACAATAATTCAGTAAAATCTGATTTGTCTTCTGAATGTATGACTGGTTATTAAATGTAAGTACCTGATCCCTAGGTATATTCTCTTTTTGTCTGTCTGGTAAATCGTCTTGTAAAGTTGACAGCTCCGAAGGATCATAAACTGTCCTATCGTGGTCCGAAGCCGATGTATCTACCAATATATATATATACAAAAGTGTGAAAATAGAAGCTTCTGGCTGTTTATAATTGTTGTCATTTTAACAGTCAAATACTCTATTTAATAGAAATGTGTATACTTAACATAAGGTACTGATGCAAGGGTATGGCAACAACAGCTCTTTTGCACTTTGTGCAGGAACTAAACCACATTTTAAATGTTTTTTAAGGCATTTTCTTGAACTGCAAGAACAGTGTAGGACTTACTATTAATCTACAAGTGTTTAAATTGTATTTGATATGTTTACATTTTTCATGATAATTATCATGTTATTCTAGTGAATTAAGACCCTATAGCTTCAAATGCCACCAAACAGCTCAGATGATTGTATTATTTACATATGCACAAAAGCTCAATATATGCATAAAAATTAATGCAGACACTGTGGTAAGATAAGTATAACTCTTATTTATTTTTTATATATTTATTTATTTAACAGGTAAGTAAAACAAATGTCACTAGAAATAAAAATGAATAGTGCAGCAAAAGTGGCAGATAATAATTGTACAAAGTACATGTAAGAAAGACTTGATATCATTAAAATTTCATAAAGTGAAAAAAAAGTTGCAAAATTATAAGTAATTTACAGCTGTTGCTATGGTAACAGAAAAGGAAATCTTGATTTACCTTCAAGCTCTGTAGGGGAACTTGGTATAATGATATGGTCTGTATCATACACTGCTGGAGATGGGGATATTACATTTCTAAAAGAAAGATAAGCATTTATGATTTACCAATTGTTCTTGATGATCAAGTCACCAGTATACCACTTTGCCATACTTGTTAACAAATAGTCATATGGTACAAACATATGTTATCAGAATGTAAATTATCTACTTATTGACCCTTCATGACCCAGTTACAAACTTAGTTTGTTTTTGCCATGAAGATCATTCCAAGCAAGTTTGATGAAGATTGGACTAAAATCGGGGCCTCAGGAGTGTTAACAATCAAAAGTTGGCACACGGCCACTGATGCACATGGCACGACGCACATTGCACATAATGCACAATGGACAAAAGCACATCACAATAGCTCACCCTTGAGCACTTTATGCTCAGGTGAGCTAAAAATCCAATAAACATTAATCATTAATGATGATATTATTCATTTACTTTTTGTACCTGAAAATAACTATGAGCATCAGGAATTACCACAAAATATTTCTGTAGAAATTTGAATGTTGCCACTATGAGGATTTTACATTTTGAAAATGGTGAATGAAACAACTGAAGTGATGTCTTTATTTTGATGTATTGCATTGTATGCATTGAAGGATCAGCCATTTGCTTAGTTTTTCAACACATAAAGTCTCCAAAGCCGCATTATTTTACTCTAGGCAGAAATATTTTATGGTTATTATTGATGCATGATAACAATGTTCAAGTTAACAAAAAAACAAATCTTTGTTTTTTTTTTAGTTTAATGGAATTTCTGTGAAAATAAGTCATATTTAACTGTCACCAACACAGTGATTCCAATGGAATGGATGGGATTGATGATGTTTTATGTCAAAGTCAAGAATTTTTCACTTATGTGTAGGGTTGGATACTGTTAAGGATGAAACGATCTGATACCATACCCGTATTAATGAAACTATACGTTATTTTAACGATACTGGTAACGATACATGGTATTACATAAAATTCATGTTGACATTAGCAAAAGAAGCTAGAGCTATCAAAGATAGTTGAGTCACTGATTCATATTCTATGTACATCAGTTTTGAACTTAATTTTTGAGCTTTGCAACATTTAAAATGGGTTTATTAAATTTCAAACTATTAACGCACTACAGAGCTATACCTCTTGTAAACAAAATCAAAATGACTGCACCCTTAACTGATTTTATTTGATAATTGAAGTGGGTAAGAAATGTCAAATCATGGATTTTGTGCTAGGTTTATATGGTAGGTATCAATAAGAGTACTGGTGCTTTTTGAAACAGTATTTACTAGTACTTTTTAGAATAAGTTTCGGTACAAATACATGTACGTGTACCGGGGGTTTCGGTAAAGATAAATAACATGAGTCAATTTTCTATATAATTCTTATGTATGTGATAGGTCTAGTCAATTATATAGCGATAATACCGGCTACCATCTTTCACCTTTTCAAAATAATGTGATGCATAAAAAATGAACACCATTCTTTTAATACAAAAGTACTTTAATAGATACATGTAGCTGAAAACAGATCACATTGTGACTATTTCTCAAATACAACATACGTATTTCAGAAATTCATAACTAAATGATAACTTTGAAGTTGACCCATTTTCCGGAAATATTGTTCTATTGACAAAAAGTGAGATTTAAAGGTACACCATAGGTTAGTCGAGTTTGACATTCCATACTTCAAAAAAAGATATGTTGTTTTAGCTTTAAAACTAAAGAGCTGTAAGACTTTCTAGGTATAGAAATTTGTTTTTTTATTTTATTTCATTATTGCACATGCTTTGATAACTTCGGAAGAGTCCCTATGATCTTTGGTTATTTCTACAACAACATTGAACAAAAACAGGTGCTCTTTAACCAGTATCATCCGGTCACGATATACACACAGTTGTACTCACTGTTTATTTACGAATTCTTGGTGATACAAATGTCAAGCAGATTATCAACAAATGTTTTCTCAAGTGTGTAATCAGTATTGATTGAAAGATGGAAGAACAATCAAGAATTAACAGTTTAATCTGAAGGTTAATCAGTGCAATTAAAAATCATTACGACAGAATTTCAGGTCTTCAAAATAGATCTGTGACTTTTTTTTTTTTTTTTTTTGCCTTAAAGTGAAATTATAATGATCGGTTTTCTCAGGTAATTTTATTAAGAATTTGATCATATTTCACTGAAAAAGCGGCCGGTATTCAGAATTGACAGGATTCGGTTTATCAAGGTTCGATTAATAAAGAATAAAGAAAGAAAAATTCGGGACCCACAAGATCGGTCGGTTTTTACAGAATTTCGCTTTTCACAGGGATCGGTTTTCAGGGTTTTCACTGTATATTGATAAACTTGTTTATCATGACAGGCCCCCACCCCCACCCCCACCCCCTCACATTATGTAATCACTCACCCATCTTCATCAACTGTTTCAGGAACTAGTATTGGCTGGTTAGACAGCTGGAGACTTCTAAGATGTTCTGATGGTGTAGAAACCAATAATTCCTCTTCTACAAAATACACATAGATTACTTAGAGAATAATAAAATAGCTTTAATTACTTCAAATGAGGACATGAGGTCACAAAATAATAAAATTTGTATTGTGCATTATATTTCTTATCTTTTATAGAAATGGTAGCCATTTTAAATGTCAGATTTAACAGACAAAATAGAATCTTTATTCTACATAAGAATTGCCCATGCCATATTTTGTTCTACAGAAAAAATGGAAATTTATATACAGGCACTTTACTATACCCTAAAACTACTCATTATACATGTATTTGTCTATCTTAAATACATGCATATAAGCGTTGTCATCATTAGCATATTAAAACTAAAGAAAAATTGGATTGATCTTTTTTTTCTCGCCTTTATAATCAAACAGCTTTCAGCTGAGGTTGACTAGTTATTTTCTTTATTTTTTACTTATTAATAAAAACATGTATTCCAATGTAAGTGCTAATTTGCATATTGTGATACCTCCCACTAATTATTTTTAAATCTATTCATCCTACTATGAGAGGTCCTGTCCTGTTTTTTTTTTTTTTCCCCAAATCTCCAGTCGCTTATGGATCATAGCGCTTCTGACCGCCTGGGTGTGAATCCCGCTCGGGACAGATCCTAGAGTGAGAAAGTTTGTCAGTTCACTTTCCGAAGGTTGGTGGTTTTCTCTGAGCACTCCAGTTTCCTCCACCATCCCAGAACTGACCACCTCAAAATAAGTGAAAGAATCTTGACCATTACTCCACTCCAATCCTAATCTCTTTCATCAGTCAAAATCTGGTTAATATGTGTATCTCGTTGTGAGTTAAATACTGGTTATCTTGACTTACATAGTAAAACAACTTTTCCCTTAAAGACTTTAAAAAAATGTTTTGTTGTCATATCAGTATTTACAGTACCTTTGTCCTCTCCAAATAAATCAAATGGGGATGTTGGTCTAGCTGTTACTGGAAACCTTTGACCTTTCAATTGAGATTGCCACATTTCTGCTTGGTTATAACTGCCTAATCCTGCCTGACTGTTTGTATGAAAACTGAAAAAATACAAAAATTTAATCAATATTTAAAAAAATATTACATTGGTCATTTCAGTATAAATATAAAACAGTACTAAAATGTAAAATTAACATTTTCTGTCTCACTGTAAAGTGTTCAAAAAGCATTTGTGCAGTCATTGCTAATGTCAGTGTCACTGTCCACATTAGTGTATTGGCAATTACTTCAAACATATTTTTTGGCAATTCTTTTTAAAAAAACAGTTTTTTGGAAATTCTTTTCAAAAGCAGTTTTTGGCTTTTTTTTTTTTTACAAAAATATTGTTGTTTTTAGCAATTTTTTTTTTCTAAAATATTTTTTGGCATTTTTTTTCAAAAATAAATTCTTCCCCAAAAACATATTTCTAATAACTATGGGTAATCATGAAACAAAAACTTGAAATAAAGCTTTATTATGAAAACAACTAGATGTATAGAAATCAATACAGAGGATGGATTGCTTTGTCCGGATTACATATAAATTATTAGAGCTTTTCAGACAATTTTCGCTGTCCATATATGGCATTTTTTCATCTAGATTTTCAGGTAACTGACATTGTTCTTTTTACAGATAAATCATATCTATTTACCTAGACCCACTATCACTTTTCTGTCCACTGGATTGTTTTGGAATTTCATCTTTCATGCTTCCTGAGTTCTTTTCTAAAACAAAACAGTTCTGAAAATTTTTTTGAGCAATATGTTCCGCAAAAAGTTATAAATCTACATTGTAAATGTTCATCTAGTAATATCCAAAACCAATGGAACTTGTCAGCTTTCCACATGATCAATACCTCTTAACGTTTGTGCGGAACGAAATGGATAACTTTACGTCAAAATATTCCTGAAAAACGTTAATACGGGAAAATGTCACTTCATTCCATCCCATTGCCAATAGAAACCATTGTTCTGCACAAACGCTATGAGGTACCATGTAGTATCTCGCATTCTATTTAATGAGGATAATAAATTGCATAAAAAAGGGATACAATGCAGGTTCAGAGAGGAATGGGATTGAACCAAGGACTTCCACATTATAAGCCAGTGTTCAACACTGTTTTAACACTTTAGTCAAGATAATGCAGCTCATATAAATGAGGTCAACAAGATGGTACAGAGAACTGCAGGAATGCCAACCTACACTTTTGACAAGCTAGCTGATGAGATTTCTCATATCAAAATCTGCGATATTGGTATCTGAACCTAGGCAGGATTCTTTCTCTTATATCAAGGTTGTCAGTTATGGGATGGCAGGGGAATCTGGAGCACACTGAACTTCTTCATTTGAACTGACAACCTTTCTCACACTAGGATTTGCTAACTTGGATTTGAACCCAGGCAGTTAGGAGCTGTATGATCCGTAACACTTAAGACCACTCAGTCACTGAGACCTCATCGAACAAAGAAAACATCTACATGCATAGTGTTATGTTCATAGTGCAAACATCAGTATTGGCTGAACAATAGCAAATTTTCTACATATATTCCCAATGGAAAATTTGGGCAGACAAGTCTAAACTTGAATTATCCAGAAGGTTCTGCTACTTTTTGACCTTTATAACTGTAAGGGGCATAACTCTGCTAATATGGAACAAAGTGTTTTAAGTATGACTGAATGGAGTATGAATATCCTTAATGTATTATTTTACATACACTGGCAAATCTGCTATAACTAGGATTTATAAATATGAAAATCTTAAAAGAGTTTTAAATTGTACTTCCTAACTGAAGAACCTTAATCATCACAAGGCTAAATATAGAACATCAACAGTAATGGTTACACAGGGTAATACATACCTTCAATTGGGTTTTCTATGACTGTCACTTCTGCAGCATCTTCTGATTCGCTGATGATTACTTCCCTTCCATCACTGAAATATTAAATGTTTTAGGTTCATAATGTACGTGAACATTGAAATGAACATTTAAATGAACACTGAAATAAATATTGAAATAATGAGAAAAATCTGATTCTCTACTTTTTTATTAGATAGTACAATTTTTTTTCAATATGTGCAAATTTGAATCATTTTTTAAGCAAATTGACAAAGAAAACTGACCTTTTAGATTTTTTATTTTATCCAAAAAACTAATTTTTAATCTGGACAAGTAGACTACAGAAGTTACTGGTACAAAACCGGTGGGTCTAGGAAAATATTTGTCAACCATTATATAACTAAATCATTGTAATTTTTGCAATAACATATAGAGAGATGCAGTTTTATAACAAAAAAGCACTTCAGTTATCCTCGAGAGCAGAAATATACATATAGTTTTAAAAATTAAGCATTTCTAACATGCAGTTAGCTGCATGTTTAGTGAGACACAGAACATGATAGATGTAATACTGATAGGGAAATCAAGAGATTTGATCTACTGGACACTGAAATGAATTGAAATGAACACTTCAAGTAGCAAGAAAAAAAAATCTTCATCCTGCTGTATCCTACAGGGCTCAAATTAGATTTTAAAACAGGGAGAAGTGACTTCTCCCTCAGCCAAAGTTAGGGAGAAGTTTTTCAAAACAGGGAGAAGTTTTTGCGTAACGCAATTCACGACATTGGAATTTCTGTCATCCTGTAGCGATCAAACATTTTATATCTTGTATTACACAAAAGACATTGCAACATGCTGGCCCATCTTTAAAAATATGCACGAGATAATTTAATGTACTGTTTGAAAAAAGATGTCAAAAACTTTGAAAAAGTCCTGCTTTAGGTGGAAAAACCCTTATACAAGGCACACTTGAAATTGGAAGCAAAAGTGCTATCTTTAATAATTTGCTTAAGTTTGTCATCAACTGGCTCCTTAATCTTAAAGTTAGCTAAGTTATGGCTCATACTTCTCAGGAGCAAGATCTCACCCTGATTTTGTTTCAAAATTTTATTTATTATAAATATTTTAAATATTTATTTATATGTTTTAAGTATTTGAACTCTTTGTAATAAATAATGATAATAGAGGTGAGCAGTTTATAACCAGTTTATATAATTTTTTCATATGTAACATTAAACAGATATAAATTTTATGTGAAAAGTAAATTATAAAAATATTGTTAAAAGAATTTTTATAATTTATTTTTATTAAAAATAAACTTATTTTTTCACAAAATAATATTCCTCGGTGAACGTAATTTTTGAGGTGTTTAAACTGGTTGTCTTATCTATAAAAAGAGAAGAACCACCTTACATTCCAAAAGCATCACTTTGTTCAACTTTGACCTGACCAATGAAATATGTCGAATTCGTATGTTGGTCAAATGGCGGCATTGTAAACAAATCCACCTGTGATGTCTCATTTTAGTATGTTGATACTTGTGTTAAAGTTTATACAATGATTTTATTTTGAAAATAAGTTATCTGTCTTTGATATCACAGTGGTTTTAATCACTTTCAATTTGAATGAAAAATTACAGATACACATATTGCCGAAAATCCGTAACACAAGGAATACTGTATCAGATAATCGATGTATACTTGTGCTTCAAAACGTCTTTGATTACCTGCCTATTATCTTAGGCGCGTGGAAGAAGTCCTTTTGTGAAGCGTTAATCCGCTAATTACTCAACCAATCAGGATAATTAACATGCATCATGACACCTGTAAATCACTTGTTGACAGCAGCCCGAACACCTCGGATTTTATCGTTAGATTAGATAACTTAACACAACAGAGTTCATGATAATGGGTTTCAAAAATGAGGGCGACTTCGACTTCGCTTTTTCGGAAATATAGGGCGAAGTTTTTTGAAACAGGGTGAATTTATCGCCCAACTTTGCCCTTATTTTCAGCCCTGATCCTATAATATTTGATGTCAATTTGCCAGCCAGCTTTGTCTGGAATTTGCAAATTAAAGCCTTTATGTTCAAATATCAATGGCTCGAAGTCCAAGGGACTTCGGCCAAATATTCGAGCCATCTGGGGGTTTGAGTAGCACTCAACATTTCAGGTAACTGTCTGGACTAATTGTTTCATTCCACTCTATTACTTTTATTGATATCTGTAATATCACTTTAGCTTTTGTTCTGTTTACAATGACCGGGATCACATGTCGTTCTGAAAAAAAAATGTATTCGAGCAAAAGAAGTTGAATTTTCCAAAATTTTATATGTTTGAAAAATATTTATTGTTTGAGAGAGAGAGGGTATTCGAGTTAACGAAGTTGGAGTCATGGAAGTTTATTTACAAAGGATATTATAGGAAATTGGTCGGGACCGACAGATGACTGAGTTATCCAGAGTATTCGAGGTAGTGATGTTCAGGCGATCAAAGTATTACCGTATTACTCATTGTAAAACAAGATATTAATTATGAAACTATAGATGGAATTTATCTAGAGTAGACAAACAACAGATTGGGGAGACAATTATGCTGCAAGATTTTATTTTTTCTGATGTAATGGAAAAGATGTAGATTGTATTCAATTTGAAACATGATACAGTATTTTGCAATTTACCCTACAAAAGTCAAGGACTTCAAGAAAATAACAACTACCACACAACAGAAAATCAATATTATCCTTAACAGCTAGTTTTGACAGTTGTTAAGAATAACCTGTTCATATACTCCATAATCACAAAAATATGCCCTGGAGTCTCATGTGTGGGATTTTTCTAAAGACTAGGTTACCTTGATGAATCCCGCTTTGTAGACACAGGCTTACTAGGGCCTTCCATTTCACTATCAGTTACTAAAATATCTGCTGTCCCTGAAAAAAGTAAACAAAAATAAAATTATAGATACTAGTTTTCAAAATGATGACAAAATGGGAAGATGTCATCTAGAAGATACCATAAGATTAACAATAAATCATTCCTTGTATACATCAAGTCTTCAGTTGAGAAGGGTGATTATTTTCTGTCACTTGTCATGGTGCAGAATTGATTAGATTTACTTTGCAACAAGATTTTACTTAAAATCATTTTTCATTGTCATTGTATTTTTGGCAAATATTAGGTCAACAATCACATTAAAATATACTAGACAAAAAAAGTTGAGGATAATTTTTTACAGATGTATATTAAATGATAATGACATCCTAATGTCTCCTAGGATCTGGCATCATCTGACTACAATTAATACTGCAGAGACAGTTGGAATAGTTGCAATCAGGAAAGAGCCAAAGGACAGTTGCATACCATTTTAATGTGTCACAAAGTGTTGTGTCACTGCTGTGGAATCGATTCCAACACATGTATGTTTTTAAGTTTACTGCACCACAATCAGATCTGATTGATATTACTAATCTAGTTGGATTTCTTCTTTTTAATTTGTGTAAAATACAGGAAAACCTGTGTATCTATAGGACGTAACTATTTATAAACAGGTGCTTTTGTTTAAAGTATGAAGTATTGACTATATAGACAGATGGTCTATATGCTATATATAGTGGGTACAATAGCAGGTTTTAACTACTAAACAAGAATAGTTTTTGTTTGTTTTTAAAAAAAACCAAGCAGAATTAAGTAAACAAACCTTGTGGTCTTGTTTCATCTACTGATGTATCCCCAAGATTTTTAAATATTTTAGTATGTTGAGGTTTATCTGTATTGTCTTCCTACAATTGAGAAATCAGGCTTAAAAATAACATTATATGTGATAAAATAAATGCAGGGGAGACAACTCAGAAGTCTACAAAATAAAAACAATCAACATGATTACAACAAGTGTAAATTACACCGGCATGCCTTTACTACATGTATAGCCATCCAAATAAAATTATTTGTGACTAAACTGGACCCCAAAAATGAACCAAATTCTAAAAGAATCAGAAAAGTTAAAACATCACCTATCCTTTATTATTCCTTTGTTTGAAACTATCTTACAAACTCCAGAAAAACCTTGAAGCAGAAGAAGAAATACAGCAGAACTACCTCATTTTGCATTTTGGGGATACTGGTAAATAACTGATGCTTACCATCTGATGAGTTTAACAAGAAATGCATAATGATTTTAAAACTCCCCTACAGAACAGGTTTACCAAATCCTTACACTTCATCACCATTTATCCATCAAAACATAATCGCTAGTAGAAACAGGTGTTTAGCTCACTCTTGTACACTCATGGGCTGTATGACAAAAGGCTTTCTATAGGGTATGTCATAAAGACAAGTTCGTAAGACCAGGACAACTAACTGATATATTAATTTCTGATAGAATACCTGATAGAATACAAAACAATATTACATGTAGCTGCAACAATTGTCACAAAAATTTGAAGTTTTTAAACATTTGATTCTATATCTAAAGAATTACCATTGAAGTGTTTTGCAGTCTTAAAGCTGGCCAATTTTTGGGGGCATTAGCAGCATCGATCTGACTCTCTGACTGTGAATCTAAAACAATAAAATTTGTTGACTGAATTTCTGATTCTTCTGTATCCATCTTCTGAAGAAAAAAATTAAGTTAAAAATTCATATTAATTTAAATGTCAATTAAAATTGCTTAGTAATACAACATTCTACTTGTATTTGTAGCAGACCTGATTTGATAGGTGGCTGGGTAGCTCAGCTGGTAGAGCCTCCTGTAAGTGTTGGGAAGGTCCCAGGTTCATGTCCTGGTTTGGTCGCTGCGTTTTTCCCCTTTCCTGACACATTTGGGGGCTTGTCCGACCCTGGAATGTGGCCGACCAATGGGTTGGTCTCAGGGTAATACCTGGTAGTTTTGATTCAAAGAAGTTGAATAAAAAAAATGGAAGGGAGGAATGTAACACACTGAGGTCAGGTAGCTCAGTCAGTAGAGTGACCAGCTAGTGTTGGGAAGGTTCAGGGTTCAGGTTCTGATTTGGCAGCTGCATTTTTTCCCTGTCTTGTTACATATTTATGAAGGCAAGATTAAAATTTGGAAATTTTTAAATATGCAAATGTTTAGATGGTGGTCATAGAATTTGAGGTCTTATCTGATGACTGGTGATTCCAAGACTACTGAATTACCTAACCACCTATCTAGCACAGTTTGCCACAAGGAAAACATTATTTCTGTATATTCTTTGTAATTGTTCTATTTACAACTTGGTTCAATTCCAAACAAATGCTACTTGGCACAGTGTCTGCAACAATTCTGCCTTTCTCACATAGATGCTAATAGACTGTACTATGCTTGTCTCTGCTAATCTGCTTCCAGATATCAAAAATCTCATTTGTAACATAGAAAGTGCTGTAAGGCTTCTTTGATATTGTCTTCACTGTGGGAGACGTTTTATTTTAAGTAATGGATAAAGTATATCATTAATATTAATATGGTATCAGGTCAAATCGCCTTTGTCAAATTCGTCCCCACTTCCACTTACCACAAAATTGCCCCTGTTCAAAAAAGCCCCCCCCCCCCCCAAACTTTTTGCAATATTGCCCCACTGTCAAAATCACATCCTGAAAATTCGCCCCAATTTTTTAAAAAATCACCCCCTTTTTGTAATGACAAAGATTTCTGATTTTTTGAGATTTCAAAAGTATACCTAGATTTGAGATACAAATGTTTTGTTGATGAAACTGCAACAATTTTATGTTACCGTTTGTAAATATGTATCATTTGTATTGCAATGTATTTTGCAGGTTGTGCTTTTTACACAAATGTATTGAGTTAATAAAGATATTTTATACCTTAGAGAGTCCAGGTGTGCTGTGATTACCGTTATCAGTTAATAAGTTTCATAAATAATTACATATTTTGGCAGAATATTATAAAATCATTACAGTGGGTACAGTAAAAAGAATATGTGTACTGTTTATAAAAGATGATGTTAACGTATTTATAATTATAAGTTGAATCACTGAGACAAACAAATCATCATCCTTTTATTAAACATTCATTTCACAATCATTATGAAACCATCTCCCTGTTCCTTGGAAAGTCAAATGCTTTATTCGCTTGAAGTTCAAGTTGAACGCTTAGAACTACGTCAATGTTTTAAAAATAGGTCAACAGGTCAATCACCCCACGGTGAAATTGCGGGGGTTGGGTTGGGGTGGGGTGGGGCTATATGACTTGAATTCTTAATATTTCTTAGAACAGTGCGATAAGCTGGAACCCTCAGATGTGTTATAAGGAAGTGGTCTTATTACAGTCTAGTAAGATTTAAGCTGCCACAGGGTGTTACTACAAAAAGGAAACAACAACAACAACAAACGACTAAAGAAGGGGAAATTAAAATAGTATTCAAGTTTTAATGAAAACGTTAAGGAAATTTTAAAGACTTTACATTAGTGATGTCGCGATTATCGCCAATGATCGTTTGTCAGTCGTTGTCAGGGCAGCTATCCTAATAATCGATCACAAGATAAATAATCGATCATCTCCGACGTTGGCGAATAGTTTCCGCATGGTAGTAAAGTCTGTTTCCTTTCCGGTTCTTGCTACTAAAAACAACAATGGCGGACAAGGATCAGATAATATTGTATCCAGACACTTTTTACGCAGTGTGATGCTTTGGCCACTATCAGTCTATCAGGGCAAAGAGCTATCTGGCCTTTAACTTACAATCACAAAGCAAGAACACTTGGCTTTTTACAATTAAAGTATTTGTATTCAGCCTTACTTGTTTCTGAATACTGTATTTATATTCAGCTTTATTTGTTTCTGAATACTGATGTACAGTTACTAAGTTATTCCGATTATAATTGATTAATTGATCGATTATGCCTCTCCGATTATCGATTATAAATTTTTGTCCGATTGGACATCACTACTTTTCATTACATAATCATACTCACTGCTTAGATCAGCTGATTTGTGTTTTTCTACAAACAATTTCCACTAACTAACCAAGTTTAGTTCCGAGAGTAATAAATTTTTGATTTCAAATAATTTCAACATATTTCTGTTTGTGTGTGATGCTGACGTTAGGAAACAAGAAGGAACTTGATGTATAACTATGATGAAAAAGCCCTAAAAACAACATGCTGAAAGTGGGAATTCCCGCCATATAGTCTCAAAGAAGTGGAATACAAAATGTAAACATCATTAAATACCGAGAATATCGAAACTATATAGTAATTTCTCGAATTCTTTTAAAAATTAAAACAAAGTGACATAATATTTTCCTAAGAATTACGAAAGATAATCAGAATCTTAAAAAAATTATCAATTTGAGATTATAAGAAATCTCGTTCAAAGCGAGATAATCATGAATCGGTCTTTCTTCCGGTTGCAGCCACATTGATCGTGAACGATCATGAAGGTATCAATTTTTCGTGACAAAAAATGCGTTAATTAAAAGTGTTTAAATAAAAATTTCAGAATTTTCTAAAACAATGGAATAATTTTTAAATGAAAATAATCCATTTTAAGCCAATAATTCGCAAAGGAGAGAGATGTTGACAGATTTCGACGATCCACAAGCTGTCATTTTGTTAATAGTTTACCAATGCTAGACGTTTGTTGTACATATTTTTGTGTGGGGTATTATTTTATTGGCCGATTGTCAAAATATAACTTGGCTTTATTCTATATGCACTATCACCCGCAAAATAACCATTGAATTTTAGTTATCTTGTCATTATTCCATCGACATCGCTGATCATAAAAATTGTGTCCTGGAAATCGCGTGAGAATGTTCCCTTCTAGTAATTAAACATCATGTTGCATTTGCATAAAAATATTTATATTATGGACTGGGACCAGGCTCCAACGAAAACAACTAGTTTAAAAATGTGATATCTTAAGCCGGCATTTCATAAACGACGTTAGAAAGAAAGTCGAAACGACTGGTCCACTGGTCATGCATAGGGTCTTGTATTTATTGATAATTCCCCCTTTTCTGACAAATACCCTCTTTCTGGCCAAAACCCTGAAAGAAATAAGAAATTGGCTAATTCAAAAACGTAAAGTAATAATTTTATTTTCACTTTAAGAAAGTTATAATCTAGATGGACAACCCGAGTTTTAAATTGTTTGCTATATGACAGTGGATAGACTAGTGAATAAGAAAATCGGGGACAAATCTAGGTTTGGGGAAAACTACAACACGCTTAAATGGTGTCCTGGGAAAGGGGGGGGGGAGTAATTGGCGGGTTATGGGTTATTAGTATATGTGTACAGCTTATGCCCTGAAGCAGAATTGGTTATTAATTAAATTTATTTCCATGTAGAGTAGTTTGCCAGAACACGATGAAAAAAGGCAAACACATAAACTTGAGACATTAACATCTTTAAGTTGATTTTAATAAAAAAAATCTGGTAGCTTTAGATTTTGTGTTGCAGTTATTCTTTTTTGTTAAACACACACACACCCTGTCTTGTTTTTGTGTGAAACCATGGTGATATGCTCAGACATTTAGATTAAACCTTTTACTTGGTGCAATATGGGTCATAAAGATACAAGTTGATGGATTACTTGCCTAGTTGATTTCACCTGTCAAATCGGCTGATAAAAGTGAAATGTGGCATACAAAGGATGAATCTTAAACTGTTGCAATCCTATTTTTTCAAAGAAATGAGGATTTGTTTAACCATGGGATGTTGCTGACAAAGGGTTGTTGTTAGGGTGGTATTGATTCAAAGTAGTTGAATCGAAAGAAAGAAGTGATGAGTAGATTTTATTTCAAGTTCATAATTTTATTAATTTATTCCTCATTATTTCAGCTCAACATCTCATTTCCAGCTACCGGCTGTCAAAAGTTAATAGAAGTGGACGATGAAAAGAAACTTCGACCATTTTTTGATAAAAGAATTGCAACAGAAGTCAGTGCTGAGAGTTTAGGTGATGAATGGAAGGTATATGATTAAATATATATAAAATATAGCTGTATAAATACATAATATGCTGGGTCATTTTACTTGCATTACATCCTGTATAATATAATTATTTTTTAGCCTGGCATTGCCATAAGGCGAGACTTAGGTGTTACTTTTCTAGTGTCGTAGGTGGTGGGGTCAAAATGTGAAAGTTTATGTATATAATTAGTTCATGTTCTACTTGATCAAAAACTAAACCGGCGAGACATTTAATTCTGTGGATTTCTTGTTAGTCTTAATGAATTTTACTTTACATGGGATGATACATTTCATTAATACATGTAAATCCCAATTTTATAGTTTTGAAACCCTAACTGAAACTGCATACAGAATGGTCTAAATGAAATCTGTATTTCTGGTTATTGCAGCTTTTGACAAAGTTTTAGTTACCAAAATTCATTAACAACATTGTGGCTACCCAAAGGCAGACACTGCATGGTCATGTATATCTCCACATATCATAGGTCTTGCTGCATAGCTTTGAATCTTGCATAGGCAGATACTAGTGTGAGAAGTTTGCTGAAGGTCGGTGGTTGTCTTTGGACACTCCAGATTCCTCCACCATCTCAGAACTGACCACCTTAATATAAATTAAATATTTGACTGGGCCATAAAACACTGCCATTCTACTCCGTGACCATTGGTACTGAAATCATTTACTTTGTCCTTTAAGCTACTGCACACAGATTGCCTTCATTATACAAATGTGGTTGTCTGTTTCAGGGTTATGTTCTAAGAATTGCTGGTGGTAATGACAAGCAGGGATTTCCCATGAAACAGGGAGTTTTGACAAATGGAAGAGTTCGTTTGTTGTTGTCCAAAGGACACTCCTGTTTCCGCCCCAGAAGAACTGGAGAACGCCGCAGAAAGTCTGTACATGGCTGTATTGTAGACAACAATCTCAGTGTGTTGGCTATGGTTATTGTTAAAAAAGGTTTGTACTTTAATATTGACCTGGTATTGCATTCTTCTTAAGACACAAGTCATACCTGAATACTTTTTTATACATTTTGCGATGGTTCACCGTCCGTCGTCTGTCGTGCGTCGTCCAGCGTGTGTTAACATTTTACATTTTAATCAACTCCTCTAAAACTACCAACCCAAATTTGATGAAACTTGGTGATGATGATGTCTGGGTGAAGGCCTTTCAGATTTGCACATATGAAGGAGTTATGTCCCCTTGGGGCCCCATAAGGGGAAATAGTGAAAAACTTTAAAAATCTTCTCCTCTGAATGTACAAGTGATATACCTTAGTTATTTCACTTATAACATTCTTAGGTCATCTAGTTTTAGATTTGCACAAATGAAAGCGATGGGGCTCAAAATGGGGAAATGGCAAGGAACTTAGTGGGAAAATTGCTAAAAATTATTTATTTGTCACTATATCTTGAAAACTATTAACTTTTTGTATAGGCATTTATATTAGAATATTGTAGGTATTGCGACAACAATCATTTTGATATATGGTTCAAGGTCATATGTTCAAAGGTCAAGGTCACAGCTGCAAAAATAGACTTAAATCGCTAATTATCTTGAAAACTATTAACTTTTTGTATAGGCATGTATATTAGAATATTGTAGATATTTGGACAACGATCATTTTGATATATGGTTCAAGGTCATATGTTGAAAGGTCAAGGTCACAGCTGCAAAAGAAAAGTTAAATTGCTAATTATCTTGAAAACTATTAACTTTTTGTATAGGCGTGTATATTAGAATATTGTAGGTATTGACATGACGATCATTTTGATATATGGTTCAAGGTCATATGTTAAAAGATCAAGGTCACAGCTGCAAAAGAAAAGTTAAATTGCTAATTATCTTGAAAACTATGAACTTTTTGTATAGGCATGTATATTAGAATATTGTAGGTATTGACATGACACTCATTTTGATATATGGTTCAAGGTCATATGTTGAAAGGTCAAGGTCACAGTTGCAAAAGAAAAGTTAAATTGCTAATTATCTTGAAAACTATAAACTTTTTGTATAGGCATGTATATTAGAATATTGTAGGTATTGCGACAACAATCATTTGATATATTGTTCAAGTTCATTTGTTGAAAGGTCAAAGTCACAACTGCAAAAGAAGACTTAAATTGCTAATTATCTTGAAAACTATTAACTTTTTGTATAGGCGTGTATATTAGAATATTGTAGGTATTGACATGACGATCATTTTGATATATGGTTCAAGGTCATATGTTGAAAGGTCAAGGTCACAGTTGCAAAAGAAAAGTTAAATTGCTAATTATCTTGAAAACTATAAACTTTTATATAGGCATGTATATTAGAATATTGTAGGTATTGACATGACGATCATTTTGATATATATTTCAAGGTCATATGTTTAAAGGTCAAGGTCACAGCTGCAAAAGAAGACTCAAATTGCTAATTATCTTGTAAACTATTAACTTTTTGTATAGGCATGTATATTAGAATATTGTAGGTATTGCGACAACAATCATTTTGATATATAGTTCAAGTTCATTTGTTGAAAGGTCAAGGTCACAGCTGCAAAAGAAGACTTAAATTGCTAATTATCTTGAAAACTATTAACTTTTTGTATAGGCGTGTATATTAGAATATTGTAGGTATTGACATGATGATCATTTTGGTATATGGT
Organism: Tegillarca granosa; assembly: GCA_029721355.1. Classification (NCBI taxonomy): domain Eukaryota; kingdom Metazoa; phylum Mollusca; class Bivalvia; order Arcoida; family Arcidae; genus Tegillarca; species Tegillarca granosa. Next base: position 37,579,527 of record CM056600.1, on the reverse strand, counting down.
TCAAGGTCATATGTTGAAAGGTCAAGTTCACAACTGCAAAAGAAGACTTAAATTGCTAATTATCTTGAAAACTATTAACTTTTTGTATGGGCATGTATTTTAGAATATTGTAGGTATTGACATGACGATGATTTTAATATATAGTTCAAGGTCATATGTCAAAAGATCAAGGTCACAACTGCAAAAGAAGACTTAAATTGCTAATTATCTTGTAAACTATTAACTTTTTGTATAGGCATGCATATTGGAATATTGTAGATATTGACGTGGCAATCATTTTGATATATGATTCAAGGTCATATGTTGAAAGGTCAAGGTGACAGCTGCAAAAGAAGACTACAGTCACTTTATGCATATTAGCTGCTTATTAATGAAATGTGACTGAATATTTCTGATTAATTTTTTTGGGAGTTCTTGAGTTTCTTTAAATTTTCTGTACTTGATATATTGTCTGTTGCACTTTGTAAACAATTTTGGAGATATTCTCAGGTGAGCGTTAAGGCCCATGGGCCTCTTGTTACATTCAGAGATTGATCCAGCCCTTTTTGAATATCGATATTGAGAAATCTTGCATATTTCTACCAAAATTACTATTTAAAAAAAGGGGGGGGGGGATCATATATTGTTGCAAAAAAAAAAATTTTACTCACTGTCTGATTTACATCTGCTGTAGCACTAGTTTTTCAAGGTTTTAGATATGAAAAACTTTTAATTTGAATCATAATATACTGTTATGGTATATACATTTTGTCATAAATAATAAAGACCAAACTACATAACATATTAGCTGAGCTGGATTTTATATGGTAAAACACAGTAACACACAATCTGGAAGTATATTGCTGTAATAACCATCTGGATTAAGAAATGGAACTGTGCTTGAACCAATGATTCTTATTTCGCTACTTAGGTAATATGGTCCACTAGCTTTACAACATAAGGAGGACAATCAAAAAAAAATGTGGATCTAATAACATCGATCATACCTTAAGCTAAATGGACAACTCCAGGAATTGTTTTCCCTAACCTACTAGATAATTACTGAGATGTACATGTACTTTGATATAACAATGATTAAAATTGGTTATGTGCTAGAAGCAAACTCCAAACCCCTCCTTCCACATTCCTTTTTCCCACATCATCCATTACCCTGATCACCCACCAATTTTTCCTCATTTCAGCAAACAGTAGTTCCTTCAAAACTTATACCCTGACATTATTATGAACTGTAGAACTTTGAATTTGAGATCTTGAAAATTATTCTCTCTCTCTCTCTCTCTCTCTCTCTCTCTCTCGCTCTCTCTGTGTGTGGTTCTCTTTATAAACTATAGTCTATGTACAAAGAACTTTGGTAACTTAACATTTTTAAGTCGAAAAAACCGTGAAAATTTCAAAGGACCATCATTAAGGTCTGGAGTTAAAAATTAAAATCAAATAGTTATTTTTATAATGTGTGATGTAAACTGTCAATTTATTTTACAAATAAATAATTTATTTGACTGTTTCTTATAAAGGAGAAAAGGATATTCCTGGATTAACAGATAACACAGTACCCAGACGTCTTGGACCTAAAAGAGCCAGCAAAATTAGGAAATTGTTTAACTTGTCTAAAGAGGATGATGTGAGACAATATGTTGTCAGAAGACCTCTTCCTGCTAAAGAAGGTTTGTTCTTTTTTTTTGCTTACTTGTAAAGTTAAATCTGTTTATAAAGGCCTCTGTCTTTTAAGTTTAAATAGGACAGAGACCAAAAAAGGACCAAATATCCGTTGTTTTGATACTAGTAGATGATACATGTAGGTGGTTAAAGCTGCATTTAGTTTTCCTAGGAAAAAATTAAAATATGGTGCTGATTTACTTAATGTTCCTAATGAACGATGTTACATTTGGTTCAATGATAAAAGTTTGAATAAATGTAGAAATATCTGTAATTTCGTCCGTGGGAAACCAGGTCATGTAAACGCAACTTACAAAACGGTGGAATATGACAAATTAAACACAGAATTTCATTAAATTTGTCATTTTTGACTATAAGGGATGAATAACATCATTGCAAATAAATGTAGATATTAATGACAGACAATTAATGCAATTTGTCAGGTTTCCCCTTTGATTCATTTAAGTCTATCATACTTCAGTTAATAATAATCATTATTAATGTGCCCCACGTTAGAGGATTCCATTTATTTACAGCTGCTATGAATGAAGTTTTAGAAAATGAATCTCACGGATGGTGATTAGAAGTTATCAATTTTAAAATATACTTTGTATATATATTTTTAGAAAATCTCAAAAAAAAAAAAAAAAAAAAAAAAAAAATGCAGCTTTGAAGAAGGTTCATTTATATGATTGGTGATTATAAGCTTCATTTTGAAGTTATTGGAGAGCCCATGTGAAAGATGGTGAAATGTGGAACTGCAGTCATTTAATTCTATTTATTGGTCTGGGGTTACCATTGTCTATGTAACACTACTACCCGCTTGGTGCAAAACAGCTACAACACTTACTGGATATTCTACAATGCACCGAGGCCAAAATTCATTACCAAATACCACTGAAATTTACATTTACACTGATATTCACATTTACATTATACCATATAAAAATATTTCACAATAATAAATAAATAACCATACAAAAAATCAAGGTGTGTTCTACCCAGTGCGTTGCCGAACTGACCAAAAAACCTGTGAAAATACAATCATGCCTCCAATCAGTACGCGGATAAAGAAATTTATTCTTTACTTATTCCGTTGTCAAATGTATAGAATAACATTTCTCCAATTCTACACAACCCATTACTGTTAATGACTGGAGCTTTTTTCAGAACCAGTGAAAAGGAACTTTTTGTAAATGGTTCATGCTAGTTATTCGAAATAGAAACCTAGCAGAATGTTCTCATTTTGTGACCCATTCAACACTTTTAATACAAGGAGACTAAAGTTAAGGAAGGACTTTTATGTGCAGATGAATGATCTTAAGATGACAAATAATTTTTTTTACAGGAAAGAAACCACAGTCTAAAGCACCTAAAATCCAGAGACTTGTCACACCAGTTGTTTTACAACGTAAACGCTACAGGCTGGCACTCAAGAGAAAGAGGGCATCAAAGAAAAGGGAAGATGCTGCTGAATATGCTAAATTATTGGCTATGCGTCTGAAAGAAGCTAAAGAGAGAAAACGTAGTAGATCAGGAAGTCGCACTTCACTATCTCATTCCCAGTCAAAATGAGATGAAAATAAACTGTTCACATGACTAAATTAAACAGTTGTTGAAGAAAGTTGTGTTTTGGATTTTTTAAAAAGAAAAATTCAATTTAATTTTTGCAAAGATATAGGGTAAAGAGTTTCACAAAAATCACACTATTTTTGTATGATTTATGGAACTTACCAATACTCAACCGATAAACCTTTCAAGTTTTCAATTAATTTTGATTCGAAAACTTCCTTATTTTCAATGCATTTAGTCTATATTTTACGATAATGCATTAACTTTGATATCTTTAAGCTGTACTCTGACAAATATGAAGCTTGTATAAATTGGCTACTTACAAGAGTGTGGCGAATAAATGGTGTTTTATGCCCAGACAAAATTTTATTTTTCACTTGTATTGAGGCAGTTGGAGGAAACTTGATTATCAGTAGAAAACTGCCAACATCTAACCACCAAACCTACAAACTTTCTCAGGCTGGGTAGTTCCATAGGGATTTGATCCTAGGCATTGATGTACCAGCAAGTCCTTAGACAACTTGGTCACCAATGTTTATGCTTCTTAACATGACATTCAGAAAATATTATCACTCCGTTGATCTATTTTATATGTAGTTAAATGTTTCATAAAATTTTGCCAAAATTCAGGACTTTAAAATCTGGTAAAAGACAAGGTCTAATAAATTCATTGTCTTAATTTGAGGTAAAATCAGTAATTTTAGTCCAGAAATGATTATGAAACAGAGCTATAAGTAAAGACAGTTAATTTGCATACACATCTAAAATTTCACCCGGGATGTAAAGTAATGCAGTCTGTTTAAATTGTATGATGTTGAGATATTCTACAGTAGGTATAATTTGCCTCATTCCAGATGTGATATAAAATTCTGTCTAGGGTTGGGGTATTTTAATCTTTATCTAAGGCATATGATAGATTTTTTTTCTTCTCCAAATTCAGTAACAATTTAGCAGAATAGAATAGAGTTGAGTAATGGTGTTCAGAATATTTCGCATATATCGACATGTCGCCATGTACATGTATATGCAAAAGTGCAGAAATTTTGCCTGTGTGTTGCGTTAATAGCATATACAGCAGGTTCATTATCGTGACAGGGGACCTCTGTGTGGAATAGCAATAGCTTATGTAAAAACTAGAATACTTCAATCTTCCAATGTGGTACATATTTATTTGGTCGATTCCCCCTCAACATTTTTGAAAAAATGAGCATGAAACAACAGTGGCCGAGTTAGAGATTATCTTTTAAACAACACGAAATAACAAATGCTGAACATGAAAATTAAAATGTATATTTTGTAGAACTAGATATCTTGTACAGTATCAATTGGCAGATTTATGTCCTTTAACCCCTTTACATGGAAGTTGTTTTTGAAAATAAGTGATGAATTTCCTACAGACATACGAAGCAAGATACCTACCGGTACTTTTTTTGTAGTTTCGAAACTACAATATCCAAATAAAATTTATTCGACGGCAGAGCAATCTCGGCCTTCAAGATACCTTGCATAGACGATTCCAAGATTCCAAACTAATCAGTCAAGATTAAAGAAATACAATGCTAAAAGTTTAAAAAAAAAAGGGAGAGTAATCTTGTATAAAATTTATCTCTTTCATGTTTAATATTGGGGCGAAAAAGGGAAAACTAGTGGGTAAGAAATTTAAAAATCTCGTGACTAGTACCTGTATAAACACAGGCAAGCAACCCGAGAATTGTTCCTAGAGTGAAGTTTCATACAGAAAAACACAAATTCTTCGAAAATTTTTCGGAAAATACTAATAATAATATAGATTATTATATGTAAATAAATTAAAAACGGAGATGGAAGCATATGTTGTGCGCGAATTTTTATTTTTATTTTTTTGTATTTTGTTTTGCTTATGGTGGGTGGCGTTTGCTTTTATTCGCAGGGGTTAAACTTGCATAAATGTCGATTGATACAGGTCCCAGTTTCAAAATCGTTCACTCCAATGAGTGTACACTCAACTCGAATTGGGGAATACATGTACTATTTCAATGTCAATTTTAGGCCGTTACACAGTTGAAATTGAATATCTAATTATGTATTTAAAATGTTAAACAAAACAAAAAAAGCCTCACAAAGCTTTAACTATTTAAAATACTGATGAGAGAAAAATTGTAATATTTGGGTTGAGTGTACACTCAGTTGAGTGAATTATTGTGAAACCGGGACCAGAACTTTTCTGTATTTTCTAATTCAAACGGTTTTTTTAAATTAGAAATTTTCGAAACATGTAATACGCAAAATAAATGAAATAGATAAATAAATAAAATATTAAAAATAATAATCAATACACATAGTAATACATTGAAAAATACGCTAGTATTGAAGGCCGTCACTCAAATTTTAAGAAACCTTAAAAAATTTCGACTCTACAACAAACCGAAAAAAAAGAGATTTTTGTTGCAAAAATATCCACATTGTAGATCTAGACTAGTTCAATGTTTTAACACATTTACGTTTGTAGATAGCAACGCGGAGGTATAAATTTACTGCACCAAGATAGGATACATATTCCAAAATACTCATCACTTATACTGTCTGGCAGGAACTGACACATGACGAGGATAATTCTTAAAATTATTGTAAAGATAAAAATATTAATAAAAAAAATCACAGATCATATACAGTTCTAAGCAATATATTATAAAAAATGAAATACGATGATACATGTATATCTTATTTTTATATATACTACATAAACAAAAAACAAGAAGATAAAAAAAAGAAAGAAAGAAGAAAAAATCCGATTTGAAAAATCTAGCACGTTACAAATATTCCTATGGATATCCGGGAAGACATTTTTAAAACTGACATTCCTGTGCATATCCGGGAAAGGCATTTTTAAAACTGACATTCCTGTGCATATCCGGGAAAGGCATTCTTAAAACTGACAATCCTGCAAAAATTTCCAGATTTAATTTACAGATAAATAGCATTTTACGTCCCAGTCAAAAATCCTCTACACATCGAGACAATTATTTCTAAGTTGTTGAAGGAAACCGGAATGCCCCAAGAAAACCACTTACCTTCAGCAAGTGAAATGACATTTTCTTGCACTAGGATGTCACGGAGTGAAATTGATTCTACTAGGCGATGAAGGGGAAACCTAGCTATTTAGGTATTATAGCGTAGTTAAATTTTCATTGCTAAATATCCCCCCCCCCCCCCAAAAAAAAAAAAAAAAAAAAAAAATTCTTTGATGTTTTTGAAATTGTTTTTCTTCATGAATGTATCAATTAAGGTCCCATACCAACATTTAATGGCGTCTTAAAAATTTTTCATGGCGATAATGGTATTCATCAGTGCAAGCATTATAATTTTTTTGCAGTATTTCTTGAGAGAATTTCAAGCAATTTAAAAAACTCTCCCATTTGAGGCGCAAAGCCAAACTGTTACCAAATAAAACAAAGTATCAAATGATACTTCACCCACATCAAGGTATGGTTCTTGTATTGTTATTTATTTATTTATTTATTTATTTATTTATTTATATTTTTTGAGAAATAACGACGTTAACTATAGTTTTTCTTCTTTTGGTCTCAAAGCTTATTGAATGGTTTTTAACTTTTCATCAGCAATTTTTTCTTGCTATTTGTGATGAGTGCAAGTTTATTGATGTTTAAGGATTTAATATTTATATTAGCTCGTGTATGCATGGGATACGTAAATGTATGTTGTGGTTTGCCTTTTACTAGCACCACTCAGCGTGATTTTAATGCGTTATCTAAAATCTTTGGGGCATAAAATATCCTCGATTTTAAAAAATGTAGACTTCTGAGTAATATTGATGATATAGATGTTTTCCTTATTTGGACAATTTTAAAGAGAGACCGTAAAATAAAATATAAAAAAAATCGTTTGAATTTGCTGCGTAATTTTTTTTTTAAATCGAAAAAAAAAATTACAATACAAATTTTTTTCTTTAAAAATTGAACATTATCGCCATTCATAAGTTAATTGAAGTAAAAAAACAAATTATACGAAACATGAAATAATTTTGAAAATCTTTGTCGACGCAATCTCAAACTAAATTGAAATTTGATTGCCTGTGTGTTCATATCCACTGAGAAGCGTCTAAATATTTGGAACCTCTTTTATAAATCAACATCGAGTAAAATTCCAATTTGAAATACATTGTAGTTCTACCAGAAATGGAAGATTTAATGGAGTACATTCATTCCGTAATCAATAAGACAGTACACAAGGACGGATGTGTCGTGGTGAGAAATTTAAATAACAAGTTTTCTGCTCTTTTATGAAATATTGTGAAAGAAAGTCTGTTATACATTGAAATTTAAATATGATCGAATTTTGTCTATTGATTTAAAAACTACGGTATTGAAGTAGACGGAATGCATCTGAAATCCTTGTACTTGGACAACAGTCAACTTAGCGAAGAACACAAATCAATACAACTGATTTATGAAACACCAAAATAAAGACATGGACAGTGGTTGATCTAGAGGTGGGCATAGGGGGTGTAGCCCCCCCCCTCCCTCCGGTTTATGTCACTGAAAATTTATATATTTTTTTAATATAACAAAAACCCATAACTCTGATTGAAAGATGTTTTTCTCAGGTTTTTTTTTACCAGAATGCCGGGTTTTGCGCTATTTTCCAAACTTTTCCGGATGAGCATTCCCCATACCTCATAGGAGATTCAAATCTACGTCTCTAAGCTTTTCACCCCCCCCCCCTTTTTTTTTTGTAAAACCGTGGATCAATTACTGATGGCAATATTAAGCACGAATGACGTAGAATTCCCTATACTGGACGGACAATCGAATAAATGCGGTGTTAGAATACAGTACCATCAGAGAATTCAAGCCATTCCAGAGCGTCCTCATTTATTTGCACCGCAAAAAAAAAAAAAAAAAAATAAAAAAAAATAAAAAAAAAAAAAAATAAATAAATAAAAATAAAATAAAATAAAATGAAATAAATAAAAATAAAATAAAATAAATTATACATTTGTTAAAATTCATTACAAGTATTATTCATGATTTTGATTGCTCTATAAACATCTTGATGTATTTAGGATAAGTTGAAGTCTAAAATAGAGCAGTTGCTTTAGCCTAGCCTAGCCTAGCCTAGCCTAGCCTTCCCATCTACATAAATATGTCTACTGGCTAATTAATATGAAATGTTATACATCTAAGCTGTTTGTTATCCAATAACATAAATAAAAATATCAATATACTTTTATTGATGCCCAATACAAATATTTAATATTAATTGGTTTCCATCAAGTTGCGTTTTTCTTTTCTAGCTTTGTAAAAGATCCATTGTATTCTCATTGATTTTTTTATCAAAAAAAAAAAAAAAAAAAAAAAAAAAAAAAAGCGAGAATGCCATACTAAACGTTTCTATAAGAAGGGATATTTTAAGGAAAGAGAGAGAGAGAGAGTGTGTGTGTGTGTGTGTGTGTGTGTGTGTGTGTGTGTGTGTGTGTGTGTGTGTGTCTTCAGCTAAAAAGTACATTCGACATTAAAAAACATATTTTAGTAAAAAGGCAATACCATCTAGCTTAACTGCTTATTCTGCTACGCATTTTTATACATTGAATATTTTAACAAGGCTAATACTCTTCCCCAGAAATAAATATATCTTTGTATTTACATTGCTCTTGTTAATCAAATATTTTCAATATATAAAAATTAAGGTTTTTTTAAGGGGCCTATACAAACTGACCAGTAGGTGCAGTGGATCTGATCAAGCTGTAGACTTGTCAGGGATGATGGATAGACTCTGTTTAAGCATGGAGTGAAGACCTGAGAACAACATATCACTTTTGTATATATGTTTTACAATTACTTATCTTGCTTTTCGTGTTTGTAAATACATGTACCTAATTTTGTACATATATATTATGTTTAACTGTTAACTATTTGTATTTATTCTATAAATCTCTTATACAGAGGAACTAAATAAAGAATGAATGAAAGATATCTTAATACCATTGATTTTTATACTGTTTAATCAAATTACATTCTCCAATGAAGTAATAAAAAAACTTACGGAAATATGATATCTAAAACATATACACTTATTAAAGTGGATATTAGGCCGATTATCAAGTAAATATTGATCTTGTGGCTAATCGTGCCACCGAAATATTATCAAAAGCCGAAAGATTTCGTTATTAAATAAACGTATAATTACAGAGATAAAACGCACAACATACAGAATGTGACTCATAGAATCCAGTATTGGGAATTCTGGCTTTCTGCAAAGTATTCTGACGCTGCGTGGCCTGCCGCGTAGTATTTCAAGCATCATTTATTCATGACAACAACGATTTGGTAATAATGTTTAAATGGCTTTTTAAGTAGTGATCCTTGTATAATAAAATGTAATATTATAGATCAAAAATGGTAATGTAAGGTCAAATGACGAAATTTTTTAAATTAGATAATAATAATAATAATAATAATAATAATAATAATAATAGATTGTGATGATAATGATATTGGCGTCGGACGACGACGAAGACAATGATGATCATGATGTTGATGAAAGTAAAAAATAACAACAACAAAGGCAACAGAATTAATAATAATAATAATAATAATAATAATAGATTGTGATGATAATGATATTGGCGTCGGACGACGACGAAGACAATGATGATCATGATGTTGATGAAAGTAAAAAATAACAACAGCAAAGACAACAGTAATAATAATAATAATAATAATAATAATAATAATAATAATAATAATAATAATAATAATAATAATTGTTGGCATTGATTTTGCCAATAGGTACATGGTTTTCAGCTGCAACTTCTTATACATCCATTTTTCCGGAAGTAAAAGGATTTGATATTTTTATTTCTAATTGTTTTTTGGACTTTTAAACCATTCCCCTGCAAATGTGTAATTGGCGCACTAGATATCAGGTTTATATTTCGTTTTGAAGAGGACCATTGTTCAGAGTATTTTCATTTTGTCAAAACTTGAAATACATTTGATTAAACCTAGCATACAATAGTAGAAACACCGTGTTTAGCCATGTATAATTGACTGGTATTTATTTTGACAACTTCAAATTCTCCTCCAAGCTACTGATAAAAAAATATGAATCATAAAGAACCGTCTATTGTTGCCATGATTCAAATTACACATAGGCATTGATATCAACAAAATGTATTACACGTACAATTTATCTAATGTCATTTCAATATAGATTTTTTATTTAATATATTTCAAATTTTACTTGGTTTATTCAATATGAATGACAAAATTAAGCTCAAAGTCCACGTTTTTTTTTTGTACTTCTAAATTATAATGCACGACTTTCGCTTCCATTAAGCTCAAAGAGAATTCAACATAAATAGCTTAGCAGCTCATTGGATCATCTCTTAATGTATTGATCAAGGAACCAAATCTTACATTAAGATTTCTAATATTAAAGCATTAGTTGTGTTAATTTAATTGGACAATAAAATTACTTTTACATTATCAAATAGTGTACAGAAAATGTGTAGAATCCTCTAGCGCATTGTACATTTTATGGTGAGGAAAATCATACATCGCAATCTCAGTGCAAGTTGACTGGGGGCTGCAGAGACAATCGTCTATAGAGGTGTCATGTGCTACTTTTGAATTTTTATAAAATAACACAATTTTAAAGTTGTCATGTGCTTCTTTTGAATTGTATTATTTTATAAAAATTCAAAAGTAGCACATGGCAGAGGCATGCCGATACACCTTTATTCCACATCAAAAAAGTTTTTGTTTTGTTTTTTGTTTTGGTTTTTTTATTTTTATTATTTATTTATTTTTTCACTCTTAGTTTTTGCGAGTTAACTTGAATCCACACAGAAGATCATTTGAGTCTTGCAATATCGCAATTTTTACACTTTTTTACTCATCCAAAATTTAGCTTCCTTTCCAAACTTGCGTTTAAATTGCAAGTTGATTGCTATAAAGTGTACATTCCTTAACAAACTCTTTCTCATTTTTGTGTTTGATTTATCCAGCTTGTTCCAAATACGGGAAATTTATATAACGAAGCAAGCTCCACAGCTTAGGCTAATCAAAGCTCTCGGAAAGTTTTATGGCGTCATCACAATATTGTTGATATATATATATATATATATATATATATATATATATATATATATATATATATATATATATATATATATATATATATATGGGATAATTTTGGATACAACGACATCATACTTATATTTGACAATCCAATGTTCCATGTTAATTTCAATCTAAATTTTAATTTCAGACGTGGCGGATGTAAAAAGCTAAACAGGAGGTGCTAATCCCCCCGAAGCACCCAGCCGCACAAGTTAACCTGATTGAAAATCACGTGTTCAACTTAATTTGTCGGTTTTAATAGTTTTTCCTTCGCCTTTTGGATTGATATTTTGGACATAGACCGGTATGTTCATGTTTGATATAACCGCCGACGATACACCTTTATTCTAGTATGCATTAGTTGTGGTGTGTTTTCTATCACTCTTCCATCTTAAATGAAGTTTCAAGATCAAGATGTTTAAAAGTAGACCCCAATTACGGTTAAATGGATTTACAATATTTACATGTATTTAAATGTAAATCTACCGCATCGTTTTGGCGAGGGAAATTTCGCAAACGCCAACATGAAAAACAATACGTCTAAAATCAACCAATATTCAATCTTTATCGATATTTCAAGGGAAAATAGCCGTAAAATTGGAAATAACGCATTAATATTAAAAGCTAAATAAATAGCACAACCTTTTCAGATTTTGCCCTTCTGAAACTCAGCACAGCGGGGCTAAAATAACACAGGTCCTCAGTTTATATTTTTATATGACGTTACGTGAACAAAAAAAAAAAAAATAAAATAAATAAATAAATAAATAAAAATAATAATAAAAAAAATCAAATAAAAAAAAATAAAAAAATAAAAACTTGCAAGACGTAGAAATCGACAGGAGGAGCTGCCTATGATACAAATAAGCCCTGCTTACTTTGTTAACTGTTAATTTGCTCAGAATGAGACAAATGATCATACTATCTTTAATTGTGTAAGACCATTGAAAGTTTCGAATTTACCCACATTTGAATCGATCCTATGCCCTTATTTGTAACGACTTCATTTACCTGTCGGAGAGTGAATCAAAATGTCATATTATAAATTTTTGAATTTTCTGAATGAAATATTTCATTCAGAAAATTCAAAAATTTATAATGACAAACATCTTAAAAATTCCCGGATATTATTTCCAATAGGTAATATCTTCTATTTCTAAAAAAAGTATAATTGATTTGAAAAATATGTGGCATCTATAATACCTTCGAAATCACCATGGAAACAAGTATGTAATATTATACACTGTGTGCTTCTGACTTTAGAACGATTATATAATAAAACCAAGCAATCTTGTCATGTTGTTGTCAATTCGAGGTTTTCTTTCAAATTAAAAATGATATGTATTGGAAATAAGAACTCATATGTAAGAGTTTTTACGTGTTTTAGAATTATTAATCTTGTCACCTTGATTTCAAATTTGATTATTATATTCATTATTCAAATTATATCCTAACTATACCGAATATGCAGTTATGGTGTTTATTTTTCCAGTTTGTTTGCCGAAGGTTCGCGGTTTTTCTCCGGTCACTCATATTTTCTCCTCCATCCCAGAACTGTCCGTCTCTATATAAGTGAAAATATTTTAACTGGGGCGTTAAAACACCAATATCCACTTCACTCCGTTTCAGGGAGCATTCAGAAATGTCAGGAAAAATAAGTATAAAACTTTCAAGCGCATTTGTGTTTGTACATTTATGTTAGTTACAAACTTATTTTTAAAGTTTGTTATACGTCGTAAATCTTTATTTATTTATTTATTTATTTATTTATTTATTCATTAATTTAATCATTTATTTATTTATTTATGTATTAGTTTCTTAATTTGTATTTAGTTAATTTATCTTTGATTGATGTTATTGTGTAATAAATGACAAGAAGTTCCACACCAATATTAAGCCATGCAAGCCAGTCTGAAAAATAAGGCTGAAAAAAATATTTTTTTTCTACGCAAAGCAACAACAAAAACATCCAATACTGCAATTTTGCTTGGCTCCAAATCACTCTAATGCACACAACTACTCTTCAACCGAGATATTATCACTCGTGCTCTTTTTGTTTCCATAACTACCTAATTATTTTAGAGCTTTTGTAAAAATAAGAATTGATGTTTTGAAATTAGATTTTTTTTCTGTTTTTCCTTTTTTTAAAATCATTATTATTATTATTTTTGAAATAATTATTTTTATTGTTATAATTATTATCATCATTATCATATTTTTTAAAAAACCCTTTTAATGGATAAAGAATTTTTTGAAATTTTAATTCTATGATTTAAATGTTTAAACGGCTGTGATGTTCAATAAAATGTTTACTTTAACAATCATATTGATATTCAGTACATGTAAATGACAGTTTTGCTTGTAAATACAAAATAAATTCCTGGTCATGATTATTCGTCTGTAATTGGTCACCTTATGTTTATAAATGATTCGTGAAATTATCTACAACGTAACAAGTACCATGAGGGAGAAAAAACATCGTATAACGATTTATCGAAACAAATCAGAAATATCTATAAATTACTTTACTGACTTTAAATACAATAATTGCCTCTTAAGTGTTTATATCGACACTCTAAAGAATTTATGAACCATCTTAAACAGACGGCAACAATCGATGTGCCTGATCTGAATTTTGGTCATAGAAAAACAGTGATGTCCTTTTCATGGATGTGCATCGATTTATAGCATTAAATTAACAAATGATTGACAACGTCTTGTCCGTAACAGGCGGATAGAATACAAACCAATAATTATTTGACACCAATAGTAGAAAAGCAACAAAGTTTTAAAAAAAAAAAAAGAAGGAAATCTTGAATTTCTCTCGTAACATTACATGTGCATTAAGATCAGATTTTCTTTACGAAATCACGATGATATCATTGATATATTTCGGGCATAGTAATTTCATAGGGTTAATGCCGAGTTAATCGACATAAAGCCAGAAAGCATGTAAACATAATTGCCTAGCAAAAGAAAATGAGTTTTTGATAACTGGAGAGAATCTGTGAGGTCATTGATTGAATTACTCTGAGTTGATGGAGGTGGTGACTTTCTGGATGTCATAGGGGATTTTGGGTAGATTACACGCTGATGGAGAATGCATTGATTTGCATGTTGTAAACTGTGGATTTATTAGCTTTTAGTTGTAATATTTATGCGCCTTTAAGTGGACACTGTCCAGTTAAAATGATTGAAAGCCTGGTCATCTTGGTGATAACGAAGTTTTTGATCGGTGAGTAAAATATAATAAAAAATAATTAATACAGTCATGTGTATATATTTATTATTGTGTTTCTGTTAAAGCATACAATTGATTTATAATGCATAGAATGGTTTTTCTGATTCATGAATGACACTTTTTTGATGGCATTAAAGTCCCATGTGAAAAGATTTAAAAGCTTTGTATGTTGTATATATGTACATTAGGTAGAGATAGGTAATTGATTTCTCAAATTAATAGAAAATGTATAACTTCTTAAAATAAAGAACTTTACTTTGAATTTAATGTCTGAAATTTAAAACCAAAATTTTACTGTATAGATTCGTCAATTTAATCATTAAAGTGAATTTATAGCTTTGCTTTTGAAAATAATAGTAATAATAATTATTATTGTTACTATTATTATTGTTATTTTATTATTATTATTATTATTATTATTATTATTATTATTATTATTATTATTATTATTATTATTATTATGATGTCACATCCAATAAAATACAATACCTGTATATTTACTGTTCAGATAAAAGTATATAAATTATTTATAAAAATACAGATGTGACATCTTTATTAAACTTGGAGTCTTAAACTTGGTCCTAATTTCATGTAATAATTTTGAATTTTTATCAAAAAAAAAAAAAATTTAAAATCCTGCTTATAATAGTTAACATTGGACATATTTTTTTGTGAATTTTGAAGGTTTTAAAATCCTGTAGTTTAAAGTCAACTAGTTCAAGTTCTTACTTACCTTTGTATTCTGGAGAGTTTGGTCCTTAAGTTCAATGTCAAAAACAAAATAAAAAAGAAATAATAATGGTTTGATAAATCGAAATCATGCTATTAACATCACAATCAATCGTATAAACAGTCCCTAACCATCCTTTTGACTTTACAACCAATGGTCTAAACAGTCCCTCGATATCCTATTGACTTTACAACCAATGGTCTCAACAGTCCCTAACCATCCTATTGACTTTACAACCAATGGTCTAAATAGTCCCTAACCATTCTATTGACTTTACAATCATTGGATAGAGTTCCAAACCATCCTATTGACTTTACAACCAATGGTCTAAACGATCCCTAACCATCCTATTGACTTTACAATCATTGGTCTAAACAGCCCCTAACCATCCTATTGACTTTACAATCATTGGTCTAAACAGCCCCTAACCATCCTATTGACTTTACAATCATTGGTCTAAACAGTCCCTAACCATCCTATTGACTTAACAATCAATGGTCTAAACAGTCCCTAACCATCCTATTGACTTTACAATCTATGGTCTAAACAGCCCCTAACCATCCTGTTGACTTTACAATCAATGGTCTAAACAGTCCCTAACCATCCTATTGACTTTACAATCTATGGTCTAAACAGTCCCTAACCATCCTATTGACTTTACAATCATTGGATAGAGTTCCAAACCATCCAATTGACTTTACAACCAATGGTCTAAACAGTCCCTAACCATCCTATTGACTTTACAACCAATGGTCTAAACAGCCCCTAACCATCCTATTGACTTTACAATCAATGGTCTAAACAGTCCCTAACCATCCTATTGACTTTACAATCAATGGTCTAAACAGTCTCTAACCATCCTATTGACTTTACAACCAATGGTCTAAACAGCCTCTAACCATCCTATTGACTTTACAACCATTGGTCTCAACAGTCCCTTACCATCCTATTGACTTTACAACCAATGGTCTAAACAGCCTCTAACCATCCTATTGACTTTACAACCATTGGTCTCAACAGTCCCTTACCATCCTATTGACTTTACAATCATTGGATAGAGTCCCAAACCATCCTATTGACTTTAAAACCAATGGTCTCAACAGTCCCTAACCATCCAACTGACTTTACCACAAATTGCATCAACAGTCCCTAACCATCCTATTGATTTTACAATTAATGGTCTAAACAGTCCCTAACCATCCTATTGATTTTACAACTAATGGCAGTTACAGTCCCTGACCATCGTATTGACTTTACAATTAATGGTCTCAACAGTCCCTAACCATCCAACTGACTTTACCACCAATTGCCTCAACAGTCCCTCACCATCCTATTGATTTTACAATTAATGGTCTAAACAGTCCCTAACCATCCTATTGATTTTACAACTAATGGCAGTTACAGTCCCTAACCATCGTATTGACTTTACAATCATTGGTCTAAACAGACCCTAACTATCCCATTGACTTTACAATCAATGGTTTAAACAGTCCCTAACCATCCTATTGTCTTTACCACCGATGGTCTAAACAGCCCCTAACCATCCTATTGACTTTACAATCATTGGTTGAAACAGTCCCTAACCATCCTATTGTCTTTACCACCAATAGTCTAAACAGTCCCTTACCATCCTATTGACTTTACAACCAATGTTCTAAACAGTCCCTAACCATCCTATTGACTTTACAACTAATGGTCTAAACAGTCCCTAACCATCCTATTGACTTTACCACTAATGGTCTAAACAGTCCCTTACCCTCCTATTGACTTTACCACTAATGGTCTAAACAGTCCCTAACCATCCTATTGACTTTACAATCAATGTTCTAAACAGTCCCTAACCATCCTATTGACTTTACAACCAATGTTCTAAACAGTCCCTTACCATCCTATTGACTTTACAACCAATGTTCTAAACAGTCCCTAACCATCCTATTGACTTTACAATCATTGGTCTCAACAGTCCCTTACCATCCTATTGACTTTACAACCAATGGTCTAAACAGTCCCTAACCATCCTTTTGACTTTACAACCAATGTTCTAAACAGTCCCTTACCATCCTATTGACTTTACAACCAATGTTCTAAACAGTCCCTAACCATCCTATTGACTTTACCACTAATGGTCTAAACAGTCCCTAACCATCCTATTGACTTTACAATCAATGTTCTAAACAGTCCCTAACCATCCTATTGACTTTACAATCAATGTTCTAAACAGTCCCTAACCATTCTATTGACTTTTACTATGCGTGGTCTTAAAAGTCCCTTCCCATCTTTTGTTTACAATCTAGGATTTAAATGTCCCTGACGATTATATTATTTTTACAATCAATAGTTTAAAACATCCTTAGCCATCTGATTGAGTATATATTCAATGGTCTAACTGTTCATGGCCATTCTATTGATCTTAAAACCAACGGTGGTAAAAAATTTGATCATTTTCAGCTTTAAATTTTTTACAACATTTACAAAACAAACACTAATCATTTGTTCGACATCAGATGACATTATGACATCATGACATCATTTACATTATAATTATCAAAATGTCTATCTATAGGAAAACCATCAAATTTTATGTTTTATCAAATATATTAACATGTCAGATACACAACTGATGGGATTTTTGTTGTAATCGGTATATGTATATGCTTGTCACGTATTTTTGATCCAATCTTTTGTCTAATATCTTATACAATTCATTTATTTATCCTTATCAGACTCTTTTTGTCTTTCTATCATGAAAAGTTATCCTTCAGTTAGACATCGGTTTTTATCAGAATGTGTTTTTTTTTTCATTTACGAAATCTCATTTTTCTCATTACTTGTTCAATCTCATTTTTTTTTTCGAGATTACACAAAAAGATAAATAATTGTTTTTCAACTTTACACATCATATGGCAGCGATTTATTTTACAAATATCAACGAAATATTGTTTCTTAGTGAGTGTTGGATTGCTGTTTAAAATGCGAAGAAACTGTTAAAAACAATAGTGATATACAATAATGCAAAATTAGAAACAAACAAACAATCGTCTATCTATCTATCTATCGTCTATCTATCTATCTATCTATCTATCTATCTATCTATCTATCTATCTATCTATCTATCTATCTATCTATCTATCTATCTATCTATCTATCTATCTATCTATCTAAAGATGTTTGCTAAGCAATATTATACAACTTAAGATACTAGTATATATTTTATTTTTAAATTAGAGACAGCGATTTCTGAGATTTTGTTTGTATTAATAAAACTAATTTAAAAAGGGTAAAATTCCGGGATGTTTAAAATGTTTTTACAAAATACAAGAAAATATTTCAATATCCAATATTTAATTGAACATTTTTACAAAAAAAAAAATGTTATTGATATTTCATGAGTTATTTTTAAAACACTGACACAGATATTTAAAAATATTAAAAAATAAATAAATCAATCAATTACATTTATTGCATACACCGTGGAATGTATTATCCTCTGAATTCAACAAACTACCCACTTGACTTTTAAACAAGGGACATAACTCTGACACAATCTAAATTCATTGCAACAGCTTTTTCTTTACAATAGCACCACTGTGGTAGCTCAGTTGGTAGAGTGCTCGCTCCGTAAGTGGGGGGTCGTATGTTCGAACCCCGTCCGGGTATGACCCAAGACTTAAGACTACGTAGCGACTGTTCTTTCGCCAAGCACTCGGCATTACGGAATGAAAGTCACGGTTCTTTCAGATGGAAACTTAAAACAAAGTGTGTCCCGTGTCATGGCAGGTGTGGCACGATAAAGAACCCTGTTGTATAATGCCAACAGCGCAACACACAGGCAGAATTTTTGCACTTTCGGCTGTAGCTGGCGACGTCTCGATATGAGTGAAATATTCTTGACTGGGACGTTAAACACCATTACTCAACTCAACTCCTTTAGGTTGCATTTGTTTTTTTTTTTTGTGTCATATGTTTAACTTCTTTTTGAAGCATTAAGACTACTTGGATTTGTCCGTTTAATAGAGTTTTTGACTTTTTTCTAACTTAATTTGTTCAAACAAATATCTTTATTTATAATGGGAGTTCCCAGTTAAGTTTTAAATTAAACTCTAGGAAGTTATCTCAGAAAAACTAATATTTAGATACTTGTGTAATGATTATGGAAATGAAGATCGACTTATTTATTACGTTTTCGTTTTGGTTATTGCATTCATTTATTCCGTTTCCGTCGTGCTTCTGGATTTAAAGTAAATAACTAGCTATTTAAGATTTCAAACGATCTTGATAACATACTCTATGACATGTCAAACAAAACTTATATTTAACATGTATTTTAATGCTACGTTAGAAAATAAGTTATTGTGATTGTTTTAACCTTTTTCGAATATACGAGATACCGAATCGTCACAATTTAGAATTGATGGTGCGTGATGGGCTAAATATCTTCCAAAACGAAAAATTTAAAAATAAGTACAAACAACACTAATGCGTTTCTTTATTACGTAGAGGAAATTAAGCTGTAACTTGTCAACAGCCATCGCCATAGCAACAAATACACGACATAATACTGTCATGTGCTACTTTTGAATTTTTATAAAATAATACAATTCAAAAGTAGTACATGACAAACTTTTGAATTGTATTATTTTATAAAAATTCAAAAGTAGCACATGACAATACAAGCAAACTGCGTAAAAGCCATATCATATATTTTTTAATTTTTGAATTTTCTGAATGAAATATTCAAAAATGTTGTCATATTATAAATTTTTGAATATTTCATTCAGAAAATTCAAAAATTTATAATATGACAGCCAACCAAGAATTGTCAGGAGTTTCGGAATTGAATGTTTCCATGTGTTTTTTGTCTGGATATGCTATAAATCCTCAAGAGATGCAAAATGTTGTTAATCAATGTTTGTTTTTAAAAATTATTTTTGCTTTAACTACCGTATAGCAAGTTATTTTAGCGGGGCTAAATTTTGGCGATTTTTCAGTTGTAAACTTAGGCGTAGTTGTTTTGGCGATCTAAAACAATTCGCGCATGATCGACTGGTAGACAAATATTTTCATGCTTTCTATTCCGGCGATTTTAATATTAACACCAAAATTTGCACCCCGCGAAATCTGCTGATCAGCGGATCTGCTTAACCAACATTTGTACATTTAATTCAGCACTGACCTCATTGGGGGGCCTCAGTGGCCGCTTACGGATCACAGCGTTTCTAACCGCCTTGGTTCGAATCCCACTCGGGACAGATCCTAGTGTGAGACGTTTATCAGTTTGCCTGCCGAAGGTCGGTGGTTTTCTCCGGGCACTCCGGTTTCCTCCACCATCCCAGAACTGACCGCCTCGAAATAAGTGAAAGAATATTGACTGGGGCGTATAACACCATTACCCCACTCCACTATTTTTCTCACTAATTGGCGTTTAATTGAATATTTCGGTAGCCAGTAGTCAAGATTTTCTTCTGTTAATTAGCCTTAGCGTACCTGCCACTGATTGGCCTTAATGTGTGTCAGTATTTGCCCAAGAGGCAGCGTTGAATCTATATTCTTCTCCAAGTTAAACAAAATGAATTTAAGATAAATATATCCACCATTAACATGCTATATGCCCTTAAAGGTATTCGTTTAAATTAAATAATCCTAACAAAATTACAATTTAACACGTCTTGTTTCAAATTCATTTGTTCTTATCAAATTAATAATGCGATTTTGATTGAATTTTTTCGACATAATCTTTTCTAAAGAATATTTAGTAGTCTGTTAGGTGCATTAGGTAGGTGAAACATTTTTGTTCAGGTAATAATTTCATTAATTTTATGACTAGCGGAATAGTTAAACAGATTAACTGAATGTAGATTAATTAAATGAACTAACCTCAGTGTCTGTTTTGATAAATAAAAAATAATTAAATCTGTATTATGTACATGTTGTGTACAATACAACGTAGTTTAAACTTATACATGTAGGTAATTTTATTCCAGCAGAAGGTTCGTCAGATATAACATCAGTGATTTTCCAAAGCAGCGATGTCTAAAGATATTTCCTGTAACGTATTTCAGCATGATGAAACATGCGTATAATATCGAATGATTTATTTGATAAAAAGTAAATAAAAATCATAAAAATTTAAAAATTATCAAATGACATTAAATTTTATGATTGCTATGCTTTTTTGGATACAAAAAAATCAATAGCTCTTTTCAATGGCAGATTTATTTATATGTTTATTTATTTATTTACAAATAAATAAATTAAGTAATAATAATATTTAAAAAATATTTTAAAAAATCGTCATTGTTGAAAACAGATATCAAACGCCAATTTTTAGATGCAAAAGTTACAGGAAAGGTTTGACCAATAAAAGACCTAAAACACAGACCCGTGAATTGTTATTGTCTCTGAGCTCAGCTATTGACTATACCTATAAAAGCAGTATTTATCTCTTTGTTCCTACACAGTCTGTAGTCTCTGAGCTCAGCTAATGACTATACCTATAAAAGCAGTATTTATCTCTTTGTTCCTACACAGTCTGTAGTCTCTGAGCTCACCTATTGACTATACCTATAAAAGCAGTATTTATCTCTTTGTTCCTACACAGTCTGTAGTCTCTGAGCTCAGCTATTGACTATACCTATAAAAGCAGTATTTTTCTCTTTGTTCCTACACAGTCTGTAGTCTCTGAGCTCAGCTATTGACTATACCCATACAAGCAGTATTTATCTCTTTGTTCCTACACAGTCTGTAGTCTCTGAGCTCAGCTATTGACTATACCTATAAAAGCAGTATTTATCTCTTTGTTCCTACACAGTCTGTAGTCTCTGAGCTCAGCTATTGACTATACCTATAAAAGCAGTATTTTTCTCTTTGTTTTACACAGTCTGTAGTCTCTGAGCTCACCTATTGACTATACCTATAAAAGCAGTATTTTTCTCTTTGTTTCTACACAGTCTGTAGTCTCTGAGCTCAGCTATTGACTATACCTATAAAAGCAGTATTTATCTCTTTGTTCCTACACAGTCTGTAGTCTCTGAGCTCACCTATTGACTATACCTATAAAAGCAGTATTTATCTCTTTGTTCCTACACAGTCTGTAGTCTCTGAGCTCACCTATTGACTATACCTATAAAAGCAGTATTTTTCTCTTTGTTTCTACACAGTCTGTAGTCTCTGAGCTCAGCTATTGACTATACCTATAAAAGCAGTATTTATCTCTTTGTTCCTACACAGTCTGTAGTCTCTGAGCTCACCTATTGACTATACCTATAAAAGCAGTATTTATCTCTTTGTTCCTACACAGTCTGTAGTCTCTGAGCTCAGCTATTGACTATACCTATAAAAGCAGTATTTTTCTCTTAGTACCTACACAGTCTGTAGTCTCTGAGCTCACCTATTGACTATACCTATAAAAGCAGGATTTTATTCTTTGAACAAAACACAACCTGTTGTCCCCAAGCTCATTATAAAAAATGATTTTTTTTTTCTTTTTGTACCTAACGCAGTCTGTTTTCTCTTATCTCAACTTTTAACTGCAGACTTTTACTCCTTGTATTAAACTACTATAATTAGAGAATATATAAGTCCTGTTAGTTATTTATTGTCCGACAGGAGTACTAAAGGTAATTATTAAAGGTAATTATTAATTACAAGTCCTGATGTATGAAGACTCTATATAATCTCTTCCTAGAATACCAATGATTTGTCGATATTGAAGATAATTGATGTTTACACATAGCATTGATTAATGATAGCATGAAGAAGTTCTGATTTATAGAAAAATTGTAGATTTCTATGACGTGTGTGTGTGTGTGTGTGTGTGTGTGTGTGTGTGTGTGTATGTGTGTGTGTGTTGGATATTTCAAAAGGAAAAGGCAAGTTAAACTTTAAACATGACTTTGAAAATAACCCATGCAAGTAAGAAAAAGTGACATCAAGCTATCGAAAACACAAAAAAAATCAAATCATCGGAAGAAAAATAAATCTTTTGTATCCAGTTGTTCAATGATCCTAGCTACCCCGCTAATTTTGAGGATTGACCAATCAAAATTATGATTACTACTACCCGAGAGATTCACGATTTTGCATGAAGTTAAGGCATTTGAAGCACAACAACATATTTGGCAACAATCATAGAAAACAAGGGAAGCCACAATAAACGGAACTATTTCAAAAAAGGAGGATACGCATTTAGATTAATTATGGAATTACTGACCTCTCCTGACCTGAAATTTAACACACACACACAATCTCTCTCTCTCTCTCTCTCTCTCTCTCTCTCTCTCTCTCTCTGTCTCTCTCTCTCTCTCTCTCTCTCTCTCTCTCTCTCTCTCTCTCTCTCTCTCTCTCTCTCTCTCGTTATGAGTCATTAGATTCACCATCCCAATATTGGATATGGGATATGAAGAGATATGTTCAGAATTTAACACACACACACACGCACTCTCTCTCTCTCTCTCTCTCTCTCTCTCTCTCTCTCTCTCTCTCTCTCTCTCTCTCTCTCTCTCTCTCATGAGTCATTAGATTCATCCTACCAATATAGGATATGAAGAACTTTTGAACCAATCCAGATAATCCCATTAAAGCAATTTAATTTTAACAGCACATGTAGCATCACAGAAACTGAGGGATTTATGAACTGACCGGAAAATAAATCAGGGTCTAGTCATTAATTCCGGAAAACTTGACCAGCACATAATAAAATGACCATAAAACAATTCAATCTAGAACAAAAGATTGCACTATCTCCAGAACGCATTAGGAATATAAAACGCCATACTTTTGTTTCATTAATGCCCTAACTTATAAGATTTACTTTCTGTAATGTGTGGCATTTGTCTTGACTAAAATGGCTTCAGTAATTATATTACACGTTTATTCAACTTGGATATAGAAACAATTTCTGTGTACAACAACAAAATGTATAGAAATATGACCGTAAAAATGTTTGTCTTTAATCGATCACACTGACACCATTGTTGTATTTTTCTTTCTGTTATTTTCTTTTTTTTCTTTCTTTTTTTGAATTTATTACAAATGCTGAAAAAATTAAAAAACTACCAGATGCTGCAACCAATTATGCAACGGTATGCACAACAGCTAAAAAAAGCAGTAACCCTAGATTTATCTACGGCAGCCAAATAAAGTTTTTCCTGCAGTTAAAAAGAAATTTCCAAATAAATTTTGTAGCCGTTTGCTAAAGCATTATTAACAGCAGCTTAAAGCAGGATCCGCAACAGCCAAACAGCAGTCTCTACAGCTGTAACCACATCAGCCATCTTTGTCAAATTTGATTTTTTTAAAATTAATTATGATATTATGATATCAAGATTATATTTTAATAACATAAAGCTGGTTATGCTTATGATATGAGAGTACTTTATTTATTTGTTTATTTGTTTTGTCTTTTCAAATTCTATTGCGGCGAAAATGGGGTTAATAATATTTGAATGCACGCAACTTGCACAAAAGCACCTTTATACATTATCATTGTGTATATAAAAACAGAAATAGAACTGCCATACAAGAAGACGATAAATTATTGACAAAGGTCTCTTTTGGGACTTTTAAAGAGACTTTGTTGCCAATAAAATATTATTTGACATTGAGTAGCGTGAGAATTTATTGCAAGTATTCTATAATACATTTTGTAGCTAAAAACATAAACTTGGCAATAACCAATGCAAACAAGTATTAAAAACGAACAAAATTTGAGCCGTGTAAATTCAATGGTGTTTTAAACTCTAGTCAGGATTCCCTTTCTTATATCGAGGCGGTAATTCCTGTGATACTAGAGAAAACCAGAGTACCCAGAGATAACCACTGATGTAAATCAAAACAATTGATAAATATTTTCACACTTTGTTCGGTCTAAATAGAATTCGAACCAAGAGTGTCACGTTACTTAAGGATATAACGAAATTATTTGGATATATTTTCATTTGTCGTGAGAAATTACCATTTCTCCAAGTTTGAGAGCTTTTGCATTCATATAGGCCATAAATCACAAAAGCCACGTGACTCCGTGTATGAATACATATGAACTACAATATTATAAGCAAACAAACATGGCTGTCATGTTACATTTGTTTGCATTCGAGACAAGCCTAAAAGCACATTTACGATATTTTACAAGAACGGTTTAAACTTGCATTAATATTGACACTGAAAATGATTGTACATCACCATTCGATCAATAACATTGAATTTTAACTTCAGTTCACTTGCACTTTAAACTTCTATATAATTAAAATTGACGCCGCAATGGTGTACCGTTTAGGCTCTTTATAAACACGCTATCAATCCGCACTGTTTTTGGTATGGGGTAATCACAGGTTTTTTTTTTTTTTTTAACTTATGTTGTCTTCAGAAATATTGATTGTATTTTCCCAATATTTCGTTATCATAAGGTATTAATAATAATAATAATAATTTTAATAAAACAAATGTGTTGTTAATTTGGACTATATTTTGGTCGAAAATCACGTTCTCGGTCTAAAATGCATGTTCTTTGTGGCTGTTGCGTCTACTAGACTCCTCCTGATGGGCATGTGTTAAAGAAGGGAATATTTTGGTCTTAAAATCAATGAATTTTTTTTTAAAAATATTTAACGAAAATATAGCTTAAAAATTATGTTAATGGTCAATATGAATGCAAAAACTTTGAAAAGCAAACCAGTCATATTGCGCCAACGCGCGTTATTCAGTTTGCTTGCAAAGTTTTTGTATGACAATTTTAAAACAGTTTGTTGAATAAAACCTCGAAAAAAAAAATAAAATTTTTTTTTTGGACTAGTTTAAAAATACAACAAAATACAACAAATGAGATCAAGCAGCAATGACTGTATGCACGTTTAACAGTTACTTGTATCGACTGATTAGATGAATATCGACGACGACAACAACAACAACAACGATAGTATTTATGATGATAATGTTGATTTCAAATAGTTTGAAAGGATTGTATCTAATTCTTAATTTTAGAAATTTGAGAATAATATTTGAAAATACACTTGAAATGATGGTTGGCATCTTCACACATCTTAAAGACTAAATCGTGGAAATGACTAATCATTGTCCAAATTCGTACATTAATTTAAATGCTTATTAGTTGTACAACAATGCATTTTACGCTAACACAATACATTCGTGAAATACACAAGAGAAGAATTCTAAGCAGGATGTTTGATTTTGACAGATGTAATGAACAAATAAGAATTTTTACAATATTGACATTGTAATCATTATCACCAGATAATCGATAATTTCTATATAAATGTGTTTATTTTCAATCATTAATCATTGCTCTGTAATTAGTAATATATTGAACTGCAAATAAAAACCCGTATTTAATTCCGCCATAATTTTACTCGCTGATTTAGCATATAAATCAACTCAATATCTGAGCCTATAAGACCACCATGCAAAAAGTGATGAAAAACGTTCTAGAAATTCAATATCCGTTTTCTCAGGACAATAAGAGTCATGGTCAGAATTTAAAGAATCAAAAAATTTTTGATAAAGGGACAAGGCCCATTTTTCAGCCATTGCTTTACTAAGGTTTTCTTACCCCTTAACGAAAAAAATCTTGTTATTTTTTTTAAGATTGGTTCAAATCACTTAATTATAATTTCTAGAAAATGTACTCGGTTTTTGGTCTTATATGATGCTAAAAAAATAAAATAATAATAATAAATAAATAAATATAATAATAATAGTGATAATAATAATAATAATAATAATAATAATAATAATAATAATAATAATAATAATAATAATAAAAGTTGAGTTGAGTAATGGTGTTTAACGTCCCAGTCAAGAATATTTCACTTATATCGAGACGTCGCCAGCTATAGGCGAAAGTGCAGAAACTTAGCCTGTGCGTTGCGCTGATGGCATTAATACAGCAGGGTAATTTATCGTGCCATGCCTGCCGTGACACAGGACCTCGTTTATTTTAAGTTCCCATCCGAAAGAACCGTGATTTTCATTTCGTAATGCTGGGTACTTGGCGAAAGAACAGCTACTACCCACTTTCAAGTCTTGGGTCAGACCCCGCCGGGGTTCGAACCTACGACCTCTCACTTACGGAGCGAGCACTCTACCAACAATAATAATAATAACATAATTAATAACTAATATTATTAAATTTCATCTTATTATTATTATTATTATTATTATTATTTTCATAAAATCTGTTTTAAAATTAAAATCAGTCTTAGTAGCTAAGATATTGTGACATGCTAAAAAGTAACTTTTCTCCACTCTCCGATTTACGAATAAGATTATCAGCTAACAACGGTGAACACTTTTGAAATCTGATCTGTGGCGATTGCTTTGGAATGTTTTTTTAATTAGAATGAGAACACTGATAACGATAGCCCCCCCCCCCCACACGCCCAATGGTGAACTGGATATTTTTTTATATATAGCAATCACATAGGAAACACTTTTGAGTCTTTTATTTTAAAGCGGTTAAATAGTTGACGACTTGTGTTTTTAATTTGTTTCTGTTCTAAAAAAAACCCCGATGATATCGGATTATCTGATTGTCGATTATCTGTTCCGTTGAAATCTTGTCAGCATTTTAATCAAGTCCAATGCAGTTGATTTTCAAATCAAATCTAGCAAGCCTGAAAAAAAGAAAAAAACAAAAGAGTTATCCTCTGCTAATTAAAAAAGCTTGTCGTGCTTACAGTTGACAAATTAAACTTTTTTTAAATGCTTTAAATCTGAAGAAGATTGTGTCAAAAACGTTGTGGTTTTTCTACACTTTTTAGCTGTCCCATCAGATAAATACTTTCCATTTAGTAGCTAACATCCCTATACAGAATACATCCGCTTGAAAAAGGGGTTTGTGAGTTCAAACCCTGGTCGGTCATACATAAAACATTATTTGATATATTGTTTCCTCGACTCTTGCTGTGAAGTAGGAAGATAGAGTATCAAATTGTTAATAAAATGTCAAGAAACTGCTACTGGGGGGAGGGGGGTTGTTTGCTTGTCTGAGGTGTACTGATTGTGTGAGCTAGCACGCTAAAATCGAAGTCGTCCTGAGCGCGTGCTGTTCAAAGACAGATAATAAAACACATTCAAGAATGCTCGAAATGTCAATAGATTAAATCTTAGATTAATAAACTTGCTCTTGTTGCGCGCGAATAGCTGAAAAAGTTAAGGGTTAAGTAAATCAACATTACAACAAACCAATATTAAACGGTATACAGGCAGAAACTGACAGCAGCAAATACCTGTTTTTAACAGCGTATTTTTCATTCCTTTTCCTTCTCTTTCTTCTTCCGTTTTTTTTCTCTTTAAAAACGCATTGTGTCGAGTATTTTACCGTCGAAAATTTACGAGATGACAAAACCTTTTTATTTGCCAAGCTATCTAAGAATAAAAGAATAGTGTTTCTGCTTGATCCCAAACCTTTTCATCAAGTAAAAAACTACATGTTTCTTTTTGAAAGTCGTTTGAATTGACGTGGGAGACTCTAAGTTATGTTTATTGGAAAATAATATTTTTTATTTTTAATAAACATTTGCCTGTACTTTGCTTGACATAAATTATATATTTATATGACGATTAATCGATCTGAATTAATAAAATTTTATTTATCTCTATATTTGTAGCTAATTGTGCCACAAGTTTTGAGACAAGATTTGACAATACACCACTCAACGTAACGGTAACAGTTGGTAAAACGGCCATACTACCGTGCCGAGTAACGGGAGGAGGTGATGATTTGATGGTATGTACGTTTAAAACTAAGATTTTGTTCCCTCATGCAAAGCAATTCTTAGCTGGATTTAAATTCATGTAGATTTTGGAATTTTGGATTTATGGATTAATTGAGTTTCAACTGTTTGGCTAATGTGGGGTTTTTTTTTTTTTTTTTTTTTTTTTTTTTTTTTTTTTTTTTTTTTTTTTTTTTTTTTTTTGTATCAATCAACTTTTCGGTTGCTGACGAGGAATGACTTTCCGAAATGTGCACATGTGTTAATCAAAATTGAACATGTATTTTTGTTAGACATCTACTACACCTGAGTGGGTACAGCTGCTGGTTGAGTGAAGTTTAGGGTTAAAATCAACATTAGATAGAATTCATTCTGATACATGTTGAAGGCAAAAGTCAAATAAACTGACTTTATAATTCGCCTGCTGACCCTGTTTATTGCGAAATGATTTTAATCTTTTTGAACAGCAATACATAAAGCTCTTAATTCTAAAGACGGTTGTAGAATTTAATAATTTATTTGAATTCTTAAGCTCGCTGGTTTATTTGTGGCTTATTAAAGGCTATATTGGGCCAATATAATGAACTCTAAATGCCGACTCTGACTTAGAACTCAGTGTAAATTGACAATTTGATTTGACAGGCAGTGATTTTCTGGCTAATAACTGTAATCGACATTACATGTATTTCAACGTTAATGCATATCTAAGTTCCGAGTAAGGATGTAATGGATTCTGGCAGATTGACAGATTTCCGATAGATTTAACAATCATTGACGATGTATTCCGAATATCAATGACCTAATAGCCAATCGATTTTCTGGCAGTGTATTTAAATATTTGGATTATTTGGATGTTAGTTTCATAACTCTGCCCAAACTTCGTTTGAGTCATTTTTTTCTAGTAACTGAGTCAGTCTAAACGTTGAATGCTTGTCATATCACGCTGCAATGGTTGTAAACATCAATTTTGCTTCGTAGTTTAAAAAAGACTTAGCCATTCCATGTAGAAAGATAGCAAACTCAATTTTTGTATTATTTCTATTGTTTGCATTAAATCCTTTTTAAGTTTTTTTTTTTTTTTTTTTTTTAGAAATAGCAACGACGTTAACAAAGTTTTTAATCCTTTGTATTTAGAAACAATTGATCTACCACTGATTTAACCTAGTTTTGATTGGTTAAAAACATGTTAAGCTGCACTAGACAAACCGTTATGTTCACCGCGCAATTCTGCACGTGAGGAAAGTATAAGAATCCCAATTGCCTTTGAACAGGTCTATAAAAATATACGACTGTGATTTCCCATTGCCTTAGAATAAAACCAATCAAAGCCGTCGTAAGCTTTTGATAAGCCAATCAGAATTAACCTACTTTAAAAGCGTCGGATCTCGCTACATTTTCTGAAATCAACAGAAGCTGTAACGATTTGTTTTGGAAGACACCTGTCTTTCAGTCATATAATAAACAATTACTGAATTTTCTTTTGGGGTCATAAATCCTTGTATTGACCTCATCAAAAGCCAATAATTGTATAATAATGTTTCCAATTTTAAGTATCGTCCGCATGCGTTTTATGTGTTTTGACGATTGAAAAAGGCCAAATCTATTTTTTTCATGCATAACGTTTATTTTCTAATGTACCTTTTTATGCGAGACGACGGTTGCAATTTTATTTTATTTGGAAAAATACAGTGTTGTAGCCAATACATTCAAAAACACGAACAAATGAAAAAAAAATTTAACAGTTGCAAATAATAAAAAATTGAAAATAGTTTTTAAATCTGACAATACTAAAGCATTGCTCTGGGGTAAAAGACATACCCTTAAGCCTGAGCTTAGGAAAAGCTTCTGGTCCAGACCAAATTAGTCACAAAATGTTACAACATACAGCCCATACTATCTGCAATCCTATGTCTCTGCTCTTCAACTTATCTCTCTGTCAGTGTTCATTTCCTTCCCGATGGAAGCTAGGCCACATTCTCCCAATCTTTAAAAAGGTGATAAATCTTTGCCTTCCAACTATAGAACTATCTCACTACTAAGTTGTATAGGTAAAGTTATGGAGAGAATAATTCATAAACGCCATCATAACTACCTACTTGAAAATAACTTGCTGTATAAATTCCAATCTGGTTTTCTCCAAGGTCATTCTACTGTGCATCAATTAATAGAGCTATATAACAATGTATGTAAAAAAGCTAACAATCGTAAAAATACTTGTGTTGTTTTCTGTGATATTCCAAAGCGTTTGACAGAGTTTGGCATAAAGGTTTGTTACATAAACTTTCTCACTATGGAATTAAAGGTAATCTTTGGAAATGGATTGCGGACTATCTTTCTAATCGTCCTCAAAAGGTTATCTTACATAATACATGTACTATTTCTGATGTTGGATTTACCGATGCGGGCGTACCACAAAGATCAGTTTTGGGACCTTTACTGTTTCTGTTGTATATAAATGTTGTAGCTGATGATCTCTTATGTTCTACTCGTCTTTTCGCTGATGACACATCTCTAAGTTACCCATCGTCTTCCTCTAACGATGTTGAAAGTCTAATAAACAGGGATTTGTCTGTTCTTAAAGAATGGTCTGATAAGTGGTTGGTCATTTTTAATGAAACTAAAACTGTTTTCCATGTATTTTAATAGCTCACATACTGATGCTAAACCTGCTTTCTACTTTGGAGATTCTTTGTTATCATCAGTTCCTTTCCATAAAACATCTTGGCATCACCTTTTCTGATAATTTTTGCTGGCATATACTTATAAACAATATAGCATCATCTGTCATGAAACAAGTTGCAGCCCTAAGGAAATTAAAGTATCTTCTCAGCAAAGACTCACTTACCAAATTTACACAACTTTTATTCTTCCAATACTTGAATACGCTTCTGAAGTTTTGGATGGGTGTACAAATACCGATTCTTGGACCTTAGAAAAGGTTCAGTTAGAAGCCGCCCGAATTATTACAGGGCTACCAGTTTTTGCTAGCAAGGATGCTCTTTACTTCGAAACTGGGTTGGAACCCCTATCTGAAAGTAGAAAGAGTAAAAACTTTTGCTCTTCTATAAAATCAAACACAACTTAGCACCTTCTTATTGAGAAAATCTTATCTCTGGTTCTGTCGGTCAATCTGTCACTTATAATCTAAGAAACAGAGATAATATTGTAATATCTCTATATAGGCTTGAAAGTTATAGGTCTTCTTTCTTTCCTTTATGTATTGAATTGTGGAACAATCTTCCAATTGAAATTAGAAATGTTGATTCTCTTAACTTATTTAAAAGGTCAATTTCTATTAATCGAGAAAGAGTGCCGAAATTCTACTACTCTGGTGAAAGAAAATATACTATCTACCAATCTAGATTGAGAAATGAATGTAGTTTCTTGAACGCCGACCTCTTGTCGAGTTAATATAGTTAATGACCCTTCTTGCAGCTGTGCTATGCATCTGAAAACAGTTTTACTACTTCTTCGAATGTTCCAAATATTAGTCCCAGACAAGCCATGTTCTCTTTATTACAATGATTGAAAGTGGTTCCCAGTAACCCTTGATGTCCTTCTGAGAGGCAGTAATATTGTCTTCCAGATCACGTTACAGTAATATTTTTTTCAATTGTTCAGCTATTCATCAAACAAACGCATAGCTTTCAGTAAGTCGTAATTTCATCTTCATTACTAACGTAACCATTCTTCTTCTTCTTCATTAATCCCAATAACTTGGTATAACCTACTAATTTTTCATACTTAATCATTGCTTCGATTCACCTTTCTTTTTTCGTCTGTAAATTTATACAGTTATTGTATAAACATTACATATTGTCATATAATTATATTTGTGATATTTTGATAACCGTCAATGTCAATATGTGTGTGACGCGAGTGTAGGGAGCGGACCACCTAATGTTGTGATAACTTTGTCCAATCCCACTGTAACTATTTGACAATAAAATAAGTTTAAACTATTGCTCTGTTAAAATAATTATAAAATATTTGTAATTGGTAATAAAAATGCTCGAAACTCCTCGAATTTGCTAGATGATTTGCAATTTGGTTCAATACCTGATACACGAACAAACAAAATAAGAAAAATAAAACAGGTCATGATAATAAAAATTTAAGATGGTTTTTAAATCTATAAATACTAAGGCATTGCTATGATAAAATACTAGTATATATAACACAAATACCAGTCAAAGTTTGATGTGCCAGATGTGCACAGTTCGGAAATTCATTCCTCATCAGTGACACTAAGACCGAAAAGTTTGATAGATAAAAACATAAGCCAAACAGTTGAAAATTAATGAATCTAAAGTTCTAAAATTGTGTAAATCCAAATCCAGCTAAGGAATGCTTTGCATGAGGGAGCAAACCTTAGTTTTGAATAAATTTCAAAATTTAAGACAGCTGAAAATTTTGCTAAATGGTACATTTTATGACAGCACAAGGTACTGCCTCCTGATTTGGATACCCCGGGGAGTTTACTCCACCAGCAGCGGTACCCGCTCAGGGGTA
>CM056600.1:37357490-37545866 GCA_029721355.1 Tegillarca granosa | reverse complement strand
TAACGTTCCTTGACCCAGAGGAAGATCTTCTTGGTGCTGATACACAGGGAACTGATTTTGAATTTACCGGATTTTACTCTCCCGTCCCAAACCCAGTCTCAGACCCAAGCGTCCACAGCTTGAACCAGGACAAAGTCAAAGTCAGGTATATAAAATAGTTAAATATTTTTTAAAAAGAAAACTTGAATGTGTGACCTAGTTTTTGACCATGTGACATGTGGCCACATGTTCAACATGCTAATTTAGCAATTTGAGAACAGGATGTAATGAAGTTATGTTTTCTCTTCTTGTGTAATTTCTTCTTAGTATTTTTTAATAGATTGTAAAATCGAAAGTATTGCAGTGAGTTTAAATTTTTGTCATAGTGATCTTCACAGTTTTTAGTAAAGTGGTTAGTAGTAGACTCATTGACTCCCAAGACCAAGTTAATTGGTCATTGTTGGGTTCATTTACTATCAAAGTAACAATGTTTATGCTCATTTTTGATAGAAAATTCAACAAACTTACAAGGTTACTGTTTGTGTCACTGTAAATTATGCAAAACTTAAGAAATGAAATTTTTTTTTTGCTTTCTTGAGTCTACTAGTCGTAACTGAAAATTGCTGTGTGCATCTGTGATTACCATATAATGTTTCTGTAGAAAGGAAACTGTTGCTGCTAGGGAATTTGTTTTTCAACACATTAAATCCCCATAGAAGCAACAATTGAATTTCTACAGAAATATTTGATGGTAGTTGAGGATTCGCATAGCAATTTTCAGTTATGACAGGACTGAAGCAAGTGAAAAATAACCAACCTACTGTAATTCAAGTTAATTGGATTTACTAAGAAAGTTTTGCTTAATTCATTGTCACAAATATAGTGACTCCAACAGTAGATCTGGCTCCAAATTTTATGCCTTCAGCATTCCTTATTTTTATAATCTATATTCTGCAATGTCGTTACCATGCATCAATTGTGAACATATTAATGGAAAATCCACATCTAAATTTCAATACATTTAACATGAATTGTAAATAATATTAGAAACTTAAGGATGGTAAATTATTTCTTTAGAAGATGATGTGATATATAATACAAATCAGGGATGGAATAAAATGCTTAAATACATTTGTTGGTACAATGATTTATTCATAATTCTAGACACAATGTTAAGATGCATGATGAGCCACATATAGGATGTGTTTTATTATTGTTTGTAGGTAAATGATGTGGATGGTGCACCAATTCAGAATGGAATTGACCCCAATGTTACAACCATTACACAAGGGGTCGGGGAACTCAACTTTGAAGAGGAAGAGGAAGAACAGTTTTATATGAAAGATTTACCAAAACATGCATGCTCGTAAGTTCTGTATAATCATATACTGAAATGTGTATGCCTGTAAGTTATATGAAAAGTTTAACAAAGCAGACCAGGTTTGATAGATGGCCAGGTATCTGAGTTGGTAGAGCTTCCTGCTAGTATACGGAGGGTTGTGTTACATTTTTTTTCCCTTTCCTGTTACAATGTGGATGCATTTCAGTTTTATATATAAACATTTGCTGAAAATGCAGTAAAATGGTCATATTTGAAATATTCCAGATAAATAAAGAAAACATTGTCATATAGTTGTCATTCCTTGTTCTGTTTTTTTCCCTCCATAGAATGGTGAGGAATTAAAAGAATTCTTACCTATAACATTGAGATATCTTGGACAAGGATGATTTTTTTTTTGACCAGAAATGATACTTGGTTTTTTTTGGGGGGGTGGGGGTGGGTGGTGGGGGTGGGGGGGGGGGTGGGAGTAGCTTGGTGGTCCTTTTTTATCCCTCATTTTAGAAATTCATATCAATTATAGATCCTAACATTGAATGAACAAGTATTGAATATTTTTAGGTACTGTGGAATCCATGATCCTGGCTGTGTTGTATTTTGTAATACAACCAAAAAATGGTTTTGTAATGGCAGAGGAAACACCTCAGGAAGGTGAGTACCACTGAGAGAGAGAGAGAGAGAGAGAGAGAGAGAGAGAGAGAGAGAGAGAGACAGAGAGAGAGAGAGAGAGAGAGATCCTGAAAAGGGTTAGGGTTTAATGTTTTCATAGGTACTCTGGAATTCATGACTAGATTTTTAGTATTATGTACATGTAATATCATCCAAAATAGGTTTCATAGTTGACAAGGAAATGCATCTTGAGTTTCTTCCCTTTATCTCTTTATTAGCCAGCGTTGGAGAGAAGGATGATTAGTGTCACTGATTCTGTAGAAGTGGTGATGATCCCCTTATGACTTAAATTACAGAATGTTTTGCTTTAAAAAGTGTTGTTTGCATTAGGGCTGTTCCAGAAAAAACTGTATGGGTGGGTTTGAAGGCACTTTTTTTAAACCCCCACCACCCACAATTTCTTTTTTTTTTTCTAATACAACCACCCGTAGAATTTAATTATTCAGAGATACCACCACCCATATAAATAAATTAAATCAATAATAAGTTTTAGATCAATACAGGATGTATCCTCATAAATGTGATATTACAATTAAAAGTAACAATTCATACAAAAAGTTCTGAGGAAATGGAATCAACTCCTCAGATGCAGTATTCCCCACATGCAACCTCCATTTAACTTGTAAACTTTGCAATTATCACAAATTACAGAGGTCCCATAAAATATGATTCTTGCTTGACAGGAAAAATCTCACTTTAAAATATTATGAAACCTTGTATTCAGACTATATAAAAGAAATTATACCATCTTTTTTACTTCTCTAACCTTGTTAATCTTCCACATTCCATGCCGTATGGTATTACTGGTGAAACACCACAATGTGCCCCCTTGCACTAAAGGTGAATGGACAGGATTCTCTGTCCCACTGTATACAAGTTGGACCTTTTTAAGTAATGTCTCTTAAATAGCTTTCAGAAAAGCTTAGTACCCTGATAAATGCCCAAGCCATTATATATTTTGTTGTATATCCATATGTACATTTATAATGTTGAATTTTTATGGACACTGGGTACTTCAACCAGTTATTGGGATAGTTTTAAAAAATTGTACAAGGATCATTTTTAATTTTTGAAAGTATATTTGTACATCCCAAGTTGTGCAATGTATCGAGCTTTTAATTCTTTTGTTTATGCTATGTTTCCTTTTTGTTGCTTACATTGTCAATTTTGCATTTTTCAGATGCAAATAACTGCAAATTAGGCAATGAAAAATAATTTAAAAAAATTTTTTTTTTTTGATATGCATTTATTTATAGCCTAGTTATTAACACCACAATTACTAATCAACAGATAAAATGGACTTAACTCTAATACTGAGATAATAATACAAACTCTGTTCAGTTTTTCAAAATACAAACAAAATTCAGTTAAGGTTATTCTTTGTCAGTACTTACAGTCAGGTAACATTTTAATCATAAAATCACTGCAATATTACAAAAATTTCTACGTAAATGAGAGAAAAATTTATGGCTAACGTAATTCCCTATGGGCCTCTCACTCTCAGGTGTTGCTGACAATGCTGGTTCATTAACATTAAATTTCGACTGGAGCTGAATGAAATAATCCTTACAGTTGTCAAAAGATAAAAGATCATTTCTTTATAAACCGATATCTTTATAAACAGATAAACATTACTAAAAGTCGGCGATACTTTGCTCCATTTAATGGGGGAATCCCATAAACAGTTACATTCGTGTTCATTAGCTGTTACGAGATAGAAATTATTAACTTTAATTTGATTGGCTCAACCATATTCTAATTTTAACATTCGAGGGGTATTCCCGGAAATTGCCAACATGTTGGCGATGTTTGATCAGGTTTAAACTCAAATTAACATTAAAATTTAAAATCAAATATGTACCGTTTGATCAAAGACAATTTTAAATACAGGTATGAACCCCATTATGCCAGAAATTAAACACGATCTCTTTGAACGCGAACATAGCGGTATTTCAGAGGGGGTGTAGAAATGCATGGTCTTCCTTTTTTTTTCTTAGACGGATCAATCATTTCTAATAATATACTTGACACCTATGAATGTATTTTTGTATTCTGTCGGCCCGTTCTGCTCCAACCAAGCGCAGACGTCTTCAACTGACCTCGGCCGCATGGTGGAAATTTTCTGGATTAACACAAATAAGCAGTCTTCGAACCGTCTTTATGTCGGTACACAAAACAACAATACAGGGGAGCTAACTTGTTTACCTTTTTTTTACCGTGATGTCATATAAACGATTATTTCCTGCAGTTTAATTTGTTTAGAGGAGAGGCAAGTTTTCGCGACATAAAAACGACAGAAATAAATTAAAATAATATAAATTTTGCGACAACCCATAGAATTTAATTTATTTGAGATACAACCACCCACAGAAAATAAATGTCAGATACCCCCACAACCCACAGAAAAATATATTGTTTGCCGTCAAAGGGTACCATGTAATTTTTTCTGGAACAGCCCTTAGAATTTAACAGGAAAAAGATCTAGGTATTTTCAATATCTTTTCTCTTAAAAGTTTTTGGTCTTTAGCAATGCAAATATTTTACATACATGTATATAGTCTTATCTATATACATGTACATACTTACACATCAACTTATACAAATATTGTTACTATGAAGTTTATTCCAGATAAAGTGCAAGTGTAAACCTAAACATTGAACCAAAAAAAAAAAAGAAAAGAAAAAAAAAAAAACAATAAAAGGGTAAAATCAGGATTTAAAAAAAAAATTAGTGTTGACTTTAAAAATATTTGTAATAAAATTTGGATATGAAACTAAACACACAATCTTTGTTTTGTTTGGCCATTAAGAACAAAGTATACTATGGATGTCACTGACTGTTCATCTCTCTGTCATATTACATGTATATTTAAATGATGTATAAGTGCTAGAAATAAAATTTAGTACAACAGTTTGAGACTGGTAACTTGTGCTAAGGTCTGGTTACTTTTTCAAAAGTTTTTTATATACCACAATAGTAAATGTTCAAATTTTCAGAAGACTGTTTGAAATTTTTACTTTCAATTCCTATGTTTGTCGTTTTTCTTTGCAGTCACATAATTAACCATTTGGTAAGAGCAAAAGCCAAAGAAGTTACACTGCATAAAGATGGACCTCTAGGAGAGACAGTGTTGGAATGTTACAACTGTGGATGTAGAAATGTCTTCCTTTTGGGATTTATTCCTGCCAAGGCGGATTCTGTAGTTGTCCTGTTGTGCAGGCAGCCGTGTGCAACACTGACCAACCTTAAGGATATGAATTGGTAAGCTGATAAATATATTGTCATTCTATATGTGATATCCATTATGAATTTGTGATCAATGAGAGATTGAATGGGACCAACTTAAGCTACATGTACATGTAGATTGGATTGTAAGATCAAAGCTTACATCAAATAAAGTTGGGTGAGTTAATAAATAGTGTTGTCATGTTTCTTTCACTTGTATGGAGGTAGTCAGTTTCTGGGATGGTTAAAAAAAACCCAGAGTGATCAGAGAAAAACTGACCTTTGGCAAGCAAAATGACAGTCTTTCCCACTCTATAATCTGCATAGGTGGATTTTAAACCTTGACTGGGAGAGACATCATGATCCGTAAGCACACTTTAGACCTCTCAAAATTGATTAAGATTTTAAGCTGTTTTTTAATTAGGATAAAAAGAGATTTTTTTTAGAAGAATTGAAATTTTATAAGAATAGTTTATTTGATTAGATCAGAATTCATGACACAATAAAGACTGGTGACTAGTGGAAGGGAAAATACACCCTGCTGTCTATAAATTTACTCTTTATCTTCTGTTGAATACTTGCATTTAATACAAGAATGAAAACTATTTAACCTGATATGTACAGTATGTACAGAATAATTTGAGACTGACAAGTGACTGAAAGGAAACAAACCCTGCAGAACATGATTTTACCAATCTAGATGTGTGAACAAGTGGCTTGTATCACTAAACCTCTGTTGATTGATTTCCAACATAGCATGATCAAATATATGTACAAGTAGGCCTTCACGAACGCTGATTTTTGGTGGAAAATGCCAATTCAAACTTGAAGAAGCCTGATTGAAAAATATCTGA
Source organism: Tegillarca granosa (assembly GCA_029721355.1). Lineage (NCBI taxonomy): Eukaryota > Metazoa > Mollusca > Bivalvia > Arcoida > Arcidae > Tegillarca > Tegillarca granosa. Next base: position 37,539,799 of record CM056600.1, on the reverse strand, counting down.
ATCGGCTTTTTCCCCATAATAGTAAGAAAAATCTGATTAAAAATTCTTTAATGCTGGCTTGTTAACAATAACCAGTACTCAGGATAGTGTCACGATTCACTGAACTTCCAAATTCACAGGTAATTACCTAATACCTTATACGTTAATTGATTACTAGTGGCTTCACCTGTTTAAGGGTTCCACATTTACACAAAACTGTAAACGTGTACACAACAGGTAGTAAACGAAACGATGCCGTTTACACGGCCATCATGATTCAGAACATCACGATTAAATGTATCAAAGAAAATATATCGTTTCAGTCGTACATTCACGGGATTGAATTTTATTAAATTAAAATACATTTATTTCAATCCTGTAACAGTAGTTTGAAGCAAAAAAATTACCGTTAACATCGATCCATGTAAAGTGTATGGCTACATTGCCCAAGACGATATTGATATGCATGCGCATGCCTGTGGACTTTCTCAAAAACTTCGAAATTGTAACTTAATCCTAGTTAACAAAAACTTATGTACATGGAACATCAAAAATTTAAATTTTTCAATAAATAAAAATATTCAATTTTAACTTACAACTTGTAACAAAAATGACCGTCTCCGTAACAACATAAAATTTAAATATGAATCAGATGGTAGACATGTAGGAAGTAGGAAGCGTAGAAATCGAAGTTGCTGGGATGCTTGAACATTGTCCTCTACAGGCTCTCTCTTGACGACATGCTTCTGAGATAGATCCACAGGCGCTTGTTTCGATATTTTAAAAAAATAAAATCCCTTGATCCTAACATAAGTCTTATTTAGGGTCAAGGGATTTTATATTTTTAAATTATCGAAACAAGCGCCTGTGCACAGAAGTCGCTAAATATTTCGTGCAAGCTGTGAGTCTTAAAAACATATCCTGATTTAATTTTCATCAATTAAGTATGTCACATGTCGTGTACACGGTTATAAAATTTGTAAACGTTTACAGCCTATATCCGACACGTTACCGTTTACACGTGTAAACGTGGAAGCCTTACACCTGTTCACATCGTTTCCAATTGAATATACAAACTGACAGTCATACACGTCAGTGATTTTGTTATGGTTTTGAAAAACTACCTTCCACCTTTCAGATTGGGAAAATTTGGACCCTATTTATGTCACATATTATGCTCAGAATTTTGAAATTCATTGCAAAGATTTTATATTGTGACAATATCTAACATTTTTTGTCTGTCAGAACAGTTTTGGACAACTGGATTTAACTTAAACTGTTTGATTGTGTGTCACTGTAGCTTTTTGGGGAATTTTAGTTGTCCAATTGGGAAATTTTAGTCTTATTTCTCAAGGGGAAACTACCTTTATTCGGTAGTAATTTTAGGCAAACAAAACCACTGCACGTGCCTGATCAATCCAGTTTATAGATAGTTAATAATCTCCCCTGATCTCTATATACAAGAACTGACTAGATTGATTACTACCGTTTTTCAGGTTACAAACAACAACATGATCACGACATTACACATGGTTTTTGTATTGGTATTATTTGTTGTTTCTGTTATATGTCGATATATTTTAAGTACCAGTGATGGGATTTTTGCAAGTTATTAATTAGCTGTATTTATAAACATTTATTTATATATGTGACATTATCGAACATCGAATCATAATTTATAATTAAAACGACAAATATCCCTATATACCAAACGGAATATAGTTTGTTTATTCACTTGCATCTTTGTCATTATGAAAATACATTTCTGTAAAGAAGAGGCAACAAACATGCAGATAACATTTGTAGTTTTTTGTTTTATTATCATTTTATTAGGGACCCAAATCAGTGGCAACCATTAATCCAAGATCGCCAGTTTCTGTCCTGGCTTGTTAAAGTTCCAACAGACCAGGACCAAATGAGAGCACGCCAAGTCTCTGCTCAGCAAATCAACAAACTGGAAGAACTGTGGAAAGATAATCCAGATGCCACGCTTGAAGATTTAGAAAAGCCAGGTGTAGATGAAGAGCCGCAACAAGTACTTCTGAGGTAAGTTAGGATATTGATTTTTTTCATTGATCTTCAGACCCTCTCTGTTTCTTGGGGAATATAAATGCAAATTCAGGAAATTTGGAGTCTTGCTTGAAATACACCGTAAGACTTATGATCCCAGATCAAGGATATCTACAACTCTTCATAAAAAAAAAAAAAAACAAAAACAAAAAACAAACAAACAAAAAAACACATTGATGTGAATAATGACACTAGTGATGAACATATGAGTACTATTTATCAACTTGCAACTGTTTTTGATTATTATTTGGAGCTGGGTCATTTAAATGAATTATTTATGCCATTTTTTTTGTATCAGTGCAACATTTAAAAAACCTAACTTGTTGTAAATAATAATTATTTTTTTGCAGATATGATGATGCTTATCAGTATCAGAATATTTTTGGTCCATTAGTAAAACTTGAAGCTGATTATGACAAGAAGTTGAAGGAATCCCAGACCCAGGACAACATTGTAGTTAAATGGGATGTTGGCCTAAACAAAAAAAGAATAGCCTATTTCAATCTACCCAAAGCTAATGAAGGTAATGTTTTATCAACTTATAATTTCTAACCTCTTTATAAACATGATTTTGAATTTTCTGTCTGTAACAAGTAGATCATGTTCAAATTGCAAGACGAACAAAATGTAGAGTGGAAGCCGTTCTGTTTCATTTTGACATGGTACTATTATTTAGGAATCTTTTGTGAGAATATTTATGTGTCAAAATTCCGCAGTAGAAGTGCCTCTGGATGCTTTAATTTTTTTAATGACAGTTTATTTGTACACACTTTTCAAAAGTCATATAAAAATAAAATTGTATATGCATTCATTCAATTCTAATACATGTAGATCTTTGTATTTTATTTATTTATTTATTTATTTATTTATTTATTTATTTATTTATTTATTGTTGTTTTAGAAATGAAGTTGATGCATGGTGATGAGTTGCGACTACGTTATATGGGAGAACTACATAAACCATGGTCTGGAGTTGGACATGTCATCAAGATTCCAGATAGTATCCTAATGATCATTTATAAGTTGATAATATATTCGAAAAAAAGTTATGATATCTAAACTTTATTTCTGGAAGAAATTCTGAAATGAGGAGTTTGGTTTTCTTGTACATACATGTATGTTAGGAGCAAGGTTTTTTGGCACCATGTTTTATGAGGGATCATATGATAATAAAGGGTTACATGGTGAAGGGTCTTAGTGCCAGCTTGCTGATCACATTGTCTCTCACCTCCTAAGTTTGAATTTTATTTTAGGCAGATCCCATGGAGATAATGATTATAAATTTGCTTTTTGTAAAGGTCTGTAGTTTTTATGGGTTACACTGGTTTCTTCCATCCTTCCATTACTAACTGTTCATATATGAGTGTAATGATCTTGAATGCGATGTAAATTATTATGCCATGCCTCCATGTCTATATCAGGTAAACATTGGATTGGAAAACAAAGTTACCAGTAATTCTCAGAGAAAAAATAAATAAAAAATTAAATTTTACTCTGAAAGAATCAATTTTTTAAAAGTTTTTTTATTCTGAATATTTTGGTTTATCATAAAGATGGATGTTACATCTTTTTGTTTTCAATTTGATGCTTAAAAAGCAACGAGTACAATGTAGCTACATGTAATGTAGATTTTTTTTTTTTTTTTGCCATCAAATCTCCCATTGAATATGCATGGACCTCAATACAGTGTCTGAATTATGAATGAATTACCTTAGGGGGAGAGAGACAGAGAGAGAGAGAGAGAGAGATAAGGATTTACAAAAGATCTTGCTGAAAATTAAAAACTGAACATTTAAAGATCTCAAGTTGCAGAATGACTTCATTTCAAACGCTGACTCATTGTTGGCCTGAGATAAATATAAAGTGTAACTCAGGTTTTCATTTATCAATTGATTGTTTGCGTGAAAAAATAGATGATGAAAACTAGATCTTGTATTGATTTTTAAAACCTTTGCAGTCTTTTCTTTAACAATAACTTACTAGATCATGGAGATGAAGTTGCTATAGAACTGAAGAGTAATGCAGGAGTACCTACTGAGTGTACACATAATTTTGTTGTGGATTTTGTCTGGAAGTCAACCTCCTTTGACAGGTATAAATACACTGATTTACAAGTTATTAATAACCAAGCAGTATGCATCTACAAATATGAATGTTTTTGTCTGTAAATGTTTGGGAAAAACATTCTGAGTTCTCTTAGGTATATGAGAGAACTTAGTGGTATAAAACATCTGCTTACTTATCACATACTTTTTCAATTAAAGTTGACAAACTGTATGTTAGAATAATTGTCAGTTCACTTGCCCAAGGTGTGTGGATTTCTTTTGGCACCTCCAGTTACCTCCATCATCCATGAATGACTGCCTCACTCTATTGAATGTGGCATTAAACTCCATTAATCTGCATCACTTGATAAATTGTAATAAGTAGAAGTGGGTTTACTAAGCTGAAAAAACCCAATATACATGTGTATATGTAAAGTCACAGATATCTCTTTCAGGCACAAAATTTCATTTTGGACACATTTTAAAGCAAATCAATACATATTTTAGCATGTAGTTGTCATGCAACCAGCATAAATTGGGTATTTTCAGTTACAAGAACATGATTGGAAATTGAATCAAATGGCGTTATTAAACAATTAAAACTTGGTGTAACTTGCAGTAATATCTGTTATCTGACATAAGCTATGTGATGATTCACATTCATTCAATTGTTCAACACTCCAGTCCACTCCAAAACTACCAATTCCCCTCCCCAATTGACAAAATTGAAAAAAAAAAAAACAGAGGATGGCATCAGTTCGCTTTAACTTAGACAAAATTGCCACTATTTACATACACATATGTTGGAAGAAAATATACATGCTTTTGATGTACATTTACATGTATTATATCTTTTATATGTGTGCTATTTTAGGATGCAGGCAGCTTTGAAGACATTTGCAGTAGATGAGACTTCTGTATGGGGTTACATCTACCACAAGTTACTTGGTCATGAAGTAGAAGATGTGGTTATTAAGTGTCAACTTCCAAAACGCTTTAGTGCTCCAAATTTACCAGAGTTGAATCACTCCCAGGTGTATGCTGTAAAGACAGTATTGCAAAGACCCCTCAGTTTGATTCAGGTAATTAAAAAATCGTCATAATCTTTAAAATATAGATGGTTAATTAAAAAGTACCATAAATCCCCGCATATAAGACAGTTTATTTTACCTTAAAATCTATTTTTAGAGAAGGGGGGTCGTCTTATACGACGGTACACAACTGAGGGGTTGAAATTTTTTAGAAATTGTCCACACATGATCGTCATGTCCGCCATCTTTGTTTTTTAGCTCACCTGAGCACAAAGTGCTCAAGTGAGCTATTGTGGTGGGTCATTGTGTGGTGTGCGTTGTGCGATGTGCGTCGTGCGTCAACTTTTGATTGTTAACACTCCTGAGGCCACAATTTAAGTGCAATCTTAATCAAACTTTCTCAGAGTGATCCTCTTGACAAAAGCTAGCTCAAGTTCCTATATGGGCCATATTGGATCAATATCTAGGTCACTAGGTCAAATTGTAGAAAAACCTTGTTAACACTCCTGAGGACCCGATTTCAGTCGAATCTTCATCAAACTTAGTCAGAATGATCATCTTGACAAAAGCTAGCTCAAGTTCGTATATAGGCCATGTTGGGTCAATAAGTAGGTCACTAGGTCAAATTGTAGAAAAACCTTGTTAACACTCCTGAGGACCAGATTTCAGTCGAATCTTCATCAAACTTAGTCAGAATGGTGCTCTTGACAAAAACTAGTTCCAGTTCGTATATGGGCCATGTTGGGTCAATAAGTAGGTCACTAGGTCAAATTGTAGAAAAACCTTGTTAACACTCCTGAGAACCCAATTTTTTTCAATCTTCATCAAACTTAGTCAGAATGATGCTCTTGACAAAAGCTAGCTCAAGTTCGTATATTGGCCATGTTGGGTCAATAAGTAGGTCACTAGGTCAAATTGTAGAAAAACCTTGTTAACACTCCTGAGGACCCAATTTTAGTCCAACCTTCATCAAACTTAGTCAAAATGATGCTCTTGACAAAAGCTAGCTCAAGTTCGTATATGGGCCATGTTGGGTCAATATCTAGGTCACTAGGTCAAATTGTAGAAAAACCTTGTTAACACTCCTGAGGACCCAATTTTAGTTCAATCTTCATCAAACTTAGTCAGAATGATCTTCTTGACAAAAGCTAGCTCAAGTTCGTATATGGGCCATGTTGGGTCAATAAGTAGGTCACTAGGTCAAATTGTAGAGAAACCTTGTTAACACTCCTGAGGCCCCAATTTTAGTCCAATCTTCATCAAACTTAGTAAGAATGATTTCTTGACAAAATGGTTGATATATTTTACAGATTCATAACATTCAAGAAATGCAAATTACGTGCTTTGAAATTTTTGTAGTTTTGTATATTTATTGATCTTTTAATAAAATAAAGTTATAATAAATAATTAAAATAAGAAATACAAAGAAATCATCAAGGTTTCCGTAAGTACAGTAATCGAGGAGGTGGTAAATATTCTGTACAAAATTTTATTCTTTTTGTTTACTTTTAATAACAATCTAGAAATTACATAAACTACACTTTGTCTGCTTCACACTTAAAGGGCAATATGTTCTGAGTATCAGGGTTCCTGTCTTCAACAGCTGATTGATAAACAATAACGATTTTTTTTTTAATCTAGTTTATTGAATTTATTAAAAAACATAACAGATATACGTCTTTATGATTACTGATGATATGTTCTGGTAACTGATTTTATTTTTACATTTTCTGATTTATTCAAAACTTAAACTAGAATCAAACGGCAAAGAAATTAATACACAAGTACGGTATTAAAAATAAAAAATATAAACAATAGGCGAAAATTGTTCGAAAGTTTCTGGTCCGATCGGTAGCGTCAAATACCGGTACCAGTATGACCTTGTCTGAAAATCATGGTCGTCTTATAGGTGCAGTATCGCCTGAAATCATCAAAAATGACGGGAAAATCCCACCCCGTCTTATAGGCGAAGTAGTCTTATATCCGGGGATTTATGGTAAGGGCAAAATTGTCCAGATAATCAGAATTTAATTCTTACGTTTGATAGCAGTTCCATTAAAATTTCTTAGTACATGTAATTCAGATTTGTCTAGATAACCAGAAATTAATGCCTACATTTGATAGCAGTGCCATTAAAATTTTTAGTACATGTAGTTTGATAATCTTTATTATTACCCAAAGTTGTAATGATTGATTAAACCTTAAATGAAAATTGTAAAAATTTCCCAAAATTTAAATTTAAAGTAATATTCTTGATTTGTAGAATATTGTTAATTTTGATTTGTTATACAGGGACCCCCAGGGACTGGAAAGACGGTAACATCAGCTACTATTGTGTATCATCTGTCAAAACAGAACAATGGACAGGTTCTTGTCTGCGCTCCATCTAACATTGCTGTAGATCAGTTGACAGAGAAAATACACAAGACAGGATTAAAGGTAATTAACAACATATGTGTCTTTATCGGTTTATAAAATTGTATGTTTGGAAATAAATGATGGAAGACTGGTGAATTTCTTCCAAAATCAGATTTCATAAGACAATAATGCATAGCTTATATGTAGTTTCATTTAACTGTGAATGATATCCTTGCTATTTATTGACTCATTAATTATATTTTGCAGTCCTTCTGTGCCTGTATTGTGATGAAGTTTTCATGAATAAAAATAATCATTTCACAGGGTTTTTACTCGATTGAGACGTTATAAACAACCCATTTTCAAATCCATGATTTGTTACTTTGAAGAAAAGTTGAACTAAACCCTTAGGAGTAAGTTGTTTATTGATATAATTTGTACAGTCAAATTTGGCATTATAAAAGAATTGACAATAAATGGAAAGGGTCTTGTAAAGAAATTTTGGAACTTCAAAATAATATAGTGTGTTATGTTTTGCCCTGCTTGTATATCTATTATTTTGTAAACTTATGAAATTTTATGTATTAACTGAAGTTGTTCTTGAAACATTTGCAGGTTGTTCGTCTTTGTGCTAAAAGTAGAGAGGCCATTGATTCACCTGTATCTTTCTTGGCTTTACATAACCAGATACGAAGCATGGAAAGGTTTGTTATTCTACAGTATTAGTATTTTGAAAAGGAAAATAAGGCAACCAAGTGAACCAGTCCTTATCTGTAGTTTAAAGAGACAAAAACTAAGTGGCCTTTAGGCTTAGGACAGATTGTCACCTTTTTGTTTTACATTGTACCTGTAGTTTGGTTCGTATACACATGTATCCTCTTCAATTCTGGCAACTGTGAAATTCAAAATTTTTGTGCAAAATTGAACACTATCCATGTCTCACGGTTTTACTTGATACTTAATGTTCCACAAAATGTCCAAGACTAGAATTAAAGCACTAATTCATTGAACAATTGGTATAAGATAAAAAACATTTTAAACAAAGCAAGTGAGGATTATTGATACTATGTTACAGCTGTTAACCATTTAAAAACTCATTTTATTATAAAGAAAACCTGCATGTCTTTAAAAACTTCATGCAGATAACATAAATACTGACATTGTCAAGATGTAATTGTGTAAAATTTATGCTATTCAATCATCTTCTCTTTAGAATACATGCAAATATTTTCTTGATATCTTTTTTACCCTAATTATAAATACATGTAATATATGTATGAGTTTTTGTTTTCTACATAAATGTTTACTTCTCTATTTAGTGTCCCAGAATTACAGAAGCTACAACAGTTAAAGGATGAGACCGGAGAACTGTCCTCTACCGATGAAAAGAGATATCGCTCCTTGAAAAAACAGTGTGAAAAAGAATTGCTTCAGGTTTGTCTTGCTAGTTTAAAAACTTTTAATTTAAAAAAAAAATCAGTGTGAAAAAGAATTACTTCAGGTTTGTCTTGCTAGTTTAAAAACTTTTAATTAAAAAAAAAAAAATTAGTGTGAAAAAGAATTACTTCAGGTTTGTCTTGCTAGTTTAAAAACTTTTAATTTAAAAAAAAATCAGTGTGAAAAAGAATTACTTCAGGTTTGTCTTGCTAGTTTAAAAACTTTTAATTTGAAAAAAAAAAATCAGTGTGAAAAAGAATTGCTTCAGGTTTTTTCACTGTGACAGATGTTAACATAAAAACTGAAGAAATGTATTAATCTGGTCATGGTCCAACCTGACTAAATGTACAAAATGAGTATTTTGGTTTGTTGGTGTTTAATAAAGTAGTGGGAATTTCCAGTGAAAATTGAAAAAGCTGTAGTATTAACCTTTTTTGGAATTGGCAAGGATTTTCCCATGTATAGATAAACTAATCTGCATGATGAATTTGAGTTTCCATAAATAAATAAATTTAACATTACATACTTAGAAGTATAGCTTTCCGATTCCAGATGGATATTGAATGATAGTGTTGATAGAAAAGTTCGAAGCTAATAGATAAAATATCAAAAACATTCCATTAACTTCTATATAGAGGATGAAATGCATCATATGCTAAAATGAAAGCCATTTCATGTATAATGAAAATAAAAGGTGTTTTACACTCCTGTCAAGATACCTCTATTTTGTTTATTTGATTAATCCTTGAATATTAGAAGAAATTAGATACCTAGAGAAAACCACCAACCCTTTAGCTAGCCAACTAACTTTCTTGGCTAGTATATATATATATATATATATATACATGTATGCACAACTGGGATTTAAATCTAGGCGGTGAGAAATACTATTATCCATAAGCACATTTTTTAGACTACTCGGCCTGTATCTGTATGAATTAGTTATTAATGTTGATTACATAATCTCTTACCTATTTTTAGCATGCTGATGTAATATGTTGTACTTGTGTGGGAGCTGGAGATCCCCGCCTTGCCAAGATGCATTTCCGTTCGGTATTGATTGATGAAAGTACGCAGGCTACGGAACCTGAATGTATGATCCCTGTAATCCTAGGATGTAGACAGGTATGTCAAATACTGATTATATCCATATAAAGTGAAGCTTTGTAGGCTTGGTTGAAGTTACATCTATATGTCCTCAGATCTTTCACTTTGTTTCTATATCCATGTACTATGCGTCATATCAATATGATTTGAAGTGCATGGTCTGCCTGGACAACTTGCACTACTAAAAACATTAGTGCCATATTTTTCCATTCTAAAAGAGATACTAAAGGCATAGAGAGTGTTTTTTCCGCCTCCTGGATTTTGGTTTTTGCCATATACATGTTCATCAAATTGCGGTCTGTCAATTTATTGAGAAATGTTTATAAGCTAATTTCTGCAGCATAACAGTACATACTGGGTCTAGGCCCGAGCAGTCCAGAGGGCACACTCAGGATCACAACAGCACTTCCTACATGTACATGTTGTTGGGTTTTTCAATCCAACACAGACAGGTCTGAATTTGAGAAAGTTTTTCAGTTCACTTGCTGAAAGTTGATGGTTTTACATCTGATTCTTTTACCATCCCTTTTGACTAGGGTTCAAAACACCATTTTTCCACTCTACTCCTGCATTGATGTTAGTTACATGCTTGACTTTGACTTAAATGAATATTTATTTTGCAGTTGATACTAGTTGGTGACCATTGTCAGTTGGGACCAGTTGTGATGTGTAAGAAAGCAGCCCGAGCTGGACTGTCTCAATCCCTGTTTGAGAGACTGGTAGTGTTGGGAATTAGACCTATTCGTCTGCAAGTACAATACAGAATGCACCCAGCCCTGAGTGCTTTTCCTTCTAACATATTTTATGAAGGTTCTCTTCAGAATGGTGTGTCACCAGGTCAGTTTACAGAAACATTTGTATAATATTTATGTATACAACTTTTGTATATATTTCGGTGTCAGGTATTAGAATTCATGAAAAATCACAAAAACTTTGAATCAATTTTTTTTTTTTTTCCCTCGGTTTTTTTGTTTTTTTTAGTGTAAAAAAGTAGTTTTTGAAAACAAATTTATCAGCAACTTTTACAAGTAATTAATACAATGTTTACCCATGTATATGTTGGTGTAATAAATTAAATTGGTATAACAAATTTACAAAGTAGGGTAAAAATATAATGATTTAATATTTTGAGAAGTTAGCTGTATAAGGCTGTAAAATGTTTAAATGTTTGTTTCTAATGAACAGCTGATCGAACAAGAAAAGGATTGGATATACCCTGGCCACAAGCTGATAAACCAATGTTTTTCTACACAACATCTGGACAGGAAGAAATATCCAGCTCTGGAACTTCTTATCTAAACAGGTATACATTGTGCATTTATTTTCTTTCCTTTTCTCTCTCATTTTATGTCTTTCATGTCTTCAATTTATTGGTAGTTGATCCAAATTTATGTTGGACAATTACCCCAAATGATTACTGAAAAAACTAAAGTTTTTAAATCAGTTAGCTATTCTGTCCCAATGCTTCAGTTTTTTTTAGAGGAGGGCAAGTTTATTGCTGCCTAAGGAATTATCATAGATAAAAACATGTATGTGTGAGTATATTTTTATGGTCTGCAGTGGGGGGATTATAACATGCTGACTTTCTCAGTACATCACAGGCAAACATTCCACTCCCAAGTAGCTATTTCATGAGTGAATCAGTTGATGCTCAGTCTTCTTAATGCAAAGTGCCAGACATAAAAGCAGTATCTCATATTTAGAGGCCTATATATATATATATATATATATATATATATATGACTAAGCCAAGATTTCAAACCCTCAACCTCCTGCTCTATCACTGGTCAGAGATATGTGAGGAACATTTTGTTTACATTGTTAAATAGCTAAATAAAAGTTACATGTTCATATAAATAGTACAGTCAACATTATGAATTCTAAGAAATTATGACGAATACTAAGAACTAGCATCATTTGTATGGCTTTTTTTTACAGGACGGAAGCAGCAAATGTAGAAAAAATTGGTACAAGATTTTTAAGGTCTAATGTCAAACCTGAACAGATTGGTATCATAACACCATATGAAGGACAGAGAGCCTATATTGTTCAATACATGCAGTACAGTGGCTCACTCAACAAGAAGCTTTATCAGGTATGTTTAAATATTGTATTTACAAGTACAGTTAAAACCAGCTATAGCGACCACCTTGTCAACAAGACAAGGGTTTTTAGGTTTCTTTGCTTTAGATATAAACCAAAATGGCCACTATAAAGACTTTGGGCCTTGGTGACAGAGTGGTATGCAGATCACAGTTCCTTTCACTTCCTAGGTTTTATAATTTCTCTCTCTCTCTTGCTGATCATAGAAAGATTGTCGTAGATTGGTGGTTTTCGCGGGTTACTCGTGTTTAGAACTGACATCACTGATTTGAATGAAAGTGACTGGGGTATAAAACACTTTTACTCCAATCCCCTCTTTATCAAGACCACCTGTCTCTTAAGTACAATTTTTCTCAACTCTTATTGTTGAACAATTTTACTGGTTTTACTGAAGACTATTTCCAATGAATTTCTCTGCAGATCTAATTTCATTTATGATTGCGACTTTGTTTTTTTTTTTTTTTTAATTTCGTCTTAAAATTTTGAAGTTTGCAAATTTAATTGTTGTTTTTTTGATTACAGGAAATAGAAGTAGCAAGTGTGGATGCCTTTCAAGGCAGAGAAAAAGATTTTATTATCCTCTCCTGTGTAAGATCAAATGAACATCAAGGAATAGGTTTTTTGAATGATCCACGTCGTTTGAATGTTGCCCTTACCAGAGCAAGGTAAACATCAGATATAGTCTGACACTGAAATATAGATGATCCTTATCAGTAAAACATTTGCTGTTTCCCCAGAGCTTTAGTAACTATAAAATCTGATAGGTAGTTAATCATTATTTGAATAACCTGCAAAACCTAACTGGGTCATTTATTTCATTCACCAGGGTTAAATAGATATGCACATATGTATGTTCTTTGCTGATTTACTAATGTATACAGTTAAGTCTGTGTTTTAGAGAATCTGTTCTAAACCAATTCCTTCTGGACTTCTCATTTTTCCTTGAAAATAAGACAACATATACGTGTAGTTTATCTTTCTTTAATGGAATATACATGAACGGTAAAATTTATTTAGGTCAGATAGGTTTTCTATTTACTTGAATGTAAATCTCAGTTTATTTTGGTAATTTTACCAATTACCATTAATCCTGTAACTTATAGAAACTTTACACAAATACAAGTTATCAGTTCACTTGCCAAAGGTCCATGGTTTTCTTCAGAATTTCCAGTTTCCTCCACAGTGCTAGGAATTGACTGCCTCAGTGTAAGTGAAGTAATCTTGAAATGGTTTTAAACACTTTAACCCCTGCTCTCTCTTCAAATAATGTAAATCTGTTTTCATCGACTTCGGAATCCATGAAATTATCGTCTTGCTAAAATTGGGGTAATTTGAATCTCTTCTGTTTTTAGATATGGTATTATCATTGTTGGCAATCCAAAAGTTTTATCGAAGGTAAGCAGTATAAATATTCATGTATGGATGAGAACAAACTGTACTGAAGTCTTTAAGTTTTTTACTTTGGCTTTCCTGATTTGGAGACGGTGACCTAATTTTTATTTTTACTTTGGCTGAATCAGGTGGTTAGTTACATGTTTGTTCCTTAGAATAGTAATAATGACAGGAAGTTTACCTGAAGAAATGTTTTACTGTAATTCATCTCTATTTGCCCACACCAGAGTATAACCAGCACTCCCATTCCATTCCAAAATTATCATATTATACTATCAGTGCATAACAGCACCCTTGTTTTGCCATCATGTTAGTAGATATATTATTTTGAATTTAAAATTCTTTTTAAAAAAGAAATTTTTACGGTGTTTTCTTTTGTTAGAATAATCCCAATATTTGTGTATCGTTTAAGATGATGAAAAAGAATGACGTGTTCACAACTGTATCTTTTTTTTTAATACTGACAATGTTGTTTTTGTTTGAAACAGCAACCATTGTGGAATCATCTGTTAACTTACTATAAAGAGCAGAAATGTTTGGTAGAAGGACCACTGAACAACCTGAAAGAAAGTCTCATACAGTTTAGTAAACCTAGAAAATTGGTCAACTCTGCTAATCCTGTAAGTATTAATCTTCATACCTGGACAGAGTTGTTCATACCTGAACAGGGTTATTCATACCTGAACAGGGTTGTTATACCTGAACAGGGTTGTTCATACCTGAACATGGTTGTTCATACTTTAACATGGTTGTTCAAAGCTCTGTTAGCTTTAACATTTCATTAGTGAAAACTTGAAACCTTGTGTATTTGTCAATATTTTTTTTTTAAACTTCAGTGTGAAAGTTAATGCATACAATTGTTATAATTAAACAGAAACAAAGTCAAAACCCTGTGTATATAATAAACATATTTAATTTTAAATGTTTTGAATTTATCACTAATCATTTGGTAAAACTAACAAATCATTAAACAACCAGGCCCAAATGTTTTATTTATGAGCAATGATATTGCAATTTTCTGATTGGCTGGAAACATGTTTGGCATGCTTAAATGAATTAATATATCCTCTGCACCAAATCACATGTGAAAAAATGTTCACTGTGATTAAAGATACATGAGGTTATGTAATGTGGCATTAAAAAAAATAGAATAATGGGACTTTCCTTAATCAAAGTAAAGTAACAAATATGATGGGTTCTGTAAACAATGTAATAATAATTTCCTTTATTTATTGATAAAAGTGGCAATTTTGGAAATATTCTGTTACTAAAATACATGTATGTTGTTTGTGATTGATTTAAGTGTCCTGTTTCTAGAGATATAAATACATTTTCAGTTACAGAAGTTATCAATATGCTTTAATACAAGAATTATTGGTCATTTGAACAACTATTGATTTTTGGTCGGGTAGACATGATGATTTATTGATCTAAAAAGAAAATAGTATTCATCTAGTTTGTAGGCATTGAAGAACGTTATGTTTTGAGGTCAATAAATCTGTTTTTTTAATTTGTTTTTAGGGCGGAAGATTTATGAGTAACACCATGTTTGATGCCAGAGAAGTTTTGATTCCAGGAAGTGTTTATGATAGAAGTAAGTCCTCAAACACTTCCATTCTAAACCCCTAAACTGACTGCCTCGACATAAGTGAAAGAATCTTGACTTAGTCAGAGACTACCCGTTTCTCCATTGCTTTAAATATTTAAATTTTACAAACATGGCAGATGAGGACACAATAAAATACTTGTAATCCTGAAACAAAATATTGAATTTTTAGGAACAAGAGTATAATTACTTTGTTGGATGGAAATTGATAGTAAGATCAATTCATCATTATCTTACCACACAGAATGACAGTATTCCAAGCCATGTCAACTATATCATGTCACTATGTAGATGCATTCAAAATGTTTTTAAATGATTCCTTATGATGATTGTATTTCTTTGCCCAATATGGATTTTACTATCCTATAGTCCATATTACATGTATATCACCATCACAATGTGTCATTAATAACATGTAACATTAATGTTAAGAGTTTAACATGTAATTTTTGGGTGTAATCCTGTCATAGTTGTGTAAGGTACATTGATAGGAATACTTTACAAATGACCTACCAAATATGGGAAGAAGGTCGAGAATATTTACATATATATGTAGCTTGATCATCAAATGCTCTCTGAATTATTGGAGATATTGAAAAGGTCATAATAAAAACATACATGTAATATTGAACTCATTTGAACGTTTGTTTTTTCAGATATGGGATATAGAGAACCTGTAGTAAGAACCCATGATCAGCTTAGCTTTATTGGCCCTGAACGAGCATATACTGGACCGGCCCTGAATCTGCCCATGCCAGTCAACATGTTTATACCACAGATACCACAGTATAATACACAACAGCAACAACAACAGCCTCCACCAATGCAGATGGGTATGTAGGATTTGCCATTTTTATGAACACCTTGTTAATAATAAGTCTACCTAAATGTATATGATATAGACTTGGTTGTGTCTGCCATCTAATAAGGATTGGCATTTAATTTTTAATTGGTCATCAAGGTGTGAACTGAAAATTACATGTGTATTTCTCTAGATTATAAATTCTTGACATTTTCTGATCCTGAAGTATTGTGCTATTGAGATATCTTTATACCATTTTGATAATTTAAATGAAGATGTGCATGTTTGATAGATTCACTTCTACTATAGGGGTAAATACTAAATAAGAATTGCAAGTCTCTTCATGTGACCAAATGAACCTGTGATTTTTGGGTACAAGAACAATCGTGTCTGAAAACCCTGTCAAATGATGTTGCTAAAGAACTGATGATTTGAAACGGATGTTAGCATTGTCTGATCCCTGAAGTTAAATTGCGTGGAACACTTTCCTATCCTGATCCTATAACATTTTGCTTTTATTGATCATTGGATTACTTAAATGTAGAAACTTGTTTTTTTTCCTGTAGGCAACAAAGGAATACCAAATCGTTTCAATAATAAGGGACGTAACCTTCGTCAGAAACCACCACGGTACAGTACGACACAGATGCAGCAGAATTCGCAGATGTTGAGTCAGAACGGTAGCCAGAGTCAGGCCAGCCAGGTAAGTTGTCATATCTTAACAAATTGATCTAGGAAAAAAGGAAAGTGTGTGTCACTGCATATCATTTCTTTCTTTATAAACTCAGTTATGACTTATTTTGAGTTCATTCATTGAACTGATGATTGTTATTAATACTTCCAAAAATATGATAAACCATTAAAAAGAATGGCATTTCTTGAAAAATTAATTCTAAAAAACCACAGATTATGTACATTTCCCTAAGATCCATTATTGTCATATCAGGGGTCTGAATAATAACTACTTGAATTTTTCCTCACATGAACAATTCCTGTCATTTAAATGGAAGCAAAAAAAAAACCAATAAAGCTTCCAAGTAATTACCTAGAAGCTTTATCAGTTATCTCCCCTAGATAGGGACATGGGTACTGACTAGAATACAACTGTCAAAAAATAAGTCACAGAAATCTGCACACAAGTTTTATTAAATGTTATCATTCGTACCCCCTTCAGAATGATATATATTACTTGATCTGATATATAAACAGAAATGCCTGTTGATTTCAGAATTTATAAAAACCATCTTTTTAAATTAAGTTCTGTGATGCCATTGAAGGGATACAACCTTACCATAGTGACTGCTTTGTATGCATGTGCTTGCATGAATAGTTACTGTTGCCAGGGAGTAAGCATACATACACACTTTTGTACTGTGCTCGGGTATATTACATGAATAGTTACTGTGGCCAAGGAGTAAGCATACATACACACTTTTGTACTGTGCTCGGGTATATTACATGAATAGTTACTGTGGCCAAGGAGAAAGAATACATACACACTTTTGTACTATGCTCAGGTATATTACATTTGCTGCTTTAATTAAATACCGATACTTGCAAGTTTTTTAGACATGTATATTTAAGATTTCAGTTGTTAGTATGCATTAATCTGTTACATGTAAATTCCAAATATACATGTAAAATAAATGCCTTCATTGTTTTGCAGGATATATCTCAACCATTTTCACAAGGTCCACTAACACAAGGACCATTATCCATGAGTCAGCCATTCCAGATGAGTCAGCCCGGACTCTCTGGTTTATCTCAACCAGAGCTGTCACAGGTTAGTAAGAAAAAACAACTACCATTTTTGTATCAAATTGACTTGTTTATAAAATACTATCTTGTACATGTATATCCAGAGTTTGACTTTTTAGACATAGATATTTTAATGAACTTTTTATCTTGATATCATAGTTGAGGTTAATGAGAAAAATCTTGTAGAAATGTGTTGGGAACCAATCTGTTCTCAAAAATATACTAAAGATAACTAGAATGCTTCCAGTTGGTTTTAAAATAATGTTTCTAAGGTGGGATTTCTATTAAGAAGTAAAAAAAATTGCATAAAAATTATTTCCTTTTTTTGAGTCTTGTGGTACAAGTGTCTGGTTTTATAACCACGACATGCCATGTGAACTTATAATCTATGAGACTGACATGGTTGAACAAATTAAAAAAAAAAAACAGAACAGTTTTAATGGTCTTCAGTATAGTTTTTCCTAGCACTTCACATGAATAATTGTTGTGATGGAATGATAAGAGAGACATGTTATGTAACTGTTTGTTTTTATATTTTTTCAATATCAGGATAGTTATCTTGAAGACTTCAAGTCTCAGGCTGATGGAATGCTGTCGCAGGATTCCACCTATCAAGGGGACCGCATGTTTTATGCGTCCCAGTTGTCCCAGGGTCCGTTCAACTAGGATCTAGCTGTGGCCGTGAGCAGTGTGGCAGATAGACATGAACTGTCAAATAAGACTATGATCAACAGCAAAAAATAAGTGCAGTGTCTGTAAATCAAAACTGCCTCATCCGATGCAATGCCACCCACATTGTGGCACTCGTGTGCCCCTCACCAACCTGAGGAGGCCTCAAACAGGAATGAAGCACATTCAGATCCAGCATCATTGACCATCAAGTGCTGATTGGTGCATTCCTTAACAGAAGGGGAGGTAACTGCAACGGTAGGGCAGATGCCTGATTCAAATACAATCCTAATGGACACTGCTAGAAAGATTTTACCATCATCAACAGTGAAGATGAGAGATAGTAGTGTTGGGACAATATCAGTATTTAAACAGCGTATTGTTATACAATTAGCATGAAGTTACATGTACGCTAATCAGTGTGGCCACCAACGTAATGAGGTTCACTGGCTGTTTTGAAGTTTGTTTTTTAATTTTTTTTTAATTTCTTATTTGTGTCTGAAGCTTATATGATAAGGAATGGTTTCTTGTTTTATTAACTTGTATATGACCTTGAAAACATCTACATTGGTTTGGGTTGATATTGCGATTCTTTATTGTGAGAATAAATTGAATTAGACAAAAAAGTAGTTAATGCCAGTAATTGAATTTTATTCCTGATATTAAGACCAGGACCTAATTATATTTATATACAAATTATGCAGCTATCGTTTTAATGAAACATTTTGTATAGTATTGGTGTTTAAGATGAAAAGTGGGTACCCATTAAAAGAGAGAGAATTAGTAATTTGTGTTTTCTGCAGAACACAGAAACAAGAGAGAGAATTAAAGATAGGATAGATGAATTAGGAAGTTTGTAAGCATTGATGGTCACTTCTCCCGGTAAATTGATGAAACTATTTCTAGTGTATGAATACATAAAATAAATAAACAAGTCAGATACTAAAATAATACTGAAAAACTTCAATATTTAAGATTTTGATGAAACTCATTGTAATATGGAGTTAGCAGTTTTGAAAAATGTTTTAACTGTTTTGTTTTTCTCCGACACTTTTGACTTTTTAACTTTGAAAAAAAAAATTGATTGGTGATTTTGTCAGGCTTAAACAGCTTTGAATCAGAAGTATTTTTCTCAGATAGACAAAACAAGTCAAATGTTTTCTTTTTTTTTGTCGGACAGTAACAATTTTTTATAATCTTTATTTGGTAAGACAATGCTGTATCTGGTTAAGCCAGCAGAAAAAAACAATCCAAGGGCATCAGAGACAATATTTACACTTCAAATAGCAGTGTTTTGTCCTTAATGTCAGATTCATAGTTATACATACATGTATATGGTACATGTTTAAATCACACAAAAACATAAAATCAAATCTGGTTACAGGCGGTCAGCTTGGCTTAAAGTTCAGAGTTTTTAGTGGACTTGATAACTAATTTTTTGAAATGTTAGACTAGCCTTCTTTTTACTTGAGAACAATCTCTGGAGAAAGTTATGTAAATATCATTGAAAAAGAAGGCTCCCGCAATTGGTGAATCTTCTCGTGTTTTGATGAGTTGAAACAAAAACAGTACTCATTTCTTCCTTTAATCATATCCGATTACATGTTTGTGTTTCCATATACCGTAATTATGTATTTATCTGACTCTCTATTTTATATATTAAAATTATTTAATCTTACTGGCAGAAATCTTTGTAAAGGAGAACCAAGACATTTTTAGTTTGAATAAATCCTTGCATATTGTTTTAGTTTTCTATTATGTTGCTGGCTTTATTTAAATCTTTATCTTTAGAGAAAGTCGTTAATTTCACAGTTATTTAAGTAATCGGTGTCATTTTCTATTTTGCATGTTGTTTGGAACAATTTTCCTAGCTATTAGTGGCTACAGTGTAAGCATTAAATATTGCTTGTATGCATTACATGCTGCAGTGAAATACAAAATAAGGAAATATTACATTGACATGGTGAGAAAAATACATGTATGAAAGAGAAAATGTCATCTGAATTAATTTTGCTGTGAGAAATTTATTTTGTTCGAGAGTGACAGTTACTGTGATAGCAATAAAAGTTTTTGGTAAAAATTAATTGATAAAATAGCATAATGAAAAATATTGAATCAGTATGTTGTTAATTAATACTATCTAAAAATAGAATGTTTACTAATGAAATGTTTTGATTGGTAGAAAATACAACACAAAATATATGTTACCTAGGAGACAAGGAAGGCCTGTTGGTATTTTGACTGGTGCAAGTCTGTAAATGAACAGAAACTTTATGAGAAGCCCTGCTTAATTTGTACAAGGAGTTGTAAAGGAACAGTCACTATTAAAATTAGGTGATTGAAATTGAACAATAAGGTTTTTTTTTTTTAAAAAAAAAAAAAGAAGAAAAAAGAGAAGTCATAACCATTAGAATAAAATTATAATTATTTTGAAAAAAACATGGGATTGTACTACAATGAATATTATGTAAATGAAATTTGAAAAAGTGTGTTAGTCTTAGCAAATTGTTAATACATTGTATATATTTTAATGAAAATGTTTTGAATTGAAAAAGCAAAAAAAATCATGCATTTTTGGAGTAAATAAGATCTTGAATGTTCAGTGACTTCAATAGCAAGGTTTTAATTTTGAGGTTTTAAACAAGATTTAAGATCCATCACATTTCAAAGTTATCAAGGTTTATTGTTTAAAAAAATTACCCTGTACATGTATACTATGTACAGGTTCATTTGTAAACAAAGGTTTTAAATTAATCAAATAGGGCATGCAAAAAAATATTTATATATATTTAACAACTACAAAATAAATGTGAAGTTTTTTTTATAGCCTTGTAAATGAATGTATGGCCGGCCATGGAATGTGTTTTTAAAAAGGTTTTGGTGTACCGTTATTTGTATCATGCATGTATGTTTAAAATCTGGAGTGATTATTTTCCGGAAACAACTGATTTTTTTTTTTTAATTTTGTTGGTATGGTATTTTTTTTATGTAGTTACTGTATTGTTACAAGTTTAATATGGTCTTTTCATTAACATAACTTTTATATCACCAAATAGTTTAACAAACAGCTTTATTCAGAATATTGTGTCCTTTTGTTGTATCAGCCATTCATTTGTTTTTATTTCTGTTTAATGGAATCTGCAGAAATTCTTTTCAAGCTTTGTTTTATATAAATGTAATAAGTGAAAATTTCTCCTTCTCCCAAGCCATATCTAATGTAATCAATGTTGTCAGTATAATGACTTAAAATCTGCTGGATGTCTATGAAATAAACTGGTAGTATACAACATTTGTTTTTATTTACTTTTTTATTTTTTTGGTTTGTATGGTTTTTTCCAACAACACCATATTTTTTAAGAAATTTTACTCCACAGGGCAAAACATTTTTTTCAACAGTGATAGAGGGAAAGTGTTGCAAAGTTTCCTTGAATAATTACACATCGCCCATTGAAGAAGTTACTTGAGAATCAATATAAGAAAGTTAAAAACGTGATAGATCAAAACCATGTACCTTTCTTTAACAAAGCTTACCATTTCCTGATTGATTGGAGATGTTCATTTAGTCTGTTATTAAGTTTGTTTTACTCATAAACAAACTTTATGCTTTTATCCTGACAAGTTCGAGGTCATAGGTAAAACAAGCATTCCGAGAATATTGAATGGCACAATATAAAACTCTACCAGCTGAAAATTCTTTTGACCACAGCAGAATTAACAAGAAAAAAAGGGGAAGGGGGGTCATAAGGCCAAATCCTCTTCCGACAGATCATAGTTTGAGAAAGTTTGTCAGTTTGCTTGCTGTAGATACATGTATTATATTTGAAATATAGATAATACAGAGCAAGCCATTTTTCATAGAACAAATTTTTATGAATGATACCGTAAGATAACATTTATTTGAAAACTTTTCTGAAACCAGCCACACAGCCTTCAGACAAAGTGTGTTGGGGTCAGAGGAAATTTGGACTGTACTACATGTAAATGCACATCACTTATGACCATCCTATATTGTAATAAGATGTGTATTATGCTTACAGAATATTTAAGCTGGTGGTAATGAGAGAGGGCTTTTGTAATAAATATTTTTTTCTGCTGCCTCTGGGCAGTGGGGGTATTGGACTTCTTACTGAGACTGTTCTAGTTTTGATTTAAGTCTGTAACGTCAAGTTACATTTACTTCAATATAACGCTAATAATAAAAACTTTGCTATAATCTTCGTTTCCATTTGTGTAATAATGATTATATTATCATTTTCAACACCTCTCCAATCTTGTGTTTATCTTGACTTAAGATTGGACAATAGACCTTAAACAGCTTACAGGCCTGATTTGCAGACTGGTTTTAAGCTTGAGCATACAGATCCCCCTAGGCAGATTGTATTGCGAAAAACTTGTCTGTTCACTTCATAAGTCAGTAGTTTTCTGTGGGTACTCTGGCCTTGATTTAAGTTAAATAATCTTGAATGGGGCCTTACAGAATATAACTGAGATCCACTCAAGCAGTTGACAGGCTGGCAAAGCATAAAACACAAGCACACCCACTGTATAACATATGAATAATGGCCAAAACTAATCAAATTGAAAGTGGTGTGACTGTATTTAAATCTACATGTAAACTGTCAGATCAAATCATCTCCTAATTAACAACATTTATTCAAAGTTTTTAAAACAATATGTAAAATATTATTAATTTTAAACCACATTTTTTTACTACTGATTGACTTTATGATTTTCCAATTAATAAATCAATTAATTGTTAAAACATAAGAACGTCGAGGCAATTAATCAGATTTCACTGTTAACCAATTTTGCCATCAATATAATAAATTCATATTAAGGTTACACATAAATTACCTGTAAGTTAATATATATCACTATCACGTGTGAATCCTGTTAAAAGGTCACAAATGTAAATAATGTAAAATTGTGTTGGGGATGAAAATATTTGTACTGTATTAGGAAATAACCAATGCAGGCATGAACACCAATTTGAAAACAAAAGGCCCAAGAGGGCCTGTGCTGCTCAACTGGCAACCCCCCCCCCCCAAAAAAAAAAAAAAAAAAAAAAAAAAAAAAAAAGAGGGTTTAAAAAAAAAAAAAATCCTAACCCACCTAGGGACCTCCCACATCAAATTTGGTTGAATTATGTTTCATTTGCCAATAACAAGGCAATGAAAAAAGTTACGAAAAACCCATATATATATTAAATGGCCAGATTTCTACATTCAATATACCAAATTTGAACTGAATTGATCAAAAAATAAAAATGTTATGGCCATTTTCCTGTTTTTTCTATTTATAGTAAAAGTGGCCATCTTGGATTTAGGATTGGGTCAAAAATCACAAACTTTGATCTACTCCACCTAGGGACCTTCTACACCAAATTTGGTTTCATTTGGTCATGTAGTTTCAGAGAAGCAGATTTTCAAAAGAATCAGCTATATTTAGCTGCTAATTTGCATATTGTGCCAATAACATGTGAAAGAAATAAATTAAGGAAAAACTTATTTAATATAATTAAATGGCCAGAGCTCTACATTCCATATACCAAATTTGAACCAAATTGATCAACAAATAAATATGTTATGGCCATTTTCCTGTTTTTTCTATTTATAGTAACAGTAGCCATCTTGGATTAAGGATCATAATGAAAATCACAAACTTTAATCTACTTCACCTAGGACCTTCCACACCAAATTTGGTTTCATTTGGTCATGTGGTTTCAAATGGAAGATTGAGGTTTACGCACGCACGGACGCTTGGCCATGCCATAAGCTCAGCTGGCCATGCCATAAGCTCAGCTGGCTATGGCCAGTTGAGCTAAAAAGAAATGAAATGAAACAAGACCATTAAGAAATTTACAACACTGAATATAGAACACTATGACTTTAGATAGGCAAAGTATCCACTCGACCATCTGAGTTTTTCTTTTACAACTGATGGTCCAAACGCATGTATGCACATACTTTTTTCCTTCAATTTCACACATGCAGACATAAAATAAAGCTAGATAATTTTTGACATGTTTTAATTCTTGTTGCATAAAAAAGTTCAATTTGAAATACATGTACATATTCTTATGGATAATTTGGCACTTTCAGAATTATAGGTATTTACAATACATGTAACATTTATCGACATGCAAAATCGTTCTCAACAGAAATACATATACAGAGCACTAATATAATATATATCAATAAAAGGAATACTCCTTGATCATTTAAAATTTCAACTTAAAATAAGAATTATCTGCAAAATTTCAACTTAAAATAAGAATTAACTGCACACAACATGATGTTTATGTAAACAATCATTTCAATATCATACCACATCATATTCTATATTATAATTCCCAATGGCTATATATTATTCTATCCAAACATTGCAAATAAAATAAACCAAAAATATTTCTGAAATAAGCCATGTTTGTTGAAGTACATATGTATAATGGCTGTACATCTAGATAATTTGAAAGTTTCTGTATTTTTGAATTTGGTTCATTTGTAGCATAGCTGTCTAGGTGCTGGCATAATGATCTTGTGCCTTCATCTAGATAAGAATACCAATCAGCAGATCCTGGTTTGAAAAAAGTACTTGAATGTTCCATTTTCTTCCATCATCCAAAAATTGACAGCGGTCGTAAAAGTGACATACTTTTGACAGGCAGATAAAACACAAATATTCCACTACACTCATACATAGATATACAGTAGTTTAACATTACAATACAGGATTTTCATGTCATATAAAATTTTGACAGATCTTCCAAATAAATATGACATCAAAATGTTTATTATCGTTCATATTGTTTTGGAACCATATACCAGTGTATCACTTCACAACTTACAATCTTTGTCTCCATTGAAAGTTGTTTCAAACTAGTAGAGAAATAAAAATAATTGCTAAGAGAGAGAGAGAGAGAGAATGGATAAAATCATGCAATTCCACATCTGATGGAAATGTTAAATCTGCACAAATGTTTTGAACAAATACGATATGGTGCACAGTTGAACCCATTGGTATATCATTGATGATGGTAAAGATAAAACAGTCATACTAAAATTTCACTTGTAATATAGAAAATAAAATGTACAGAAACTTAACTTTAAATCATTAAAAACAAAAATGTGTCATCGTTTCTTCAAAAAATAAAATGATTATTCTAAAAAACACATAATATTTGAATATTGCTTTACATTTTTTATAAACATAATTTAAAAAACTGTCAGATAAAAATCAAATGAAATACCAGTAAAAAATCAAAGAATTTCTCTGTCTGTTTTTAACAGTAGTTGGAAAGAAATCTCTCCGTCCATAATATAACTAAGTATTTACATTGTTGTTAAAAAATAAACGTTTGAAATTAAAATCATAAAAATTGATTTTAAAAATTGATTTATTTTTACAGACCTACTGTAATAAGAAAAGACTAAAAAATTAATAACTCTAATACAGTCAAACCTGTATATAAAGACCACCCTGAGACCTCAGAAAAATGGACCGACCACCCTGAGACCTCAGAAAAATGGACCGACCACACTGAGACCTCAGAAAAATGGACCTTTTATAGACAAACAGTTTTTATACAGAGGGTTTTTTACTGTTTGAAATAAGAAGCAAAGGACCCTTGAACACTGGTCTTAATGAAAAAATGGTCTTTATATCCAAGTGGTTGCTAAAGCAGGTTTTATGAATATAATTTACATGTATATTTCTTTTATTGATGCAGATTTGTAGATAATATGTACAGTACATGTATGCTATTTGTTACCATAGTGATACAGGGGATGGTTTAATGTGCAAGATGTCACATAATGAATGGTCCTAGCACAACCAATCTGTCACATAGATACTTCTGACATAAACCTTGTACATAATAAATGTCATGCATTCATAATTCTAAATTAAAATAAAACTGATAGTCAACATTATTAAAAATTAATAAAACAGGTGGGCTAAAAAATAATTAAAATCTGAAAATACTATTTATAACTAAAAGTTGTCTATATATTTTTGATAGAAATAGTTGAAAATCACAGATGTAACTTTGATAGAATATTTTTCCTCTAAAAACACAATGATATCAGCCATCTTGTTGGATTTTTAGACAATACCATGATTACTTTATGGAATTATGTTATCTTGTATCTTCTTTGAAGTCATATCTATACCGAGGATGTCCGTTAAAGTCCATCGGATAACCATGTATTAAAGTCTGTATAACCCATTGAGTGGACACTATTGGAACGTTAAATTGTTTACATTTCCTGATTACACTAGATGGACAAGAATTATCCGTTATCACACAGTACACTTCTGAAACAGAAATATGAAAAATCATTAAAATCAGCTTTTGTCAGCGTTTTATTTCTTAAGGGATTAACATGACTGGATATGAATAAGTTTTTAAGTAGAGGAATATTTTAACAAAAAAAGTCAGAACTAAAAACGCCATGTCTTTATCTGTTAAAGCAGTCAAGTTATAATAATTTGAAGCCTTTTAACAAAATTTTTTAAATCAAACGCAAAAACGGGTAACCTACTTGATTACTAAATTTCACAAAATGAACAATTAATAAGTTTAACATGCTAAAAAAGCCAGAAAATCATCGCTTTTGGAAAAAAAAGATTTTTTAAAGACTTTTGGACCAATATGTCACCTTGACATGACAACACCAGGAAAAAATCTGAATTGCACCAACTCATACATGCATCTGACTAAGTTTCATTGAAATCTGCCCTGTAGTTTTGGAGAAGTCAAAAATGTAAAAGTTTACGCCGCAGATGACAATGACAATGGCGACTACAGACAAACTTTGATCAGAAAAGCTTACTTGAGCCTTTGGCTCAGGTGAGCTAAAAAGTAGTAGGTAACTAAAGGTTTGACTGACAATTTAAAGCTAAATGTTGTTTAATTCTTTTTTAATAAAAGTAGCAGACAAACTTTTGAAAACAATACACAGTGGTATTACTGGCTTCTATTTACATCCCTGGTAATACAAGAGGGTCTTGATGCCATAATGGTCTTAAGTGCTGGCTTAGGGATCGGAGTGCCTATCACAGTATTGGTCTGATGTCCCTTGGCAGATCCTAGCATGCCACTGTATGTCATCTTGCTTGTCAAAGATTTTCTCTGGGAACTCCAGTTTCCTCGATCATCCAAGGACTGACCACAAGGATACTGAATGAAATAATCTTGACTTGGGTCAAAAACCTTTTCCAACCATCCACCAAAACACTTTGTTAAGAAAAAGTTAGGTTTGATCCCTAATTAGAGAGAGTTCTGTGACATCCAAGGGAACCAAAGATGGCCATTAAAAGAGAAAGTTCTGTGACATCCAAGGGAACCAAAGATGACAATTAAAAGAGAAAGTTCTGTGACATCCAAGGGAACCAAAGATGACAATTTAAAGAGAAAGTTCTGTGACATCCAAAGGAACCAAAGATGACAATTAAAAGAGAGAGTTCTGTGACATCCAAGGGAACCAAAGATGACAATTTAAAGAGAAAGTTCTGTGACATCCAAGGGAACCAAAGATGACAATTTAAAGAGAAAGTTCTGTGACATCCAAAGGAACCAAAGATGACAATTAAAAGAGAGAGTTCTGTGACATCCAAGGGAACCAAAGATCAAATCTGAGCCCAACATTGAAATAAAATAACACAGACACAGAACAATACTGTATAAACAATTGTTTTTTCTTCCAAATCAGATGTTCCTTATGAAAATGATTCTGATAAAAATTGATTGGGAAAGTCATATAAAAAATTATTTAAATCTGAAAGAGAAAAGTACTGGTAAGTTAAATTGGATTTTCCATACTTTAACTTAACCTAAGGCCTTTTTGTTATCCAATTTCAAATTCATGGGAAAAATTTCCCTATGTAAAATTTTGTAACCATAAAATGGTATTTCAGCTATCTTAGTACTAACCTGAAGTACCATGGACTGGTAATTTATTAAGCACCTGACATTCAGCTATCTCCATCACAAATGACCACTCCTCCTGGAACTTTCTATTAACAGACACAATGTGTACTTTTAATCCTTTTAAGCAACTTCCATGTGAATTCCTAGGATACATAAATTTAAGCATAACAATATATGTTCCAAAGTCCCATGTGCATATCTATAAAATATGGATGGTCTAGCCTTTCCATAGGGAAACAATGGTGATGGCACATGTACTTCAGTTAATCCTTTAGAAGTTGGTTGGTTGCTGGTTGTAATGTTGTTTAACATCGCATCAGCAATTTTTCAGCTATTTGTGATGAGAACAAGTTTATTAAGAATTAATCTAAAAACATGTTGTTGCATGTGTGAAATGTGCGAGTGTCAGCCTCATACTAGCACATAGTAAGGGAGTTGAGTTGAGTAATGGTGTTTAACGTTCTAGTCAAGAATATTTCACTTATATTGGGATGCCGCCAGCTATAGGCAAAAGTGCAGAAATTTTTCCTATGTGTTGCACTGATTGAATTATACAGCAAGGTTCTTTGTTCTGCCATGCCTATCATGACACCTGACCTCATTTATTTTAAATTTTCGTCCGAAAGAACCGTGGCTTTCATTTCATAATGCCCAGGGCTTGGCGAAAGAACAGTCACTACCCACTTTTAAGTCTTGGGTCAGACCTGGTCGGTGTTCAAACCCACAGCCTCTCATTTACGGAGGGAGCACTCTGCAAACTGAGCTACTGCAGTGGTGCATACTTTCTGTTTAAGCACTAGCTCACTGTATCAGTGTGGCTGAGACAAGCATACCACTCCCCCAATCACATTATCCTGGCACCGAGTAAACCAGCTGATATTCTGTTTTTAATGCTCAACTATAGCCAAGGAAGCTGATTTTATACTGTTATGTACGACCTGACTATGGTTTAACCCCTTCCCTGACTTTAGAAGTAAGTTGCTAGCTGAGTTTTATGTTTTGTACTGAAACATTTTCAGTGCTTCAGATTGTTGGTGCGCCAGCGTTAATCCCGCATAATTTTTAACAAGAGGCCCAAAAGGGCCTGTATCCCTCAACTGGCACTTTATTTGCATGTGAATTTCAGACAGTCATGCCACTAGCTATTGCCAGTTGAGCTAAAATGTTTCAGAAAAAATGATATGTATGTGAAATGGCTATACATCTACTGTCTATATACCAAATTTGAACCAAATTGTATGATATATAAATGTGTATCGGCCATTCATTACTTTTTGCTTTTTATAATAACGGTGGACATTTTGGATGCCACAGTTTGTGCAAACTTTAATCTGCATCACCTAGGGACCTTGCACACCAAATTTGGTTTAAATAGGTCCAGTGGTTTCTGAGGAGAAGATTTTCAAAGAATTGGCTAAATATAGCACCTTATTTGAATATTCCACTAATAGTGACCCAAATAAAAATTGTTTCTGAAAAACCCATTATAAATGTTAAATGATTATGCATCTACTTTCTATTACCACATTTCAACTAAATCGGTTGATAAATAAAGGTGTATCAGCCATTTATCACTTTTTGCTATTTATAGTAAAGGTGGCCATCTTGGAAGCCGCAGGAAGATGATTTGTGCAGACTTTAATCTGCATCACCTAGGGACCTTACACACCAAATTAGGTTCAAATAGGTCCAGTAGTTTCTGAGGAGAAGATTTTTAAAGAATTGGCTAAATATAGCACCTTATTTGAATATTCTGCTAAAAGCGACCCAATAAAAATTGTTTCTGAAAAAACCCGTTATAAATGTTAAATGGCTATGCAACTTCTTTCTATATACCAAATTTGAACTAAATCAGTTGATAAATAAACGTGTATTAGCCATTTATCACTTTTTGCTATTTATAGTAATGGCACACACACACTTCGCCATGCCATAAACTCAGTTGGCAATTGCTAGTTGAGCTAACAAGAGGCCCAAAAGGGCCTGTGGAGCTCAACTGACAAAAATGGTTCTTGTGCCTTCATTTATATAAACTCGGTACAGGGACTTGAGCTGACGTTAAATGCTAAATATAAAAGCTGTAGGCCTTACAGTTTCAGAGAAGAATATTTTTAAATTCCCATATAAGTATATGTAGATACATGTGCCCCTTGGTGGGAATAAAAATGGCCCAGGGGCCTTTATTTGTACAAACCTGGTAAAGGGACTTGAGCTGATTATGAAAGCTTTAAGCCTTACAGTTTCAGAAAAGAAGATTTTTAAAGTTGATTTCCCATATATGCATATGTAGATATATTGGCCTTTAGGGTGGGACCAAAAATGGCCCAGGGGCCACCATTTGTACAAACCAAGTAAAGGGACTTGAGCTGATGTTAAATGCCAAATATAAAAGCATTATGCCTTACATTTTCAGAGAAGAAAATTTTTTAATTTGATTTCCAATATATACATATGCAGATATATGGACCCCTGGATGGGGCCAAAAATGGACCGGGGGCCATCATTTGTACAAACTTGGTAAAGGGGCTCAAGCTGATATTAACTGCCAAATATGAAAGCTTAAGGCTTCATGGTTTCAGAGAAGAAGATTTTCAAAGTTGATATCTCATTATAAGCCATATATGCATATGCAGATATATGAACCCCTTGGGTGGGGCCAAAAATAGACCGGGGGCCACCATTTGTACAAACTTGGTAAAGGGGCTCAAGCTGATATTAACTGCCAAATATGAAAGCTGAAGGCTTCATGGTTTCAGAGAAGAAGATTTTCAAAGTTGATTTTCCATTATAAGCCATATATGCATATGCAGATATATGGACCCCTGGGGTGGGGCCAAAAATAGACCGGGGGCCACCATTTGTACAAACTTGGTAAAGGGCCTCAAGCTGATATTAACTGCCAAATATGAAAGCTTAAGGCTTCATGGTTTTAGAGAAGAAGATTTTCAAAGTTGATTTTCCATTATAAGCTATATATGCATATGCAGATATATGGACCCCTGGGGTGGGGCCAAAAATAGACCGGGGGCCACCATTTGTACAAACTTGGTAAAGGGCCTCAAGCTGATATTAACTGCCAAATATGAAAGCTTAAGGCTTCATGGTTTTAGAGAAGAAGATTTTCAAAGTTGATTTTCCATTATAAGCTATATTTGCATATGCAGATATATGGACCCCTGGGGTGGGGCCAAAAATAGACCGGGGGCCACCATTTGTACAAACTTGGTAAAGGGGCTCAAGCTGATATTAACTGCCAAATATGAAAGCTTAAGGCTTCATGGTTTCAGAGAAGAAGATTTTCAAAGTTGATTTTCCATTATAAGCCATATTTGCATATGCAGATATATGGACCCCTGAGGTGGGCCCAAAAAAAGACCAGGGGCCACCATTTGTACAACTTGGTAAAGGGGCTCAAGCTGATATTAACTGCCAAATATGAAAGCTTAAGGCTTCATGGTTTCAGAGAAGAAGATTTTCAAAGTTGATATCTCATTATAAGCCTTATTTTCACTTTTTACGAAGTATGACAGAAAAACGCTAAAAACGCGTAACCTAGTTTATGACAGAATTTCACGAAATGTACAACCTACATGTTTAAGGGTGTCTAGAAGCTAAATATCACATCAGATTTTGAATATAACCTATGGTTTTAGAGAAGAAGCTTATTTTAGGTTTTTTACATTCTAGGTCACTGTGACCTACTTTTGGTTGCCATGGAAACCAATTGTATAAATTTTTATCTACTCCTTCTAGGGATCATTCCTGCAAAGTTTTGCTAAAATTGGCCCAGTAGTTTCTGAGTTTTTGCAGTTAACAGATGCACGCACGCACGCACACGCGCATCATGCCATAAGCTCATCTGGCTTTAGCCAGTTGAGCTAAAAATGACACATGGAAATTGTACTGTGGGGCGCACTAAAATGTGAACGATATTAGATCTAAAACACACGTTCTTCCAATCAACCTTAAAAAAATCAGACAATTGAAACAGAAAGTGTCTGTAAAGATTTTTGTAACTCGGAATACCTCTGATTTTACGGTAGTCGTAAAACAAAAATGAAAATGTCAAAAAGGAAGCGAGGTAGCATCCACTCGTTTTTGCCCATAAAGACCCGAGATGCCGAGATGAAGAAGAAAGTGGTAAAAATGAATCAACATATAATTCAATACACAGAATTAAAACACCTACTTAAGCCTTGTTTATTTATTGTAAACATGGTTGCTCAGCTTCAGACATGTTCATGTCGTCTGCTGAATGTAACGTTACGTTACATTGATGATAGGCAATGTTTGTGACAACATTTTGTATAAACGGAAAATATAGTTTATGATTTCAATTCTTTGTTTAATAATAATAAATCGAAAGGTGGACCTCTCTGAAACTTTAAAGGCAAGATTGATCATAGTCGCATAAATATTGGGATAATTACCCAAGCATGGTGATGCTGTAATTTCAAGTCTGGTTTTTCAAAACAATCTGAAGCACTGCATTTTGTTCAGTCAGTAGTTTTGCTGGGTATCAATTTTGGTGATTTTTGCATCAAAAGATCAGATATAAATTTTAAGGATCTTTTTCTTGGTATTTGAAAATACACTTAGAGGGTGAAGAAAAATGTAGATGGGTAGACTGGGACCCTCTTACTTTTTTAGTGCTTTAACATCTGAGCTACCCAAACTTTTACAATTAAAATATGTACTTTTAGTGTTTGTCCTGAATAAAATCAATATGAAAGTTAGACCTACATGTATATCTGTAAAAATATGGTATAAAATTACATGTCAATGTCATTTAATTCTAAAATGCTGCAAAGTACATTGAAAAAATTTACATGATAAAACAATGAAACATGGATCCTGAACAACTTGTAAAACACTCCAATAGCCGATTGTTAAGATTTCATACTTGGCAACATGATAATTTAAAATTTTCTAATCAGCTAGATTGCACACATGTACACATGTATGTTTAAATTCTATACAAATTCTTGACAATTTACCAATAAGATACATAACTTTAAAGTTTAAACTACCCACTAAAAACTGGTTACTAAAATTAATATCATTTTGCCACCCTAAAAAAGAATTTTAAAAAAATAATTACAGAAAATATGCAAAAACTATAGTTTTCAAGATGTTTAAAAAATGACAATGAAGTGATGTACAAAAAAAGTAAGGTTTAAAATTCCTAGTTTGAACTACATAAAGGCTTAAAATTTTATAAGGTATTCATTTTCATGACGTTGGAATTCTATTAATTTCTACTGCATCATTATTTTTACATACCATTCAATTAATTTCTTTTTCTCCAAACTGATTCCCGCTGGTAACATGTATGATTTATAATCTAAACGTCGACCCTGTAAGAAGGTAAAAAAAAAAAAAAAAAATCAATCAAACAATATACAACAAGAGGCCCAATAGGGCCTGTGATGCTCAACTGGCTGAATATGTAAGACAATGTTTGTTTTTGTTTGCAATGCTGTTTAACGCTTTACTCAAGAATATTTCACTTATACGGAGACTGTCAGTTTTGGAAATAGTGGAGGACACTGGAGTATTGGAGAAAACCATGACCAAGCAGCAAGTTAACTGACAAACTTTCGCCATGCCATAAACTCAGCTGGGTTTAGCCAGTTGAGCTTAAAATGGATCAACAATGGCTATTTTTTTTTTCATATCTAGTAACAACGGGCATCTTGGACTGGTGCAAACTTTTTTTAGGCTGATGTACATGTAGGAACCTTCCACACAAAATTTGGTTCCAATTCGCCCAGTGATTTTAGAGGAGAAAATTTTTACTAAATATTACACCTTATTTGCATATTTCTTGAAAATTGGGTCAATAAAAATTTTCTCGGAAAGAAACCATTATATATCTTGAATCCCACACAGTATACTTTCTATATTTAAAGTCGGTGGAAAAAAGGATCCACAATAGCCATTTTTGTTTTGTTTTGTTTTGTTTTGTTTTTTTTTTTTTTTTTGGGGGGGGGGGGGGCTCAGAGGAGAAGATTTTAACTTCATTTCACAAAATATTGCACCTAATTTGCATAATAAGTGAAAATTGGAAAAAAGTGAAAAAAGACACGGAAAAACGTTACATATGTTAAATCCCCCACAATAAACATTCTACGTTTCGAATTTGAGCTAAATCCGTGGAAAAAGGATCCACAATGGCCATTTTTCTGTATTTTCTATTTATAGTAATGGCGGCCATCTTGGATGTCAGGCAGGGTTGCCTGGTAAAAACTTTAGTCATGTCAACGTAGGGACCTTCCACACTAAATTTCATTCCAATTGGCCTAATGGTTTCAGAGAAGATTTTCAAAGATTTCACAGAATTTTGCACTTAATTTGCATAACTAGTGAAAACTGGGTCAATGAAAAAAGACTCAGAAAACATGTTACATATGTTGAATCCCCAACAATATACTTTCTACATTTCGAATTCGAGCTAAATTGGTTGAAAAATGGAACTACAATGGCCATTTTTGTGTTTTTTTCTATTTATAATAACTGCAGCCATCTTGGATGTCGGACAGGGTTGTCTGGTACAAACTTCAGTCAGGCCGAGGAAGGGATCAACCACACAAAATTTTGTTCCAATTGGCCCAGTGGTTTCAGAGGGGAAGATTTTCAAAGATTTTGCTAAATATTGCGCCTAATTTGCATAATTCATAAAAATTGGGTCAATGAAAAAAGATTCGGAAAAACCAGTTAAATATGTTGAATCCCCCACTATATACTTTCTACATTTCAAATTTGAGCTTAATTGGTCGAAAAATGAATCCACAATGGCCATTTTTGTGTTTTTTCTATTTATAGTAACGGCGGCCATCTTGGATGTTGGGCGGGGTTGTCTGGTACAAACTTTAGTTCGGCCAAGGTAGAAATCAACCACACAAAATTTTGTTCCAATTGGCCCAGTGGTTTCAGAAGAGAAGATTTTCAAAGATTTTCCTAAATATTGCACCTAATTTGCATAATTCATAAAAATTGGGTCAATGAAAAAAGACTCGGAAAAACCCATTATATATGTTGAATCCCCCACTATATACTTTCTACATTTCAAATTTGAGCTAAATCGGTGGAAAAATGGATCCACAATGGCCATTTTTGTGTTGTTTCTATTTATAGTAATGGCGGCCATCTTGGATGTCGGACGGGGTTGTCTGGTACAAACTTTAGTCGGGCCCAGGTAGGGATCAACCACACAAAATTTCGTTCAAATTGGCCCAATGGTTTCAGAGGAGAAGATTTTCAATTACAAAAAAAGATTTTCAGTTTATTCTTGGTTCATTCTAAAAAGGTTTTCAATTTACTCTAAATTCAGTCTAAAAAGATTTTCAGTTAACTCTGGGTTCAGTCTAAAAAGATTTTCAGTTTATTCTGGGTTTGTTCCAGAAAGATTTTCAATTTACTCTGGGATTAGTCTAAAAAGATTTTCAGTTTACTCTGGGTTCAGTCTAAAAATTTTCAGTTTACTCTGGGTTCAGTCTAAAAAGATTTTCAATTTACTCTTGGTTCAGTCTAAAAAGATTTTCAGTTTATTCTGGGTTCAGTCTAAAAAGATTTTCAATTTATTCTGGATTCAGTCTAAAAAAGATTTTCAGTTTACTCTAGGTACAGTCTAAAAAGATTTTCAGTTTACTCTTGTGTTCAATCTAAAAAGATTTTCAGTTTATTCTGGGTTCATTCCAAGAAGGTTTTCAATTAACTCTAAATTTAGTCTAAAAAAATTTTCAGTTTACTCTTGGTTCAGTCTAAAAAATTTCAGTTTACTCTGGGTTCAGTCTAAAAAGATTTTCAGTTTACTCTGGGTTCAGTCTAAAAAGATTTTCTGTTTATTCTGGGTTCAGTCTAAAAAGATTTTCAATTTACTCTGGATTCAGTCTAAAAAAGATTTTCAGTTTACTCTAGGTTCAGTCTAAAAAGATTTTCAGTTTACTCTTGTGTTCAGTCTAAAAAGATTTTCAGTTTATTCTGGGTTCATTCTAAAAAGGTTTTCAATTTACTCTAAGTTCAGTCTAAAAAGATTTTCAGTTTATTCTGGGTTCATTCTAAAAAGGTTTTCAATTTACTCTGGGTTCAGTCTAAAAAGATTTTCAGTTTATTCTGGGTTCATTCTAAAAAGGTTTTCAATTTACTCTAAATTCAGTCTAAAAAGATTTTCAGTTTACTCTGGGTTCAGTCTAAAAAGATTTTCAGTTTATTTTGGGTTCATTCTAAAAAGGTTTTCAATTTACTCTGGGTTCAGTCTAAAAAGATTTTCAGTTTATTCTGGGTTCAGTCTAAAAAGATTTTCAGTTTACTCTGGGTTCAGTCTTAAAAGAATTTCAGTTTATTCTGGGTTCAGTCTAAAAAGATTTTCAGTTTACTCTGGGTTCAGTCTAAAAAGATTTTCAGTTTACTCTGGGTTCAGTCTAAAAAGATATTCAGTTTACTCTTGGGTTTGTTTAGAAAAATATTCGATTTACTCTGGAGTTTGTTTAAAAAGATTTTTTTGTTTACTCAGATTTTTCAGTTTAGACAGGTTTACTCTGGGTTCAATCTAAAAAAGATTTCCAGTTTGCTCAGGTTCAATCTAAAAGATTTCCAGTTCAGACAGGTTTTCAGTTTACACAGGGTTCATTTTTTCACAGGTTGCACTATACCTCCTTACCTGAGCAAATGAGTCTGATATCCATACATGAGACACACATGGAATCCCTGCAGCTAAACACTGAAAATATTTCAATGTTTTCTGGTAAGTATTGGACAACAAGAAACATTGTCTAGCTGCTGATATCTAAAATGAAAAGGTAAAGTTTGATAAAATATCCAATGAGATGGAGCAATATGTGGTTAAAAACATGTACTGGAAAAATGTAACAATGAACACAAAATAACAAACAATAGTTGCCTTCAGAAAGAAGGTTTTGAATAGCATTTACTGTCGCTATAGCTTTTTTTTTGGAGTTGTGGAATTTATAGGATCTGGCCAATCTTTTTACACCCTGTTGAAGCCACTTTTTCAACATTTTCACAACTGTATACCTGACCGTTTACTGAATAAACTACCTGATATGAGCTTTTTTAAAATCATTTCTGAGTAGTACTTACGTGTTAATTAATTAAATCAATTCATACAGCTCAATCAACTGTTTACTAGCAAGTAAAACGCTATAAAATCACCAATATACTAGAATCTATAGTCTGTTTCATTACATACTGTTTAGTGTTATAGTCAATTTCATAATTTTATTGAATATTACACCCCGCGAAAAAGGTCGGAAATTTAAAAAAAATTGACCCCATGAAATTAAATAAATTTACAGTAACCATTATATAAGCTGTAATAAAATCAACATTGCTCACCTGCATACCAAGCCCACCTCAAAAAAATACTAAATACCAGTACTTGTAGCTCACCTGTAAACCAAGCCCACCAAAATTTGTAGCTTAAATACCCACCCAGCTTATCCACAAACTAAAACTACAATTTTAACAACTGATCTATCAAAACTCTTTTAACAATGGAAGCTAATCCAACAGATATCAAATTTCCCCATTAGCAAAATTTTTCCTTCTGTTCTATATAATTATATTCACCTTTGCTTCATCAAAACATTGCAATACAACTCCTCCTCCAGCTTCTATTTCCGCCCTTATGTTATCTTTGTCAAACATGACTGGTGTTTCTTCTAAAAATAAGAATGGATTAGATTGGATAAATGGTGTATTATGTCCCAGTTAAAATTCCTTTACTAACATGTATATAAAGGCAGTCAGTTTAGAGATGGTGGAGGAAACTGAGGGGCCTTGATAAAACTACTGACTTTCATTTTGGCAAGTGAACTGACAAAATGGTTAGCTATTTTAGGTTTGGGTAACTGAAAAAGTAACCTTTAAGCTTTTCACCATCAAAATCATTGTGAAATTGTCAAATTTAAATATATCAAAACCAAAAAAAAAAAAAAAAAATCAAAAAAAAAAAAAAATCAAAAATAAATAAATAAATAAATAAAAAATAAATAAATAAATAAAAACCCCTAACTGATACAGTTAAAACATACTTTTATGTATTTCTGTAAAATAAATTAACAAATTGGTGATAAAAAAGAACAGTGCATGTAAGTACCATCTGAAATCTCTAATCTTTGACTTACTGTATAAGTATTTATTTTGGCTGTGTATTAATATTGACGCTTTTGGTGTTTAAAAAATTTCCGCAAATATTAATAAATTTCAACATTAATTTAAGCCTACCTGTCTAAGGGGAAACAATGACAGTGCCAAAATTAATACACACTAAATGTTTGAGACCTCAGGAGTGACAAATATAATAAATGCTAATTTAAATACCTATACAGTATTATGCTTTTTGACATCAGGGTTTAGTTTTCAAAAACTTGTCACCTTAAGGACAAATTGTAAAAATGGACATTTGTAGTTGACATTGCAAGAACAAATCTTTCACTTCCAGTAAAATTAATCTTTTTCTTAACTAATGAAACTCGAATGATTTTTGGATAAATAACTTACATAGAAT
This sequence comes from Tegillarca granosa, assembly GCA_029721355.1. Taxonomy (NCBI): domain Eukaryota; kingdom Metazoa; phylum Mollusca; class Bivalvia; order Arcoida; family Arcidae; genus Tegillarca; species Tegillarca granosa. The sequence goes on along the minus strand of CM056600.1, from coordinate 37,500,980 downwards.
ATAATATATAAAAGAATGTTAAAAATATGGTAAAGCAACCCTAGATACCAATGATTCACAATAACAATGGCTTTGATATTTTTTATTTAAGGGGATGTTTTAAAAAAAATAACTGATGTTATCTTTTATTTTTAAAGAAATCTGAATTTAGAAAATGCATTCAATAATTCCACTAGAGATGGAATTGCAGAAGTGGATTTTTTTTTTTCTTAACCACTTATTTCAGTATTATTAAAAGATTTAAAAGTCATTATGTCCCAATATTTGAAGTACTAATTATGTGGTACTTCGGCTAATGTTATCCACAAGGGAGATAATTACCTTCACTCGGACTTTCGTCTGTAGATAACTCAAGGGAGGAGGAGTCTTTAAGTAAACATTTCTCTTGTCTGATTTCTTCTGGCGTCTTTTGCACATAAGTTAATAAAAACGCCATTCCACGGAACAAATTTTTCTTATTGGAGTCAAACAAACCTGCATAATCAATAATTAATATTTTTCAATAAAAATAATCTCCAATACCTATCCTCAAAAAGTCTGTCAAAGCTTGCTTATACATCACCAAGGCCTTAGATAGAATTTTAAATGCCACTCGGCACAGTGCCTAGTTAAAGAAGAAAACCACTCGTCACTTGGAAATTTAACTCGGCACAGTCCACTACATGAAAAACAAGACTCTTCTCTTAAGTACCACCAGAGCTTGTACCAAGAAATGTTTTCTGACTAGCTTCTTAAGTTTTTCAGGAACTTCGGATTTTCCACTTTCAGTAAACAGTAACTTTCGTTTTGAAGTGGCAGGTTTAGAAATGATACAACCTGCAACTGGTTTGTTGTCAGGATCAGTGGTAGTCCAATCAGTGTCTTTGAAAATTTCTTTATCAGCTGTTACATCCTTGTTTGTCTTTAGAAAGTCAAACAAAACAGTTTGTTTACTTTCATTTGACATACTTAACAGACCGACAAGTACATAAACACTTGGAACATCGATCGGTTCGATTTTACGTTACACTAAGTAAATTCCGAATGCGAAAAGTTTAAATGATTTTATTCAATGACGCTTGTAACAGAACAGCCGATGTCTAGAAAGGGCCTCGTTACAACTGACCTCCTTATACAATATTTTCTCGACAAAAACAATATAATCTGTTGTTTAGTAATTGCAACAAGCCCCTTGATGTATATGTCTGATAAATTTAACTCGGCACTGTGACAAGTGGTAGTAACAATATCACTTGTCCAAGTGCAAATTTCACTCGTCAGGACGAGTGGACAAGTGAATGATCGAAGCCCTGTCACCACTTCCATAAGGTTCAAAAGAAATTTTTAAATTTGACTGTGTTGCCTAATATGGTTATTTTCATGTCTTGTGGTCATCCAAGCAATGCTGTTGAATGAAAATATGGTAAATCTTCCTAAGTCAGCTTACTGTTGCTTCTTACAGTAATATATATAAAAGAAAATGGACAAAAAATCAGAAATAGACCAAAAATGATTGTTTTATCACAAAGTGGGAGTAATCAATGTCAATAAGGTAATATTAATAATGTGCAGTGTAAATAAATTGCATATAAAGCTGCGTTAGTTTTTCAATATTTTTTTTTTTTTGAAAAAGGTGAAACCTGACATGAATTGCATTAATTGTTCATCATTAATATCCAAAAGTATTTGCAATGGTGTTATTTGTCTTTTACAAAGTTACAAATGACAAATTTAATGAAATTCTGACATGTGTTTAATATTATCATATTTCATCATTTTGTAAGTTGTGCTCACATGATCTGCTTTTTTATGATGTAACCATATTATTAAATTACATCCCATAGGTCTACATCTCGCTGGGAAATTACTCCTTGTTCTATATTTATTTGAGCTTTTATTGTTGAACCAAACGTAATACTGTTCATTAGTAAATCAGCACTGTTTTAATTTTTTCCTACTAGTAGGTAAACTTAATGCAGCTTTAATATCATATTTCAAGTGCTGGCTCTGTATGTGGGAGGTCGTGGGTTTGAACCCAAAGACTTAAAAGTGGGTAATGACTGTTCTGAAATAAAATGTGAAATGTAAGTCACGGTTCTTTTGGATTGGAATTCAAAATAAATGAGGTCTAGTGTCATGGTAGGCATGATATGATAAAGAACCCTGCTGAATAATGCCTTCAGCACAGCATGCAGGCAAAATTTCTACACCTTCCCCTATAGCTGGCATGTCTTGATAATAAGTGAAATATTCTTGACCGGGACTTTAAACACCGTTACTCAACTCAATATCATATTTCAGTAACAAAATTTATTACAGACACATACATGTACCTATCTTCGTTTTCCTTGGAGATCTCCTGGGAGCAGTAGGGGACTGCACAGCTTCACCTACGGGGCTGGCCTCAATACCTGAATATAAGTAGAAAATGAAATAGAATAAATGTAAAGTACGTTAATTCTTAATACCCTAAATGGGTTATTTTTGCATGATGCAAATTTTGCAGATTTTTCAAAAAATGTGTATAATGTATGTTATTTTTTGTGTGTTTAATTTTTGCAGATTAAAGACTCAGATTAAAAAATTGAAATGATCAAACAAGCTTCTCAGTTTCACTTGTTCCTTTCAAAAACACAGGTTTTTTCACAAGTTTAAATAGAATTTAAAATAGACATTGTCTATTGTACATGTTCCTCTATTACATTACTTTTAGTAATGATAATCACTATAAAAAATCAATAAGTTGCAAAAAAATTTGTTTGTCAGGGAGGAAAACATTTATTTGGTCTCATATTTTTTGTGATATAATTATTTTACAGGTTTAATATTCAGTTGTAAAGACACTATACTTATCAAACAAACTTTAATATTATTAAATATATATCCACACCTTTTACTTTACTAGAAATAACCTTTCCCTTAGGTGTTGGTGTACTAGTATGCCTAGGGCCACGTTTTCTTCCTTGGGATGAGGTGTGTGGTTTTTCCATAAATTCCTCGCTATCATTATTTCCCTGGTTTGCATCATCATCTCTATTGACCCGTTTACTTGTGGTGGCTGATTTTTGTGGCTCCTCCTTAGCCTTTACCAGCTCGTCTTGTTGGTGGTATCGACTACCAGCTCTTCTTCTACCATCTACAAGATTATCTACAAGTGAAATTCAAACACAGCTGTAGTGACCACCTGCCGATTAGAGAGTGTTTTAAGGCTCTTTTGAAAGGCCCCTTTGATTCATAGTTCAACCAAACAGAAAATCTATATAAAGACCACCTGTCTACTGAGATCAGTGTTATACGATATCTTTGCTTAATGTTTCAATAGGAAACTTTATATAAAAAGCACCTGTCTATAGTCAATAAATTCTACATTTCTTGGCTCCTAAAAGTGATCTATATACAGGTTTTACTGTATTCATAATTAAAAATGCCTATTTAATACAGTTATGTTGTAAACACCCTTGAAATTGTTTAATAAATATGGCTTTACATGCCAGTGAAGATCATTTAACTTATTTCAAGGAATTCAGTTCTGGAATGGTGGAGGAAACTGAAGTATTCTATATTTAAAAAACAAAACCCACTGAAGATGAACAAATATTCTCACAATAGAATATATCCAAGTGAGATATAAACATTCACAGTGACAAACGCAATGATTAATAAAATAAATAAGATAACCATTTAGGTACTGATGATGGAAAATCAGCATTTTGTTCACTGATGTACATATAATACATGTAATGTATGTTATTATATTTAATTATATTTACAATTATACTAAGTTGTTTTTATTACTATTTTATGAAAAAATTATTAACATTTTCTTTAATCTAAGTGTATTGAATATTGTAAAATCTGAATCATACCTAAGCTGACATCGGCTAATTTCTGTTTGGCCGGTGATCGACATGGAGAACCTGTAGTTGAAATTGCTGTGTTTGTAGATATCAGGAATGCTGCTTGGTCTTCTCTGAGGACTAACTGACTAAGTGTATACCTACAGGAAAAGCAAACAATGTTAAATACAAGTAAGGCCAAGAAAATTTAATTCTGTGTTTTCTCTGAGGGATAACTGACTAATATACATTGTATACCTATAGAAAAAGCAAACGAAGTTTTAAATACTAGTTAGGCTAACAGGAATGTTTTCTGTGTTTTTTTGGAGGGCTAACTGAATAATATATACCTATAGAAAAAGCAACTGATGTTAAATACTAGTAGGGCCAAGAAAAATTAATTCTGTGTTTTCTGTGAGGGATAACTGACTAAGCAAACATCAGGTTAAAATATTCATTGTTTAAAAATAGTGAAGTCAGTTCTCAACAAAACATTTATTCTTTTTTTAATTTAAATATTAGCTCTGTAGAGTAAAATTCATGACTCTAACAATGCATGTCCAAAAATAACAAGAAAACTTGTGGATAGGTGCAAAATATTACGGTAGATGGATAAGGATACAGCAGGATACCAAAAATGATATGTGGACTTTAAATCTTCAAATTCTAGGTCAGCCATTTTTAATGGCAGATGTTCTGAAACACAAACATGTATTTGGACTGACTCAAAAATCATATTTATATTCTATTAGAGTATAAATCAAGAAGTTACAAAATAAACATACTGTCCCTGTGTTCCATCATCTTTCTCAACATTATAATACATGGTTTTGTTTTTCTGTACACGATTTAACACAATGCCGGGGTCGTATCCTAACTCATCATCAGTGGACTGTACCATTACAGGTTGACCTTCTGGCATGATGTCTATCAGTAATATTTCGGATAATTTGACAATGAGTGATGTTCCATCATCAAACTTTACATGATATCTACAACAGTGAAATACATGTACATTGTAAATAGCTTTACATTATTTACATGTATTTAACAAAACTTCATAAGGAAATGGAGGCACAGAATTTCCTTTTTATAGAAACCATTTTATGATGTGCTGACTTGCTTTTCAACCTGAGCTCAAATTCATTCATCTGTGCTTAACTGGAATGTGTGTGTGTGTGTGTGTGTCGCATGTGTGTGTGTATCTCTGTGTGTGTGTGTGTGTGTGTGTGTGTGTGTGTGTGAGAGAGAGAGAGAGAGAGAGAGAGAGAGAGAGAGAGAGAGAGAGAGAGAGAGAGAGAGAGAAATAGAGAGAGAGAGAGAGAGAGAGAGAGAGAGAGAGAGAGAGAGAGAGAGAGAGAGAGAGAGAGAGAGAGAGAGATTATACATGTATCTCAATTTATATGAGGAGAAAATGTAAGAAAAAATTACAGGTGTAAACCTAAATTTTAAGTCTTATTAATTATAAACACTGTATTAGTAAAAATAATCACAGCATCCTTTGACTTATTTTTGATATTTTAACAGTACCTGATCAACCACAAAAATAAATTGATATCTACAATCCACACTCACATATTCAATGTTACACAATTATGAAATCATGAAAATTTATACCCGATATCAAAATTGCAGAAGTTTATTTCAATGAATACTTTTAGTCATATAACCAATAAATTCAAACTGTCAAAAGAAACTAATAATTATTTATCTATTTATTTTTATTTTTTTAATGATCCTAAGTATGGTTATCTAGAAATAACAAACCTCATTTTATCAATTTTTGAAATCTTCCCGGGATAGTAAAATCCATCTTTCCACTTTGCCATTACTCTGGAACCTACACGTAAATGTAAAACATAAAACTTAAAATTCTAACTAACCCATTCAGCATCAATTTGCTGATTTATCTCCCCTTCACGTTTATTGACCGGGAGTTGAGTTGAGTAATGGTGTTTAACATCCCAGTCAAGAATATTCACTAATATCGAGACATTGCCAGCTATAAGTGAAAGTGCAGAATTTTCTTTAACTGGGGCATTTAAAGTTATTACTAAATGGTTAAAGCTGCATTAAGTTTTCCAAAGAAAAAATTAAAACGGTACTAATCTAACTAATGATGTTCCTAATGGACAATGTTACATTTGGTTCAACGATAAAAGCTCGAATAAATGCAGAAATCACAATATTTACCCATCGAGATGCAGCATTTAGGATCTAATATTAGAACATGTTTACGTCATCAAAAACCCGGGTAATTTAAACACAACTTTCAAAACGGTGAAATACGATAAATTAAACACAGAACTTCGTTGAATTTGTCATTTGTGACTTAGTAAGGGATACAAAACACCATTTCAAATACATCCGGATATAAATGAAGGACAATTAATGTAATCTGTTATGTTTCACTTTCGGTTCTAGGGTTTTTCCGTACATCCGACATGATCCGTGCGCATGCTCCAAGCTCATAATTACCATCGTAAAACTCTGACCAACCGGTCAGAGGATTCCGTTTATTTACAGCTAAAAGAAATGAAATTTTAGAAAATGAATGTCACGGATCGTGGTTAGAAGATATCTATTTTAAAAAAAATATATTTTTAGAAAATCAAAAAAAATTCAGAAAATTGATAACCTTAATGCAGCTTTAAATCAACCATGTATGTTTTTTTTCTTACTAGCAGAGGCAATAAGTTACGTTTTACAATGTACATGTACATGTATGTACACAAATTATCCAAGTAACATACACTGACCAGTAAACTTACCTACAACAGGTTCTGATGAGATGGCAGAAGTACTAGCGGCCTGTTCTATTCTTTTAGAGCTGGATGAATTTGCAGAACTTACAGCCTGAACTTGATATGGAATAACAGGGCTACAACAAAATGAAATTTACATGTAATCCTCTTACAGACATAATGGTCATTAAAGGCTTAATCAAAATTAAATACAGGGTGGTCCCAGGATCTGTGGCATGTAGCTACTGGAAATACAAGATTCCTCACTCACTGGACAAAAATTCATTGTAAATACCAGTATATTGGTCATCAGAATGGACTAGGGTAATAAAAATTTGAGGAAAAATTTTGCTCAAGAACAAACCAAGCCTCCTGCTAAATTTTATTCAGTTGCTAGGCCCTTCAGTCCATGACAACAAGATGTTAAAAAGTTTTACTGTGACCTTGAATGTTAAGGTCAACCTACCCCCGAAAACTTAGAAGGATTTGGGCTGGGAACATTCCTGCCCAGCTTTCATTTTTATCAGTTTATGGTTCTGAAGAGTAAAATGTTTATAAAGAACAAAAGAAAAAGGACTTCATATGTATAGCTATCAATCTGAGAGCCAAATTATTATTAGCATGCTCTATTAACTTATATCATTGTGAAAAGCTTATCATATATATACATGTAAATTTAACATAACATGATATACCTGAAGTAATCACTTTCTCCACTTGATTTTGAATTTCTTCTACCTTTAAGTAAAATATCTGGTCCACTAGTACTATCAGCTGTAAATCAAAACAAGAATTCTGAAGAATTATAATGTTATAAATGGAATGAGTAACAGTGTTTTATACCCAAGTTAAGAATCTTTCACCTGTATCAAGGCGGTCAGTTCTCGAATGCTGTAGGAAACCGAAGTTTCTGAAGAAAACTACCAACCTTTGGCAAGTGAACTGACAAACTATATCTGTCCACTAGAAATTATGCTGTGAGAGACAAAGTGATCTGTAAGTGTGTGCGTTAGACCATTCAGCTACCAAAGCCCCACCTCTTCAAATTATATTACAGATATAAAGTACTTGATATCTTACCCTTATGTAGAATAACTTTAATGTCTTTAAAAGCATCGGTTTTTGATACTGAGTACTGTCACTTCTGTGGGTTCAATCCCTGGCCATGTTCTACACAAGACTTTAAAATTTGAGATATTGCTTAATCGATTGGTGTTCAGCATTAAGAGAATAGAAAATCAATTGGTTCACTGGGTGCCAGGATAATGGACTAGGGGATTGGAATGGTTATCTGCTGCTAGCACCTTACAAAACTCACCCTGAGTGCACGCTAGTACAAGGTAGATCATAATACACACTCGCACATCACAAGCATATATGAACTTGTTCATAGTTTGATCCATAGACTGAGATTAATGATCTTGCTCCCGTCACTAAGAGCTGAAAAATTGATGATGCAATGTTAAACAACAACAAGAACAACAACAACAACAACAACAACAAATCATTATAATCAAACACTAAGGGGAGATTATGTAACTCACCAGAAAGATAAGAATCTCTGGTTTTAGTCTGTGCACAGGGAATTGATTGAGATGACTCATTTGAGACCAGATTTTCCTTTGATATCTGTTCTTTTCCTGTTTTATCACCAGTGCTGCCATCTTTTCCTAAATCACTTGTCTCCCCCTTGGATGTATCAGGACTGGTAAAGAGAGCATCACTTCCTGTTTTGTTTATCACGGATACATTATGTGGGGATTCTAGTTCTATATCAGACTGTAAGGAAACACTTTTAGATGGGATTGTATCTGTTTTAGAAACCGAGTCTTCTTTATTTAAATTTCTTTTTTCTGTATTTTGGATTTCACCTGAAAAATTAAAATTAAAATTTCACAATCATATGTAAGGGTAATACAATATAATTTACCATGTTAACTGACATTTTTTTTACAGAAAATACTTGCTGTCTCGGAATTTATATTCAACAAATATTAATGATTCTACAGTTACCAGTGAATTACACTTTTCTGCATTTTGTTTAAGTGGGTAATACATATCTCAATAAATTAATAAAGATATAAAATAAAATCAAGACCCAAAATTTTCAAGCAATATACTAAGACAAATTAAACTTAATTAACTAGCCAAATTCAGATTAACATGTTGAAATATTAATCAATATTATATTATGTCACTAATTAACAGTACCTGATCTTAATATCTGATTTGGTGGTGTACAAATTGAAGTATTCTGTGGTAGTTCCGTAACTGATGGTGGAATACTCGGGACGGCTTCTATACTTGAGCTAACAGTTCGTTCCAAACTTCCTAAGTTCATACTTTCATGTCTATGAGAGCCTCTGCTTCCATCACTTGAACGAGAAAGTGAACTGCTGATATCACCAAGGTCACCAGAGGTCATTGTGCTGGTAGATCGTGAAGGTGATGTCTCTGGTGTTATATAGGTGACTTCTTCTGATCGTGTTCTTATCAGAATTTGTGGTCCTTTCTTCTCCTAAAAATAGTTTTTTCCAGACATTTTAAAGAAAGTTTTTAAACAGGGAATTTAAATTTGTAATTTTGGTCATAATGACCAGAATGACATTTTGCAAAATAAAAACAAAAACTGTTAATCAAATATATATCATTCTTAAATTGGATGTTTGAAAACAGTTCAATAAGGCAAAACAAAAAATATATGTGTTTCAGGTTTAAATCTCAAAAAAAAAAAAAAAAAAAAAAAAACACCTGGGGTCAGTAGGTTTTTTACTTGTGAAGTTATTTTTGTAATATTACCTCTCTAAATTTTCTGCTTATGACTTTTCCATTACACCACACTTCCTCTGTAATCTCATGTACTTCATATCTCAGTTCCTTCACAACCCGGACTGTCCTCAATTCTCTTCTGTCTTCAGGAATAAAAGAACCTACAGACTACATACACAAAAATCAAATTAATTCCCCAAAATCAATAAATGTAAATCCTACAGTCTTTTATAAATAAATTAAGGTATATTAAAGATTTTTCTATTGGCTGAGTAGATGAACATCTCCAATCAAACCAGAGTAGGTACGGTATTTTGATTATTAGCCATAGTTCTGGTCCATCAAACATTTTTCATTACCCTCTTATGGCTTACTAAAGAAATTATTCAAGATGAAATCAAATTTGTAAAAGTAGATGAATATATCATACAAAGAATCTGGTTCTCCAGTACATAATGCGATACCCAACAACACATCTTTATCAGTTCCATTTACATTAGCACAGAATAGCATAATTTTATGTTTTTGCCTGTTAATGATAATATTCTACAATATGAAATATACGGTAAACATTTCCCTTAACCTATAGAACCAATAAATCTTCCAAAACTTTTATAATCCCATATTATGTGGTATACATCTGGTAAACTCAAACACTGAAAGTTTCACTCCTCTGGGAATTGAAATTTAAAAGCTGCAAAAAATTTGGTTCTTTCAAATGTCACCAAGAAAAGAAAATCAATTTCATTTGAGTGTAGGTACTTTATAATGTACCTGCTCAAAGGAGCTTCTTCTCTCTACATCACTGGCAGTTGTGGTGATATTCTGTGGTGTTCTAAAGATACTTTCATTTTCTGTGTTCGTCTGTACAGATCTAGTAATGTGGCCAATGGATGGTGATCTTATATATGTGCTTGTTGTAGGCTCTGAGTATGGTCCAATAGTTGAGGGCCTTACATATGTATCTGTTTGTGTGCTAATTGATGGTTCTGTGTCCTGTCCAATAAATGAAGGCCTTACATATGTCTCTATTCTTTTGCTTGTTGATGGCCATGTGTCTTGTCCAATAGATGAAGACCTTGCATATGTATCTGTTCTGCTTGGTGGAGTTGTCAAACTCTCTGTAACTGGATTAAATGTAACTTGATGAGTCTGGTTTGTAATATCTTCCATTTTTCTGGAATGCTTGACTCTTAAACTTGACTTTTTACTTGCTGGTTTCTTTTTGGGTTTTCGACTGGACAAAGGAGTAGTTGCCAGCTTTGAACGAGGATTTGAAGTAGGATTTTTATCTTTTATCTATGAATAAATTAAAACAAAATGTGTTACAAAATTAATGTACTTGTATTTGAGAACTTTTGCATTATAACATTCTCAAAATGAATAAATAAATAAATAAATAAAAAAAAAATAAAAAAAAAAAAAAGTAAAAAAAAACTTGTATTCATGTACTTGTATTTGAGAACTTTTGCATTATAACATTCTCAAAATGAATAAATAAATAAATAAATAAATAAATAAATAAATAAATAAATAAAAAAAAAAAAAAAAAAAAAAAGTAAAAAAAAAACTGTATTCATGTACTTGTATTTGAGAACTTTTGCATTATAACATTCTCAAAATGAATAAATAAATAAATAAATAAATAAAAAAAAAAAAAAAGAAAAAGAAAAAAAAAGTAAAAAAAAAACTGTATTCATGTACTTGTATTTGAGAACTTTTGCATTATAACATTCTCAAAATGAATAAATAAATAAATAAATAAATAAAAAAAAAAAAAAAGAAAAAGAAAAAAAAAAAAAAAAAAAAAAAGTAAAAAAAAACTCGTATTCATGTACTTGTATTTGAGAACTTTTGCATTATAGTGTTCTCAAAATAAATAAATAAATTAAAAAAAAAAAAAAAAAAAACTCTTATTCATGTACTTGTATTTGAGAACTTTTGCATTATAACGTTCTCAAAATAAATAAATAAATAAATAAATAAATAAATAAATAAATAAAAAAAAAAAAAAAAAAAAAAGTAAAAAAAAAACTGTATTCATGTACTTGTATTTGAGAACTTTTGCATTATAACGTTCTCAAAATAAATAAATAATAAAAAAAAATAAAAATAAAAAAAAACTCCTGTTAACAATACATATATTGAACTTGTAACCACAGTGTACCCATTTCTACATCTTGTATATAAAAGATATTTAAACAAAGCAAATATTTAGCAAATCATTTTTTAATTTTTCTACTTGTTCTCAAAAAGTCCAGAACATTGAATTTATAATGATTTTTCACAATTTTTGTTGCAGGATGTCTGTTATTTCCTTGACATAGTTTTCAGTAAATAGGTTTGGTACCATGTAAAAATTTATTTAGATTAATTAGCTGAAACAATTCCTGACTCAAAGTATAACAGTATTCACCAACAAAACATTTATAATACATGTAAAATACAAACATATTTTTTTTATCACAAACCTTATTTAACATTATCATTTGAACTTGTTTGAACTATGTCTCCTTCCACTTTTACACACTAATGTAGCCATAATAAACAGGTTTAACTGATGAAACACAGTTTATGAATTAGTAATATTTAACATGTATTTGTAATATATTTGTGTAGCAGACCGGACTTGATAGGTGGCTGGGTAGCTCAGTCAGTAGAGTATCCAGCTACTATTGGGAACATACCGGGTTCGAGTCCCAGTTTGGCCGCTGAATTTGTTCCCTTTCCTGTTTCACTTGTATCTATTTTTTTTTTTTTCAGTTTTATTTTTATTATCATGGTGATGATAATGATGATTATTTATTATTCTTATTATTATCATTATTATACTACATCTTCAAATGTTTAAATGTAAATTCTAAAGCTAAATGATTCATTAAATGCCATAAAAATTCAATGTGAAACTTACATAAATCAATCATTCTAGACAAATACAAATCCATATAACTTCAAACCCTTAATCAGTCATTACTCTACTGAAACCTTCTGAAACCAATGATACCCTACCTTGGTTACAGACTCTTCTATTTCAGGAGAAAACTGGGATTCTGTTCCATGAAAATCAAAGGGATCTCTTCGTTTCTCCTCTATTTCATTTTGTGATGATGAATCATCTACATTATTTAAGTTTGCATCCTCACATGCTTTCCTTATCTTTCCTTTTCTTGCGGAAGAAGCAGTAGATCTAGTTTTGATTCTGCGCTTTCTTTTTAGTGACGAGTACTTGTTTGTATGACTCAAAGTTTTAGAATGAGTTTTGGAGTGTGTATATCCAGTGTCAATTGTTTGTAACTCTGATGGATAATATGTAACAGTGCTGGACTGATCCTGTGATACTATTTTAGATACCTCAGTGCTATTGTCTTTTTCATTGGATACCATTATTTCAGAGCTTACATCAATCTGTAACAAGACATATTAGTGCATATCTGAAAGTCCATCACCTAGGCATGATCATAGTTAACAAGTGTTATCAAATTTGGCTCAGTAGCTTCGGACTTAAATGGAAAAAGTTTGTGCATGGCAGATGACAAACACCACAGGACAGATGAATGTATGTAGCAACAACTACTCTCTAAGGGGGTCAGTTCTAGAATGGTGCTGGAAACTGGATTGCCTGGAGAAACCACAGACCTTTAACAAGCAAACTGACAAACTTCCTCACAATGCTATCTGCCTGAGTGGGATCTGAACCTAGCAAGAGAGTCATGGTAATCTGTACACTTGGGTTTCACAATCATTTACTCAATTTAGTGTACACTCAATTCAAATTAGGGAATATTTAAATGTCAATTTTCAAGACATAACACAGTAAAAATTGAAAATCTAATGTTGTACTTCAATTGGTTAGTGTAGGTTTGTTTATTAAACAAAACATTGTCTCATAAACTACAAATTTTTAAAATATTTATGAGAGAAAAATGGGAAGATTTTACTGAGTGCACACTCAGTTGAGTGAATGATTTTGAAACTGGGGTTTACTCTTTAAACCACTCAGCCATAGAATATTTAGAAGTTGTTATTTGAAATGGATTAATCAAAGTTAAAAAACCATGGCAGAAGTATCATATTCTAAATACTCCATTCAGGAAATAAAAATTTCAGGTTCTTAGCTAGTAAAGTTGTTATTTCCCTTTAGTAAGCTTTTGGTGAATTTACAACTGACAGGGAAGTACTTAAATTCAGTGGAAAGAATAATATAAAATTTTAAAGACAGTCTTGGACTAAAATAATTTTTTTATACCAGAAAATCATTTAAATTGACAAAAAAAGCCAGACTGAGTATACATGTACACGCACATTATTTTTCCTCATTTTTACTATCATTTCTTTTTACCAAGTTTTTGGTTTTCACAAATTCCAAAATTTTTAAGACACTTAATAGTTTGAACAAATGATGTTTAAGCTACAAAGTTTTACTGCACAGTGAAATTGCGCTTCAATTTAAAAGTTACATGTCTTGTTTCAAGGTTGTGTTTAGTATCAAGTCAAATTGTACTTACACGAATATTCTCCTGTTCCACATTTTTCTCTAGCTGTGCAGTACTGACAGTTTCATCTTCCACACTACCTTGATAACCGGTTGACGCTACTTCACTGGACAAGGTTCGTGTCTTTTTCATCTGAGGCTGTGTCCGGTTTTCTTCCTCTGGTATATTAGTTAGTTCCTCTGTATCTTCATTATATTGTTCCTGCCTCATTTTCTCACTTGGTTGTTCTTGTGAAGCAGTTTCACCAGATAATATTCGAATCTTTTTTGCCTTTGGTTGTAGTTCCGAATCTTCTAAATACGACTGCTCCTCTGTGTCTTCGAGAACTGCATACCTTTTACGATTTCTAGATTTACTTCTTAGAAAATCATCTTCACTAAAAAATAAATGCAATTTCTATCAGTAATATAAAAATATTTAAAAATAATTTGTTAGTTTCTTTTCTGATTTTTATAAATGACTTTTACTTAAAATTAACAAGTACATGTATATATCATGAACATTTTAAGAACATGTGATTTGTTTCAAAATTAATTGTAATACATGTGAATATCTTCTAAAAATTACACGAAATCAGATGTAGAATCATATTTATATAAATTTATTATATAATGTACTCAATAATCCATGTAATACGGTCATACAATAAAAATCGTATTGAATGAGTGTGACGTCATAGAAGCGTGTGAATTAGGTTATATCCTTATGCACTACGCACAAGTATTTACACGGCGGATTCCGAAGCATTTTTGTAGGAACAGTCACCGGAAGAAACATTCAAATCCATATTTATCAAAACAAATCACCAGTTCCTAAAAATAAACGGGCCAGAATAATCATTGACAGCGATTCCGAGTAACACGTCTGTAAATTCTTGTCCATGTTGTTGACATTCCAGAGTGCGCGCGCTATGACGTCACATAATTCACCTAGTTCACAGTGACACACTGTTTGTTGATTCATAATTTAAGCTGATACTTTTGTACTTTTTTTCTAAAAAGAAGATATATTGTATTTAAATTGAAAATGTTTGTTTTGTTTTTGTATCCTGCGGACAGACTATTGTTTACTTTTAACATTTCAGCAGAATTACTTTTCGCGCATGAACACGGTTACGTGAACTATTTGTGTTTCGGTCAATCAGCTGTTTTCTTATAAAGAGAAGACAAGTTTTAAATCTGTGAAAAAGCCGTTTTTATGGGATTATATAATAAATAGAATCTTACATTAGAAGTATTATTATATATAATATTTACTTATTTTTAAGGCCGACTTTTACTCATAATTATATCACAAACGATTCAAGTACATGTAAAACAAATCAATTATGAATTATTTTACATGTAAATATATTAACTGTAATATTCACCACAAACTTCGGATCTAGAATCTCAAAAGCAAGAATGATTCACATGAAAATGTTACTTATTAAATTCCATGTCTTAAAATTTTCTAAGTGTTTTCCTTAGCAAAACATTATTCAGAAGAAACAAATGCCAAGACATTCCAGACCTAACAGGATTTATAATTTTTCTTGAAAATAAACGAAAGATGTGACTTCAATTTTACCTATCCTCTTCCACTGTGTGTAATTTTGAGGATTTTTTCTGATCTAGCCTTGTACTGTGGTTGGATTTAGTTTTGAGAAATACATTCTCCCTCTTCGAATCTTCTGAGTTATCTGTGATTACCTCCCTTATTTCAGGTCCTATTTTACAGAAAAATGAAAGTCATTATCATAGTAATATATGTAGTTTTTTCAACCAAAAAATATTAAGTCATGAGAACTGATCCTGTGTTAACTGAAAAACAGTCTAGACCATACTACAGTAGAATCTGTGAAAACCAAACTTAACTCTGTGAAAACTAAACCCTGTCTAAAATGAACGACAGCAGAACTTAAATTAACCCAATCCTGAAAATACATGTATGTTTGATTAATTTTTTTTCTAGAAATGCAATGTATATTGTTTGTTAAAATACAGTGTGTTAACCAGGCCTCTAGAAACGGCACTTTTTCGGCAAAAAACGCCGGTTTGCAAGCAAAAACGCCAGTTGTGAAAACATCCAACCGGCGAAAAATAAATTATTACTGCATCCTTAATGATTGAGATAAATATCAATCACATAACAGAACTATGGGCTTATACTCCGATAGATCGATAATTATCTTAATCCGTTAATTACCTGTAATTATGTTATCAATATACATGCACCGTTAGTCAGGACACGCGTTACATGGCTTGAATGGTTTAATGATTGAGTAATATCGGTGTCTTTACCCGGGGAAACTTGTATAAAAAGCAATGCTCGGAAAGTAACGAGGTTCGCCGGAAAAATGACAAACAAAAGTAGTACAGTTAGTTTTTTTTTTTTTTTTTTTTTTTTTTGCTTTCAGACAAAAAACCAGTCCTGATAGGCGAAAGATTTATTGAATTCTTCTAAATAACCAACTTTTTTACTTAATTTATAACTAAATCTACTTAAACAGTTTATATCATATGATGTTGCTCTGAAAGATAGATACCACTAGAAAAAAAATCAACCTGAAATGACGTAAGACCACCATTTAGGTGTCTCTGATCTTTCTTATTATACAGTTGATGACTTGAAATGTTCATTATACATTAAACACAGACGAAATCGTGCAACGGTCAGGAACGAGAGAGAGAGGGGGGGAGTTGTTACCAAGGACGCAAATATTGGCATTAAAAATCTTGTTTTACTGATTTTCTAAAATCGCCGGTTGACACTGCCGGCATTTCTGGAGCGCTGGTGTTAACCTAAAACAATGTCTTCTGTCCAGGTGTACAGTTTTAACAGGTTTTGCTGTATGCAAAAAAAAAAAAAAAAAAAAAAAAAAAAACCCATTTATATAATTGAATGTTAAAACCTAACCTTTCTGTATAAGTAGGCAATCTGTGTAGCAGCTACAGAACCTAGTTTCAAAAGTGATTTTTCTTAACTTCTAGTATATTTAAAAAATTTTGACAATTTTTTATGAAACTTTCTGTGGGCTTCCAAAATACGAGTTAGTTTGATGAATGGCTGTTACAGTAAAGACTTTAAAATTAACATTTTACTTAGAAAATAAACCCTAGCAAAAGTTAAAAATATTTGGGAAAATACTGTAAATATAAGTAATAAAAATAAAAATAATTAATAATGCCACGTCCCCTCCCTAGTCAAACTTAGTTGCAAGTTATATATCAGAGTTACCATGTCTGTCTGTCTGACTGTTTAAAACCTCATCCGCTTAATTAATTTCACATCTAAGAATAGTTTTGCAGACTTGGCAAGAATGTAAACCAACAAAAGACAACATGCCAAATACAACATTTGGGTGTGCAGGTCAAAGGTCAGCTTCAACAAATCAATATAGTTTCCTGACAGTATGTTTTATAATATGTAACAAATAGGAAATAGCTTACTCTCTAATTGGAAGGCTTGCTGTGATAACGTTGACTGCTCAGATAATGAAGTGATTCTTGAAGATGCTTCAGTGGTCACTTGTCTGAAAAAAAAAAAACAAGCAAAATAAAAGATATACATATCACACTCATTTAATATATAACATTCATAACTTTGGCAATTTATTTCGCCATGATCCATGTATGAAGTTTTAAATTAAAAGATTCAAAGAAACATTTGTCATTTCTTATTCGTTAGTTTGTCATAAACTTTTATTGCTTTGTATTCTTAGATGCATTTGCTGTTGCTAGGTAAATGTTTTTGTTACAAATTTCTTGCTTCTATTATAGGAATATCTATTTTGTTTATTTACATGTTGTACAGTACTTTCTATTCAAATTACAATGATATTATACACTAACAAGGGTAAAGTTGCTTATTTATCAGTTTTTGCTTTAAATTGCAAAGGAGGCCATCATGGGGACCATTTATCTTCATACAATATAATGCAACATAGCATTGCCTACAAATTACCTTTGTAAAAGTTACTTTTACATTTTGTAATTCTTTTGAGTGAAGAAGGAGATGAAGAGAAAAAGAGGTCTACTTCCACCTCCTTGTAATGTCAGCAGAATTATTTGGTTGTATTGTCTATATTGTTCAATCTAAAATTTGATTTGTCTTAAAATGATTAAGTACTGACCTTTCACATTCAGTATTTTCTACTTCCATTTTATTTGGTATGTCTCTATCAACAACAGGGTCAATATTATCTTTACTAGTTCTGGTGGCCATTTTTTCATGCAGACTAGTTCCAGGTTGATGCATTAAAACTGGGTCCCTGACATCTTCTGTCTCTTTGACGTGAGCCGGTATATCTGTATGTTGACTGGTTCCAGGATGATGCACCGAGACAGGTTCCCTGACACTTCCCAACTCTTTATTATCTGGAGCAGTTATGTCTGTGGGTTGACTTGTAGTTTGCTGAACCAATGAAACTATTTGTTTTTCTGCTCCTTTAGGCAGGCTACCAACTGGATGAAGTAATTCGCCATCTTTTGGAAGTGATAAATGAAAGCCACCTACAAGCATAAAAAAGTTTAACATTAAATGAATGAATCAAATTCGTGACAAAGTAATTCAACCCATGGATTTTTGTGATTTGTGCAAAAGTTCAAGGTTCTCTGCTGTATAAACACATGCGAAAAAATTTTAAAAACTATATTTTTTGATAAAGAATGCAAGAATTTAATGAATATTTCAAACAAAGATCATATATTAAACAAAAATACCAGTTTCATTTTGTTGTGCCAGATGTGCACATCTTGGAAAATTCATTTCTCATCTGTCTTTTTTAAAATTTTGTTTGGTATACCCCATATTTCCATAAACCACATAGAAATGTTCCTATTGAAAATCAAAACTAACTTTGTAGTTCTTGACTTTTGCTTTTTGTCGAGTCATTTGAATGTTCTGGTTCTGTGATTCCTTTCTGAAAAGATTCTGTGTTTTTTTCTTTTGTTTCCTCTGCAACAGCAAATTCATCAGTAGTTCCCACATGTGCCTGGCTTTTCTGTGACATTCTTGAAAATGGCTGACTTTTCTCACTTTGTGAAGGTGACAGCTGAAGCCTGAACTGGGAGCCCTCATACTCTTCTATTTCTGAAAAAAATCATTGCAAGAAATTTTCCATATTCACGAAAGGATTATAAAAAATGCAAGACAAAATAATTATTTTCAAAAATGAAACTGAACAGTTACAAAAAGAAACTTTATTAAGCAAGATCATGTTGTAAAAACAATGCCCTAATCAAATATATTTTATAACATCTTAATGAATTGTAGGTCAAAGGTCAAAGTTAAAGGTGAAGGTCATAAGATAGTGTGGGTAGTGATTGAAAGCTGCATTACATACATACATCTGAATATGTATGAAAATTTAAATAACTACCTTAGTTAACTAAGTAAATTTTTTGTAAAAATTGAGATTTCTTGTTTATTAAGTCCAGCAAGTTTCATAAAAATCCCTGCAGTCATTATGGAGGAGGTAAGAATAAACCTGGTTTTAAAATCAAAGATGGCCGATGCCAGGCAGATAAAAATCAGATCAAGCTCAAAAACAGCATATACAACTAAGTCCCAGGCTTATTATGGTAAGTAAGTTTCATTAAAATTCCCAGCAGCATTTGTAGGAGAAGATAATGATACAAAAACTTACAGACAGAGAGTTGAGTTGAGTAATGGTTTTTAACGTCCCAGTCAAGAATATTTCACTTATACTGAGATGCCGCCAGCTATAGGCAAAAAAGCAGAAATTTTGCCTGTGCATTGTGTTGCTGGCATTAAAACACCAGGGACTTTCATTATATAATGCTGAGTGCTTGGCGAAAGAACAGTCACTAACCACTTTCAAGTCTTGGGTCAGACCCGGTCGAGGTTCGAACCCATGACCTTTCACTTACGGAGCGAGCGCTCTACAAAATTTACAGACTGAGGGATGGGTATAAACACAGATGGACATATACAAACAACATGAACCCTTCTACAGTTTCAACAGCAATGGACAAATAAACAATCATCTATTATGTTCTACCATGTTTTACTTTATGAAATATATGATTCATTACATAAACCCAAAATTTGGATTTAATTCAGTTTATTATAAGAATCTCCTAACCTTCGATCTGTGACAATGACTTCTCTGGTGTAATTATAATAACATCACTATCATCCTTACTTTTACCTCCCTAAAAATATAATAATAATAACAATACTACTACTACTACTAATAATAATAATAATAATATTAATGATGATTTTCCATACTAGTAACTAAAATTGTTATGCAACACATCCTGTCATGTTGGTACAAATATAACCAAAATGCATCCATAGATGTTAAGCATATATAATACGCAGATCCCCACCAGTATATATCTCCTAAACTTCTTTAACAGGGACAAATTTAAGCTTTAGCCTTGAAACTCAAGATGTCTCACCACTGTGGGTTAAACACCAGGCAACCAAAAGTTTGAAATTTTTTCGTTGCAATAGACCTTTACTGGTTGGCTCTGTACATGTATAATTGACTAAGTGGTCTGTGATGTTAATCTGCCACACTGCGGGTGAGCATATTTAAAAACTCGAAAGGTCATAAGCGAGTACTTGTATAATGAAACAGAATGCATCAGAAACACTTGAACACTCAAACATCATCAGTAAAACTTGAACACTCAAACACCATCAGAAACACTTGAACACTCAAACACTATCACAAACACTTGAACACTCAAACACCAACACAAACACTTGAACACTCAAACACCATCAGTAACACTTGAACACTCAAACACCATCAGTAACACTTGAACACTCAAACACCATCACAAACACTTGAACACTCAAACACGATCACCAACACTTGAACACTCAAACACTATCACAAACACTTGAACACTCAAACACCATCACAAAAATTTGAACACTCAAACACCATCAGAAACACTTGAACACTCAAACACCATCAGTAACACTTGAACACTCAAACACCATCACAAAAATTTGAACACTCAAACACCATCAGAAACACTTGAACACTCAAACACCATCACAAACATTTGAACACTCGGACACCATCACAAACACTTGAACACTCAAACACCATCACAAACACTTGAACAATCAAGCACCATCACAAAAACTTGAACACTCAAACACCACCAGAAACACTTGAACACTCAAACACCATCACAAACACTTGAACACTCAAACACTATCAACAACACTTGAACACTCAAACACCATCACAAACACTTGAACACTCAAACACCACCACAAACACTTGAACACTCAAACAACATCACAAACACTTGAACACTCAAACACCATCACAAACACTTGAACACTCAAACACCATCAGAAACACTTAAACACTCAAACACCATCAGAAACACGTGAACACTCAAACACCATCACAAACACTTGAACACTCAAACACCATCACAAACACTTGAACACTCAAACACCATCACAAAAACTTGAACACTCAAACACCACCAGAAACACTTGAACACTCAAACACCATCACAAACACTTGAACACTCAAACACCATCAACAATACTTGAACACTCAAACACCATCACAAACACTTGAACACTCAAACAACATCACAAACACTTGAACACTCAAACACCATCACAAACACTTGAACACTCAAACACCATCACAAACACTTAAACACTCAAACACCATCAGAAACACTTGAACACTCAAACACCATCAGAAACACTTGAACACTCAAACACCATCACCAGGGCTTTTTCTACTTTTCTGGAAAAATGTCTGGGTCCCATGACTTTGGGAAATTTAGTGCGTAAACACCCGAAATTGGGAAAGTTTTTGGCATTTTGAGGCGTCTTATTTGCTTAATTTCTAAACATAAACATCTGCCGTTGTGTGACATGTTTGTAATCTGTCGTAGCCATTCATATTGTACATGTGACAGTATTGATTATACAGTTATAGGCCTATACGAAGATGACCAAGGAATTTTGAATGCACTTCTGGAAACTTGATGCTGCCTTTACATCCTTCCAGAAACAATTAAGTGAACATCGATTAAATCGGAAGTTATTTTAGAAATAATTTTACATCCAAAAAACCTAGTTTTTTGACATATTAAATTGGGAAAAATGAAAGCACAAATTGGGAAAAAATAGCCATATTTTGCATTGGGAATGAGGCCGAATTTCGGCCATAAATGTAAGGTAGAAAAGGCCCTGATCACAAACACTTGAACACTCAAACACCATCAAAAACACTTGAACACTCAAACACCATCACAAACACTTGAACACTCAAACAACATCACAAACACTTGAACACTCAAACACCATCACAAACACTTGAACACTCAAACACCATCACAAACACTTGAACACTCAAACACCATCACAAACACTTGAACACTCAAACACCATCAAAAACATTTAAACACTCAAACACCACATGAACATGTGTTGAGATTAATCCTTGAGATTAATAAAAATCGTCTCATCACAAATAGTTGAAAAATTGCTGATATGACATAAAACAACATTTAACCAACCAACTAACCAATCTTTTATGGGGTATAAAATACCTGCAATGCAGAGTCTTGAGCTTGAGTTTCTGAGTAATGAAGTTTAAACGATTCCCCTTTTGAAGTGTATTCCTCCTTTTTAGATGTTTCATCATCAACATAAGTTGTTACTTTACTTGGTACATATTGTAAATCCTGTGTAAAATAACGAATAGATACAAGTAAAAAATTTACATTAATTTGTGGTATCTTTTGGTGGTCAAGTGGTCTTAGTGCTGACCTTTGAGTTATACTCTTCTATCTTCCTAGGTTCCCATCCCTCTCAGGGCAGATCCTAGTGTGAGAAAGTATACCAGTTTGCTTGTAAAAGGTCAATAGGTTATATCAAGGCACTCCATTCTCTTCCACCATCCAATAATAAAGCTGATTGACTCAATGAAAGTGAAAATATCTTGACAAAGGCCTAAAACACCAAACTCAACTCTATTAATTCCAATGGTATTCATGAATATTTGCATTAGTTCATAAAATGATATCAAGAAATATGGTTGTTCAGTACATGTACTGTATGTCCTTCAGCAAAACATTTCTGTAGTTTAACCAAGCTGTGAATTATTTGTATACTGGGAAAAATAGGGGTGGATCTTACAATGGACTGGCATCAAAGGGGAGTTAGGGATGACAGTCTATTAACACCTTCTAAAATTATAATAAGTATTCACCTGATGACTCTGTAGGTTTGATACAGACTTAAACCAAAAAAAAATGGTATTATCTATTGTGACTTAGACAGAAATAATTGATAGGTTAATCACATTTTACATACACGTACATGTTCAGTGTTTTATAGGTTCAATGTTATGGGAGAACTAATAAGATCTTTCAGATAATTGACCTACATGTAATTGCCTGCCCACACTCAAAAAGAATGTTTAACAAAAACTATGTCTTAGCTAAAATGACAAAATTATAAATTAAATATACAAATACAACTGTACAATGTATATCAGATTACCTCTGTCATCTCAATGTCTCCAAGTGAGAGGTGTGGTTCAAAACTTCCACTACTTTCCTTTTCAACCACTGATGGTTTTTGCTAAAAATGAAGTAATCTTTTGTATATAATGCATCAACTCAAATACCGTATAGTGGGTTATTTTAGTGGGACTAAATTTTGGTGATTTTGGCGAGAAAAAAAGTCAGTTGAACATTTTAGTGAATTTATTTCTGCAATCTAAAACTTATGGTTGCCCGGTGTAAAATTATTTTCATGATTTTTATTTTGGTGGTTTTAATATTATCACCAAAATATGCCATAATTTGCATATCACAAAAAAAAAACCCACCATATGGTATTAAGTTACTACCATAAGGCTCACAAAAATTAGACAGAAAAAAGTTAAAACTGGAGCTGAAATAACAGCCAAGTTCAAGTTCAAGTTTGCAAATTCATTTGCAGAAGGTCTGTGTTTTTTTGGTTTTTTTTTGGTTTTTTTTCACAAAATACTCCTGTTCCTCCATTACCAGGTGGAGAATCTTGGCAAAGTTGCTAAACACCATTGCTCTTCTGTTCTTCTTAGACATATTTCTAAGACTGGAACATCTTCTTAACAATAGAGGAAAACTGTTAACACTGTGTGAATATGGTGCTAAATTTTCATTTCAGATTAACCGATAATAGCCTGTTTAGTAAGTGAATGAAATGAGAAAGCCCTAGACCACTATGTGAATATGGTGCTGAATTTTCATTTCAGATTAACCAGTGATGGCCTGTTTAGTAAGTGAATAAAATAAGAAAGCCCCAGACAATGTTATTTTATCTACTAGTATACTGAGACATCACCAGCTAAAGGTGAAACATTTAGATGTACATTTCAGGCAATGAGCAATGAGGGTTTTTATTTTAACAAATGCCTAACATGATACAGAAAGCATAAAATAAAGTGGAGAAATGGAGTTTCCATCCCAAATCAAGACTCTTATATCGAGTCAAAACTGAGGCAGTAAGTTTCAAAATGGTGTAAAAAATCAGAGTGCCCAGATAAAACCATCAACCTACACCAAGCCAACTGCCAAACTTTCTCTCACTAGGATCAATCTTGAGGAGGATTTGAACCTAGGTGGTGAGAGGGGATGTGATCCATTAGCTTAAGATGATTCAGCCATTAAGGCATATTATGACAGAGGAGACATCTGTTTTTTAGGTTTAATTTGAAAATCAAAATGTTATTGGGGGATGAAAATACTCTTGAAAAATCTCAAAACATAATGGGGGAGGGGGGACCTAACACTCTTAACTTGATCATGCCAATCTATATGACCCTTTCAAAAGTTTTAGGTTTATTCACTGAAACAATAATTCAGTAAAATCTGATTTGTCTTCTGAATATATGACTTGTTATTAAATGTAAGTACCTCATCCCTAGGTATATTCTCTTTTTGTCTGTCTGGTAAATCTTCTTGTAAAGTTGACAGCTCCGAAGGATCATAAACTGTCCTATCGTGGTCCGAAGCTGATGTATCTACCAATACATATATATACAAAAGTGTGAAAATAGAAGTTTCTGGCTGTTTATAATTGTTTTCATTTTAACAGTCAAATACTCTATTTAATAGAAATGTGTATACTTAACATACATAAGGTACTGATGCAAGGGTATGGCAACAACAGCTCTTTTGCACTTTGTGCAGGAACTAAACCACATTTTAAATGTTTTTTAAGGCATTTTCTTGAACTGCAAGAACAGTGTAGGACTTACTATTAATCTACAAGTGTTTAAATTGTATTTGATATGTTTACATTTTTCATGATAATTATCATGTTATTCTAGTGAATTAAGACCCTATAGCTTCAAATGCCACCAAACAGCTCAGATGATTGTATTATTTACACATGCACAAAAGCTCAATATATGCATAAAATTAATGCAGACAATGTGGTAAGATAAGTATAACTCTTATTTATTTTTTTATATATTTATTTATTTAACAGGTAAGTAAAACAAATGTCACTAGAAATAAAAATGAATAGTGCAGCAAAAGTGGCAGATAATAATTGTACAAAGTACATGTAAGAAAGACTTGATATAATTAAAATTTCAAATAGTGAAAAAAAAGTTGCAAAATTATAAGTAATTTACAGCTGTTGCTATGGTAACAGAAAAGGAAATCTTAATTTACCTTCAAGCTCTGTAGGGGAACTTGGTATAATGATATGGTCTGTATCATACACTGCTGGAGAAGGGGATATTACATTTCTAAAAAAAAAAGAGAAAATAATAAGAAGATAAGCATTTATGATTTACCAATCGTTCTTAATGAAAAAGTCACCAGTATACCACTTTGCCATACTTGTTAACAAATAGTCATAGTGGTACAAACATATGTTATCAGAATGTAAATTATCTACTTATTGACCCTTCATGACCCAGTTACAAACTTTAGTTTGTTTTTGCCATGAAGATCATTCCAAGCAAGTTTGATGAAGATTGGACTAAAATCCGGGCCTCAGGAGTGTTAACAATCAAAAGTTGGCACACGGCCACTGATGCACATGGCACGACGCACATTGCACATAATGCACAATGGACAAAAGCCCATCACAATAGCTCACCCTTGAGCACTTTATGCTCAGGTGAGCTAAAAATCCAATAAACATTAATCATTAATGATGATATTATTCATTTACTTTTTGTACCTGAAAATAACTATGAGCATCAGGAATTACCACAAAATATTTCTGTAGAAATTTGAATGTTGCCACTATGAGGATTTTACATTTTGAAAATGGTGAATGAAACAACTGAAGTGATGTCTTTATTTTGATGTATTGCATTGTATGCATTGAAGGATCAGCCATTTGCTTAGTTTTTCAACACATAAAGTCTCCAAAGCCGCATTATTTTACTCTAGGCAGAAATATTTTATGGTTATTATTGATGCATGATAACAATGTTCAAGTTAACAAAAAAACAAATCTTTGTTTTTTTTTTAGTTTAATGGAATTTCTGTGAAAATAAGTCATATTTAACTGTCACCAACACAGTGATTCCAATGGAATGGATGGGATTGATGATGTTTTATGTCAAAGTCAAGAATTTTTCACTTATGTGTAGGGTTGGATACTGTTAAGGATGAAACGATCTGATACCATACCCGTATTAATGAAACTATACGTTATTTTAACGATACTGTTAACGATACATGGTATTTCATAAAATCCATGTTGACATTAGCAAAAGAAGCTACAACTATCAAAGATAGTTGAGTCACCGATTCATATTCTATGTACATCAGTTTTGAACTTAATTTTTGAGCTTTGCAACATTTAAAATGGGTTTATTAAATTTCAAACTATTAACGCACTACAGAGCTATACCTCTTGTAAACAAAATCAAAATGACTGCACCCTTAACCGATTTTATTTGATAATTGAAGTGGGTAAGATATGTCAAATCATGGATTTTGTGCTAGGTTTATATGGTAGGTATCAATAAGAGTACCGGTGCTTTTTGAAACAGTATTTACCAGTACTTTTTAGAATAAGTTTCGGTACAAATACGTGTACCGGGGGTTTCAGTATCCAACCCTACTTATGAGTCAATCAGTTCAGGAATGGTGTAGAAAACTGGAGTGCCCATGGAAATCCCCCAATTTTCAGAAAGATAACAAAATAACTTTCTCAAATCTGTCAGAGTAGGATCTGAACCTAATGGGCAGTGAGAGACACTGTGATTTGTAAGGTTTAGTCCACTCAGCCACTGACCACAATAGAATATGTCAAATGTTCCAGATACAAAGATGAATAACACGAGTCAATTTTCTATATAATTCTTATAAATGACAAAAACATTCGTCAATACCCATTAGCCAATCATGTTAATGAAATAATTTGACCTTTGACATTATCATAATTATATTATATCATATGATAATGACATATACTGGTAGAGCAGCACTGTATTGTAATGCAGTCCTTTTTTTTAGATAATATAACACAATCATGGACTTTTAAGTTGCTGAATATGGTGTAATAATAACTGTCAAATGTGAAATCAGCCAAGATTAATATTTTACTCTTTTGCGTCAATATAACATCTTATGTATCCATTCAAAAGTCTAGAACATTTTCTATTACTCAAAATTCATGGTTTTTTTTTTTTGTTTTTTTTTTTGTTTTTGTTTTTTTTTTTTTTTTATTAATAATTTTTATTTTTATTATTAAGTATATACAACATGTATATACATATAAATATACTATACTCTGAAAAAAAAAAAAACCTTAAACTTTTTAATTATTTTCAGTTAATAATTCAATATTACTTGGTAAAAATGATGGCATAACTTTACTTGTAACATTATCAGTGTATAACAACAAAGATTTCCGAATCACTCGACAAGAAAGAGCATTTCTACCATGACTTAAAAAGTTTTCAAACGATCCATTTTAAAGTAGATATTTCTTTAGAAACAGAAGAGAAAATATTCCTTCGACTGAAAATATAGTCCAATCGTTCACAATAGGACCATGAAAATGTTATACAGTTTGTCAACCATTTCCAATTATGAACCAGTTCCGATTAACTTTTTTACTTTGTATCATAGGATAAAAACGTATGTTAGGTTTAAGTATTTCTCTTTTCGGAATTAAATAATATAGTCTATCAACTACATATCTACCAAAGTTCGTCCCTGAACCACTGATGACTTCCGCTCAAGCGTCTGTCAAAAAAGGGTCCTATAGACGCTTGTCAGCAAAATCAGAAACACGCACAGGGGAATACCAAGAGTTTTTGCTAATTTTTTGGTTGAAATGGGACCCAAACGAAAAAAGGTAATTGCATTATTGTTCTTATTCCTTACTTGGTTAGAAACAAGCCGAATCGTGGGCGTATTAGATTGCAATTAGTTTTTTGTGACCGTTTCTATAGAGCATGGCGTTAAACCAATTGCGGTTAACTCAGTCGTAAATTTACATTGATTGATAGTCGTATCAAAACTTTTTTTTCGGTTTCTTTGTGGGTCTATTGTAGTTTTTTGTTCTTGTTTTCTTTGTTTATGTTTGTTAAAACTATTTTAAGTGTTTTTTTTATATTCTAAATGGTTTATTTTATACTTATTAATTAAAAAAGAAACCATTTGATAAAATTTATATAAAATAGCTTTATAAATTATTTTCTTTATATTTCAAGGGGGCCTCGGCCTCGGCGCGCGCTTACAGATAACATTGCCTCTCACCGCCTGGGTTTGAATCCCACTCGGGACAGATCATAGTGTGAGAAAGTTTGTCAGTTCGCTTGCCGAAGGTCGGTGGTTTTCTCCGGCCACTCCCATTTCCTCCACCATCCCAGACCTGACGGCCTTGAAATAAGTGAAAGATTCTTGACTGGGGCGTAAAACACCATTACTCCACTCCACTCTTTATATTTAAAGGTATCTGGTGTTACAAATGCAGTGGTCAGATCAGCTGAAAAGGTCAAGAAGAAGTATTTAAAAGCTCAGTTGCCACAAGTAGACAGGAAAACAAGAACAAGACGTGCTCTTTATGATGTAGAAACTAAAAAGGTATCCATTCGCAGGGCTTCTATTGACCATAACTTAAGTAACAGTTATCTGTATAGAAGGGTTTCAGGTGAGACAGCTGTAAATGCTACAAATGGGCCAGATACAGTATTTTCACGACAAGAGGAAACGGAATTTGCCATGTATCTCAGTGAAATGGCCAAACGAGGCATGGGGCTTCGACCTGGTTAATTTTTGGATTTGCTACAGGATATAGTGAGAAAGGAGAACAGGAAAACCCCATTCACCAATGATAGACCATCTTATGAGTGGTACAAGAAGTTTATGAATAGAAACAAAGATACTGTAGGCCTAAGGAAGGAAATATTGCTCGAAGCTTCAACTAACAAGTGAACGGATAGATTAGTGGTTTTCTGGCTTCCGGGATTTTCTTGCAGAAAAGGACCTGCTTGACAAACCAGAGAGAATCTGTAATGCTGATGAGACTGGTTTTCAGATGGGCAGCAAAGCTGGTTAAGTGATAGGGCCAAGTAGGGAGACATTTCCAACTCAAGTACCACACATGTCAGGATCATCAACAAAATTGCGCTTAACAGTCATGTTTGCAGCTAGTGCAAGTGGATCCATTATGCCACCATTTTATGTATACCCTGCCCCACCACCAACAGGTGTTAATCCATTAAATTGCTCTTTACCTGGTGGATTTGTGGCCTACACTGAGAAGGGGTGGATGAATTCACAAACATTTGAACAGTTCCTTGATCATTTTGAGCAACACATTGTGACTGAAAAGCCTGTGGTACTGTTGATTGACTCTGTAGGGTCACACATTAACCGTACAGTATTTAGAAAGGCACTCTCCAAGGGAACTGAGCTGTACAGACTAGTGCCCAATGCTACTCACCTCATGCAGCCCCTGGATAAAGAAGTGTTCGGACCGATGAAGAAACAATGGTATAAAACTGTAGGACAACACAACAGAAAACATCCAGGTGTCATTATCAACAAACTTAAATTTGCAGAGAAACTGAAAGAGTGCTACAATGACTTCTATAAACCAAACATAGTTGTCAACAGCTTCTGCTCAGCAGGCATTTATTCAGTGAATCGTGATGTGATAACAACTGAACAACTGAAGACAAACCTAACATTCACTGAGCCAGAGTCCTCCACATCCAGATCTACTGCAACTGAACCCGAGATACAACCAGTTAAAGATCAAGCAAATCCTCAGCCCTCTACTGATGTCAATGAAGAAGTTTTTAAGGCATATGAAAGTGTATTGTCAACACCTGTTAAGCAGAAATATGAACGAAGATTAGAAGAGAAGTTTGACATTAAAGGTATATCTCCAGGTTATGATACATATGTTCTGTTGAGTTCAAAGGTGAAAAAAAGATGTATCAACCGAAAACCTACAGCCAGAAAGTTCTATGGATATTGCTTATCAAACATCTACCACTGACAATACAAATCTACTAGATTTACTTGCCGAGGTGGCCACCAGTACTCTTGTTACAGCTACTAAAACTTCTGAAAATATAATTTCACCCATTGTGAAAGAATCCTTGAAATTACCACAAGCTAAGAGTAAGAAGTTGAAACGTAAAAATACTACAAATGAACTACCTGACCATCTGACGTCACCCCAATCTATAAGAACACTGGAAAATAAAAACCTAGATGAGATACGCAAGTTGGCTGCAAAAGAGAGGAAAGCTAAAGCAGCATATCTAAAATCTAAGTTATCTTGTAATCTATCAAAGAAAATAACCACCACAGCAAATAAACTAGTTAAAGGAAGGTCAGCAATAAATACATCTAAAGGAAAAGGAATCATGAAATCTAAGAAACAGACACAAGACATTCTTGTCAGTAATGCAAACAAAACAGATGACCATGATGCTTATTGTGTTGTTTGTGAAATGACATGGGCTGAAGATAAGCAGTTAATGCTTGGACAAACCTGGATACAGTGCGACAAATGTCTAGCATGGATTCATGAAAATTGTCTGCCTGTTGGGTTTGTGTATGACATGACTGAAGAGAGATTTGCATGCCATAACTGCAAGAAAGACTAGTAAATAAAACATAGACAAGTGAATACAGTACAACATTAGTTTTATTTAAAAATTTGTGAACAAAAACATACCTCTTTCAATAAATCTTAGTTTCTAGTAAAATTATTATTGTTCATATATATACGTCATTACGTGTATAGTAAATTGTGGTCACAAGAGATTTTATAAAGACATGTTTTTATTTTACCATTCTTAAAGTTACATTAAGAAAGTTTAAAAGAAAGTTAACCATAATCAAAACTTTTCTCATAAATAATACATTGTATGGTTTAAATTTAGGGGTGGTTTCAATACACAGGTGATCTTTTTTTTAAGAGTATAACTTTTTAAATAAACCTAGTTATGACTTTACATGTAATTCAAACTTTTTTATTATATAATTATGTAATAGTTAGACCCCACAAATAATAAAATTATAACTGAGTTTCCTTCATTTACAAAAAAAGATGACAATCGTCCATCATCATCAAAGCAGGAGCCAGTTATTTCTTATACTATAACATTAAAAAACTCTGTCATTAAAGGATATCATGCATTTGAAATCAGGCAACACCACCCTGTCCACTGACTGTTGAGCCTGAATACACTAACATTCAGGATAATTGTGCTTGTTTAGTGTGGATCCCTGACTTAGAATATTTTTCACAGGATCAACTGGGAATGACAACAGATGAAAAAAGACACTTTTAGCTGGAGGACGTAGCTGGTTTACCACTTGGTCATGTTCCTAGATCCTTGGCACCACAGTTCCGCATTATTCTTAATAAAGGTGGCAAGGTGCACGCGGAAGTCACTGGTGAACCAACACCAAGCTATCCGCCATGGCCAGCTCCACATGAAGAGGGGGGTGGTGTAGTTCTACCTTGCAACTATATTATTAATACTGTGTACAGAGATGACTATAATTCCATTTCCGATGTTTTAAGTGCCATTCCTGAAGGCTTGGCAATGGAACTTGTTTTGTCAGAAAAATAAAAGCATATCAAATAATTTTGTATTATTTTCTTTCTGTAATATGATTATTTATTTTAAAACATATCAAAAATATCCAAAACTCTCAGAAACAGTCAAATTTGACAGGTAATAAATATATTGAGATGCCCTCTTTCACATTATTGGAAATGACTTGAATTAATCGGAAGTGGTTGAAGGATGTCTATATATGAACACGAAAATTTGTAAAGTAAATCTATATGAAACAAACCCGTTTTCTACTGGTTTATAGGCAAGGTATTTATCATTTTAATGAAGACAAAACCAAATTCTGTTTCATAAATTTAACATAAATTTACACTTTCGGCAAAACAATTAACCGGAAATGATTGACAAACTGTACAGTGAAACCTGTGAATACCCATTA
Organism: Tegillarca granosa; assembly: GCA_029721355.1. Classification (NCBI taxonomy): domain Eukaryota; kingdom Metazoa; phylum Mollusca; class Bivalvia; order Arcoida; family Arcidae; genus Tegillarca; species Tegillarca granosa. Next base: position 37,468,704 of record CM056600.1, on the reverse strand, counting down.
CCTCCCGGACCTGAAGAAAAATTCGGTTTTCAGAGTAGTTGTTCAGAGTTAATTGCCCTTGCCTTCAGATTCACAAGTTACTTCCCGTGAATGTGTGAACAACGTTGTTGGAGAAATTGATATTGATTTATATGTACATGTATTTACTGTACATGTATGAATGTGTTGTAATACATGTATTTATTTTGAAAAATAAATAATAAAATAAAATGCATCTGTTTACACAGGTAAGTATCTTTTTATTGACACTGAAATATCAATGAAGGCGACGTACATGTATGTGATAGGTCTAGTCAGTTATATAGCGATAATACCGGCTACCATCTTTTGCCTTTTCAAAATAATGTGATGCATAGAAAATGAACACCTTTCTTTTAATACAAAAGTATTAGATACATGTAGCTGGAAACAGATCACATTGTGACTATTTCTCAAATACAACGTACGTATTTCAGAAAGTCATAACTAAATGAAGTTGACCCATTTTCCGGAAATATTGTTCTATTGACAAAACATGAGATTTAAAGGTACACCATAGGTTACCCGAGTTTGACATTCCATACTTCAAAAAAAGAAATGTTGTTTTAGCTTTAAAACTAAAGAGCTGTAAGACTTTCTAGGTATAGAAATTTGTTTTTTTTTAATTTTATTTCATTACTGCACATGCTTTGATAACTTCGGAAGAGTCCCTATGATCTTCGGTTGTTTCTACAACAACATCGAACAAAAACAGGTGCTCTTTAACCAGTATCATCCGGTCACGATATACACACAGTTGTACTCACTGTTTATTTACAAATTCTTGGTGATACAAATGTCAAGCGGATTATCAACAAATGTTTACTCAAGTGTGTAATCAGTATTGATTGAAAAATGGAAGAACAATCAAGAATTAACAGTTTAATCTGACGATTAATCAGTGCAATTAAAAATCATTACGACAGAATTTCAGGTTTTCTAAATAGATCGGTGATTTTTTTTTTTTTTTTTTTTTTTTTTTTTTGCTTCAAAGTGAAATTATAATGATTGGTTTTCTCAGGTAATTTTATTAAGAATTTGATCAAATTTCACTGAAAAAGCGGCCGGTATTCAGAATTCACAGGATTCGGTTTATCAAGGTTGGGTTAACAAAGAATGAAGAAGGAAAAATTCGGACCCACAAGATCGGTCGGTTTTTACAGCATTTCGGTTTTCACAGGGATCGGTTTTCAGGGTTTTCACTGTATATTGATAAACTTGTTTATCATGACAGGCCCCCACCCCCACCCCCACCCCCTCACATTATGTAATCACTCACCCATCTTCATCAACTGTTTCAGGAACTAGTATTGGCTGGTTAGACAGCTGGAGACTTCTAAGATGTTCTGATGGTGTAGAAACCAATAATTCCTCTTCTACAAAATACACATAGATTACATAGAGAATAATAAAATAGCTTTAATTACTTCAAATGAGGACATGAGGTCAAATAAATAATAAAATTTGTATTGTGCATTATATTTCTTATCTTTTATAGAAATGGTAGCCATTTTAAATGTCAGATTTAACAGACAAAATAGAATCTTTATTCTACATAAGAATTGCCCATGCCATATTTTGTTCTACAGAAAAAATGGAAATTTATATACAGGCACTTTACTATACCTTAAAACTACTCATTATACATGCATATAAAAGTTGTCATCATTAGCATATTAAAACTAAAGAAAAATTGGATTGATCTTTTTTTCTCGCCTTTATAATCAAACAGCTTTCAGCTAAGGTCGACTAGTTATTTTCTTTATCTTTTACTAAAAAACATGTGTTCCAATGTAAGTGCTAACTTGCATATTGTGATACCTCCCACTAATTATTTTTAAATCTATTCATCCTACTTTGAGAGGTCCTGTCCTGTTTTTTTTTCCAAATCTCCAGTCGCTTATGGATCACAGCGCTTCTGACAGCCTGGGTGTGAATCCCACTCGGGACAGATCCTAGAGTGAGAAAGTTTGTCAGTTCACTTTCCGAAGGTTGGTGGTTTTCTCTGAGCACTCCAGTTTCCTCCACCATCCCAGAACTGACCACCTCAAAATAAGTGAAAGAATCTTGAATGGGGCGTAAATCACCATTACTCCACTCCAATCCTAATCTCTTTCATCAGTCAAAATTTGGTTAATATGTGTATCTCGTTGTGAGCTAAATACTGGTTATCTTGACTTACATATAAAACAACTTTTCCCTTAAAGACTTTAAAAAAATGTTTTGTTGTCATATCAGTATTTACAGTACCTTTGTCCTCTCCAAATAAATCAAATGGGGATGTTGGTCTAGCTGTTACTGGAAACCTTTGACCTTTCAATTGAGATTGCCACATTTCTGCTTGGTTATAACTGCCTAATCCTGCTTGACTGTTTGTATGAAAACTGAAAAAATACAAAAAAATCAATCAATATTTATAACAATATTACATTGGTTATTTCAGTATAAATATAAAACAGAACTTAAATGTAAAATTATCATTTTCTGTCTCACTGTAAAGTGTCCGGAAAGCATTTGTGCAGTCATTGCTAATATCAGTGTCACTGTCCACATTAGTGTATTAGCAGTTATTTCAAACATATTTTTTGGCAATTCTTTTTAAAAAATAGTTTTTTGGAAATTCTTTTCAAAAGCAGTTTTTGGCTTTTTTTTTTTTACAAAAATATTGTTGTTTTTAGCAATTTTTTTTTCTAAAATATTTTTTGGCATTTTTTTTTCAAAAATAAATTTTTCCCCAATAACATATTTCTAAAAACTATAGGTAATTATGAAACAAGAAGTTGAAATAAAGCTTTATTATGAAAACAACTAAATGTATTGAAATCAATACAGAGAATGGATTGCTTTGTCCAGTTTACATATAAATTATTAGACCTTTTCAGACAATTTTCGCTGTCCATATATGGCATTTTTTCACCTAGATTTTCAAGTAACTGACATTGTTCTTTTTACAGATAAATTATATCTATTTACCTAGACCCACTATCACTTTTCTGTCCACTGGATTGTTTTGGAATTTCATCTTTCATGCTTCCTGAGTTCTTTTCTAAAACAAAACAGTTCCGAAAATTTTTTTGAGCAATATGTGCCGCAAAAAGTTATAAATCTACATTGTAAATGTTCATCTAGTAATATCCAAAACCAATGGAACTTGTCAGCTTTCCACATGATCAATACCTCTTAATGTTTGTGTGGAACGAAATGGATAACTTTACGTCAAAATATTCCTGAAAAACGTTAATACGGGAAAATGTCACTTCATTCCATCCCATTGCCAATAGAAACCATTGTTCTGCACAAACGCTATGAGGTACCATGTAGTATCTGGAAATTCTATTTAATGAGGATAATAAATTGCATGAAAAAAGGGATACAATGCAGGTTCAGAGAGGAATGGGATTGAACCAAGGACTTCCACATTATAAGCCAGTGTTCAACACTGTTTTAACACTTTAGTCAAGATAATGCAGCTCATATAAATGAGGTCAACAAAATTTTTGTAGAAGGAACTGCAGAAATGCCAACCTACACTTTTGACAAGCTAGCTGATGAGATTTCTCATATCAGAATCTGCGAGATTGGTATCTGAACCTAGGCAGTTCTGGGATGGCAGGGGAATCTGGAGCACAATGAACTTCTTCAAGTGAACTGACAACCTTTCTCACACTAGGATTTGAACCTAGGCAGTTAGATGCACTGTGATCTGTAACTTTTAAGACACTCAGGCACTGAGACCTCAATTGAACAAAGAAAATGTCTACATGCATAGTGTTGTCTTAATAGTGCAAACATCAGTGTTGGCTGAACAATGGCAAATTTTCTAAATATATTCCCAATGGAAAATTTGGGCAGTCAATTTCTAAACTTGAATTATCCAGAAGGTTCTGCTACTTTTTGACCTTTATAACTGTAAGGGGCATAACTCTGCTTATATGGAACAAAGTGTTTTAAGTATGACTGAATGGAGTATGAATATCCTTAATGTATTATTTTACATACACTGGCAAATCTGCTATAACTAGGATTTATAAATATGAAAATCTTAAAAGAGTTTTAAATTGTACTTCCTAACTGAAGAACCTTAATCATCACAAGGCTAAATATAGAACATCAACAGTAATGGTTACACAGGGTCATACATACCTTCAATTGGGTTTTCTATGACTGTCACTTCTGCAGCATCTTCTGATTCGCTGATGATTACTTCCCTTCCATCACTGAAATATTAAATGTTTTAGGTTCATAATGTACGTGAACATTGAAATGAACTTTAAATGAACACTGAAATAAATATTGAAATAATGAGAAAAATCTGATTCTCTACTTTTTTATTAGATAGTACAATTTTTTTTCAATATGTGCAAATTTGAATCATTTTTTAAGCAAATTGACAAAGAAAACTGACCTTTTAGATTTTTTATTTTATCCAAAAAACTAATTTTTAATCTGGACAAGTAGACTACAGAAGTTACTGGTACAAAACCGGTGGGTCTAGGAAAATATTTGTCAACCATTATATAACTAAATCATTGTAATTTTTGCAATAACATATAGAGAGATGCAGTTTTATAACAAAAAAGCACTTCAGTTATCCTCGAGAGCAGAAATATACATATAGTTTTAAAAATTAAGCATTTCTAACATGCAGTTAGCTGCATGTTTAGTGAGACACAGAACATGATAGATGTAATACTGATAGGGAAATCAAGAGATTTGATCTACTGGACACTGAAATGAATTGAAATGAACACTTCAAGTAGCAAGAAAAAAAATCTTCATCCTGCTGTATCCTACAGGGCTCAAATTAGATTTTAAAACAGGGAGAAGTGACTTCTCCCTCAGCCAAAGTTAGGGAGAAGTTTTTCAAAACGGGGAGAAGTTTTTGCGTAACGCAATTCACGACATTGGAATTTCTGTCATCCTGTAGCGATCAAACATTTTATATCTTGTATTACACAAAAGACATTGCAACATGCTGGCCCATCTTTAAAAATATGCACGAGATAATTTAATGTACTGTTTGAAAAAAGATGTCAAAAACTTTGAAAAAATCCTGCTTTTGGTGGAAAAACCCTTATACAAGGCACACTTGAAATTGGAAGCAAAAGTGCTATCTTTAATAATTTGCTTAAGTTTGTCATCAACTGGCTCCTTAATCTTAAAGTTAGCTAAGTTATGGCTCATACTTCTCAGGAGCAAGATCTCACCCTGATTTTGTTTCAAAATTTTATTTATTTATTATAAATATTTTAAATATTTATTTATATGTTTTAAGTATTTGAACTCTTTGTAATAAATAATGATAATAGAGGTGAGCAGTTTATAACCAGTTTATATAATTTTTTCATATGTAACATTAAACAGATATAAATTTTATGTGAAAAGTAAATTATAAAAATATTGTTAAAAGAATTTTTATAATTTATTTTTATTAAAAATAAACTTATTTTTTCACAAAATAATATTCCTCGGTGAACGTAATTTTTGAGGTGTTTAAACTGGTTGTCTTATCTATGAAAAGAGAAGAACCACCTTACATTCCAAAAGCATCACTTTGTTCAACTTTGACCTGACCAATGAAATATGTCGAATTCGTATGTTGGTCAAATGGCGGCATTGTAAACAAATCCACCTGTGATGTCTCATTTTAGTATGTTGATACTTGTGTTAAAGTTTATACAATGATTTTATTTTGAAAATAAGTTATCTGTCTTTGATATCACAGTGGTTTTAATCACTTTCAATTTGAATGAAAAATTACAGATACACATATCGCCGTAAATCCGTAACACAAGGAATACTGTATCAGATAATCGATGTATACTTGTGCTTTAAAACGTCTTTGATTACCTGCCTTTTATCTTAGGCGCGTGGAAGAAGTCCTTTTGTGAAGCGTTAATCCGCTAATTACTCAACCAATCAGGATAATTAACATGCATCATGACACCTGTAAATCACTTGTTGACAGCAGCCTGAACACCTCGGATTTTATCGTTAGATTAGATAACTTAACACAACAGAGTTCATGATAATGGGTTTCAAAAATGAGGGCGACTTCGACTTCGCTTTTTCGGAAATATAGGGCAAAGTTTTTTGAAACAGGGCGAATTTATCGCCCAACTTTGCCCTTATTTTCAGCCCTGATCCTATAATATTTGATGTCAATTTGCCAGCCAGCTTTGTCTGGAATTTGCAAATTAAAGCCTTTATGTTCAAATATCAATGGCTCGAAGTCCAAGGGACTTCGGCCAAATATTCGAGCCATCTGGGGGTTTGAGTAGCACTCAACATTTCAGGTAACTGTCTGGACTAATTGTTTCATTCCACTCTATTACTTTTATTGATATCTGTAATATCACTTTAGCTTTTGTTTTGTTTACAATGACCGGGATCACATGTCGTTCTGAAAAAAAATGTATTTGAGCAAAAGAAGTTGAATTTTCCAAAATTTTGTACGTTTGAAAAATATTTATTGTTTGAGAGAGCGAGGGTATTCGAGTTAACGAAGTTGGAGTCATGGAAGTTTATTTACAAAGGATATTATAGGAAATTGGTCGGGACTGACAGATGACTTTGAGTTATCCAGAGTATTCGAGGTAGTGACGTTCAGGCGATCAAAGTATTACTGTATTACTCATTGTAAAACAAGATATTAATTATGAAACTATAGATGGAATTTATCTAGAGTAGACAAACAACAGATTGGGGAGACAATTATGCTGCAAGATTTTATTTTTTCTGATGTAATGAAAAAGATGTAGATTGTATTGAAACATATGATACAGTATTTTCCAATTTACCCTACAATAGTCAAGGACTTCAAGAACATAACAACTACCACACAACAGAAAATCAATATTATCCTTAATAGCCAGTTTTGACGGTTGCTAAGAATAACCTGTTCATATACTCCATAATCACAAAAATATGCCCTGGAGTCTCATGTGTGGGATTTTTCTAAAGACTAGGTTACCTTGATGAATCCCGCTTTGTAGACACAGGCTTACTAGGGCCTTCCATTTCACTATCAGTTACTAAAATATCTGCTGTCCCTGAAAAAAGTAAACAAAAATAAAATTATAGATACTAGTTTTCAAAATGATGACAAAATGGGAAGATGTCATCTAGAAGATACCATAAGATTAACAATAAATCATTCCTTGTATACATCAAGTCTTCAGTTGAGAAGGGTGTTTATTTTCTGTCACTTGTCATGGTGCAGAATTGATTAGATTTACTTTGCAACAAGATTTTACTTAAAATCATTTTTCATTGTCATTGTATTTTTGGCAAATATTAGGTCAACAATCACATTAAAATATACTAGACAAAAAAAGTTGAGGATAATTTTTTACAGATGTATATTAAATGATAATGACATCCTAATGTCTCCTAGGATCTGGCATCATCTGACTACAATTAATACTGCAGAGACAGTTGGAATAGTTGCAATCAGGAAAGAGCCAAAGGACAGTTGCATACCATTTTAATGTGTCACAAAGTGTTGTGTCACTTCTGTGGAATCGATTCCAACACATGTATGTTTTTAAGTTTAAAGCACCACAATCAGATCTGATTGATATTACTAATCTAGTTGGATTTCTCCTTTTTTAATTTGTGTAAAATACAGGAAAACCTGTGTATTCATAGGACATAACTATTTATAGACGTAACTATTTATAGACGGGTGCTTTATAAAGGGAAACTTTTGTTGAAGTATGAAGTAATGACTATATAGACAGATGGTCTATATGTTATATATAGTGGGTACAATAGCAAAACAAGAATAGTTTTTGTTTGTTTTTAAAAAAACCAAGCAGAATTAAGTAAACAAACCTTGTGGTCTTGTTTCATCTCCTGATGTATCCCCAAGATTTTTAAAAATTTTGGTATGTTGAGGTTTATCAGTATTGTCTTCCTACAATGGAGAAATCAGGCTTAATAATAACATTATATGTGATAAAATAAATGCAGGGGAGACAACTCACAAGTCTACAAAATAAAGACAATCAACATGATTACAACAAGTGTCAATTACACCGGCATGCCTTTACTACAAGTATAGCCATCCAAATAAAATTATTTGTGACTAAACTGGACCCCAAAAATGAACCAAATTCTAAAAGAATCAGAAAAGTTAAAACAACACCTATCCTTTATTATTCCTTTGTTTGAAACTATCTTACAAACTCCAGAAAAAAATATTGAAGCAGAAGAAGAAATACAACAGAACTACCTCATTTTGCATTTGGGGATACCGGTAAATAACTGATGCTTACCATCTGATGAGTTTAACAAGAAATGCGTAACGATTTTAAAACTCCCCTACAGAACAGGTTTACCAAATCCTTACACTTCATTACCATTTATCCATCAAAACATAATCGCTAGTAGAAACAGGTGTTTAGCTCACTCTTGTACACTCATGGGCTGTATGACAAAAGGCTTTCTATAGGGTATGTCATAAAGACAAGTTCGTAAGACCAGGACAACTAACTGATATATTAATTTCTGATAGAATACAAAAACAATATTACATGTAGCTGCAACAATTGTCACAAAAATTTAAAGTTTTTAAACATTCCATTCTATATTTATGTAAAGAATTACCATTAAAGTGTTTTGCGGTCTTAAAGCTGGCCAATTTTTTGAGGCATCAGCAGCATCGATCTGACTCTCTGACTGTGAATCTAAAACAATAAAATTTGTTGACTGAATTTCTGATTCTTCTGTATCCATCTTCTGAAGAAAAAAATTAGTTAAACATGCATATTAATTTAAATGTCAATTAAAATTGCTTAGTAATATTATACAACATTCTACTTGTATTTGTAGCAGACCTGATTTAATAGGTGACTGGGTAGCTCAGCTGGTAGAGCCTCTTGTAAGTGTTGGGAAGGTCCCAGGGTCCAAGTCCTGGTTTGGTCACTGCATTTTTCCTCTTTCCTGACACATTTGGGGGCTTGTCCCACCCTGGAATGTGGCCGACCAATGGGTTGGTCTCAGGGTAATACCTGGTAGTTTTGATTCAAAGAAGTTGAATAAAAAAAATGGAAGGGAGGAATGTAACACACTGAGGTCAGGTAGCTCAGTCAGTAGAGTGACCAGCTAGTGTTGGGAAGGTTCAGGGTTCAGGTTCTGATTTTGCAGCTGCATTTTTTCCCTGTCTTGTTACATATTTATGAAGGCAAGATTAAAATTTGGAAATTTTTAAATATGCAAATGTTTAGATGGTGGTCATAGAATTTGAGGTCTTATCTGATGACTGGTGATTCCAAGACTACTGAATTACCTAACCACCTATCTAGCACAGTTTGCCACAAGGAAAACATTATTTCTGTATATTCTTTGTAATTGTTCTATTTACAACTTGGTTCAATTCCAAACAAATGCTACTTGGCACAGTGTCTGCAACAATTCTGCCTTTCTCACATAGATGCTTATAGACTGTACTATGCTTGTCTCTGCTAATCTGCTTCCAGATATCAAAAATCTCATTTGTAACATAGAAAGTGCTGTAAGGCTTCTTTGATATTGTCTTCACTGTGGGAGATGTTTTATTTTAAGTAATGGATAAAGTATATCATTAATATTAATATTGGTATCAGGTCAAATCGCCTTTGTCAAATTCGTCCCCACTTCCACTTACCACAAAATTGCTCCTGTTCAAAAAAGCCTCCCCCCCAAACTTTTTGCAATATTGCCCCACTGTCAAAATCACATCCTGAAAATTCGCCCCAATTTTTTAAAACATCACCCCCTTCTTGTAATGACAAAGATTTCTGATTTTTTGAGATTTCAAAAGTATACCTAGATTTGAGATACAAATGTTTTGTTGATGAAACTGCAACAATTTTATGTTACCGTTTGTAAATATGTATCATTTGTATTGCCATGTATTTTGCAGGTTGTGCTTTTTACACAAATGTATTGAGTTAATAAAGATATTTTATACCTTAGAGAGTCCAGGTGTGCTGTGATTACCGTTATCAGTTAATAAGTTTCGGAAATAATTACATATTTTGTCAGAATATTATAAAATCATTACAGTGGGTACAGTAAAAAGAATATGTGTACTGTTTATAAAAGATGATGTTAACGTATTTATAATTATAAGTTGAATCATTGAGACAAACAAATCATCATCCTTTTAAACATTCATTTCACACTCATTATGAAACCATCTCCCTGTTCCTTGGAAAGTCAAATGCTTTATTCGCTTGAAGTTCAAGTTGAACGCTTAGAACTACGTCAATGTTTTAAAAATAGGTCAACAGGTCAATCACCCCACGGTGAAATTGCGGGGGTTGGGTTGAGGTGGGGTGGGGCTATATGACTTGAATTCTTAATATTTCTTAGAACAGTGCGATAAGCTTGAACCCTCAGATGTGTTATAAGGAAGTGGTCTTATTACAGTCTAGTAAGATTTAAGCTGCCACAGGGTGTTACTACAAAAAGGAAACAACAACAACAACAAACGACTAAAGAAGGGGAAATTAAAATAGTATTCAAGTTTTAATGAAAACGTTAAGGAAATTTTAAAGACTTTAGATTAGTGATGTCGCGATTATCGCCGATGATCGTTTGTTGGTCATTGTCAGGGCAGCGATCCTAATAATCGATCACAAGATAAATAATCGATCATCGCCGACGTTGGCGAATAGTTTCCGCATGGTAGTAAAGTCTGTTTCCTTTCCAGTTCTTGCTACTAAAAACAACAATGGCGGACAAGGATCAGATAATATTGTATCCAGACACTTTTTACGCAGTGCGATGCTTTGGCCACTATCAGTCTATCAGGGCAAAGAGCTATCTGGCCTTTAACTTACAATCACAAAGCAAGAACACTTGGCTTTTTACAATTAAAGTATTTGTATTCAGCCTTACTTGTTTCTGAATACTGTATTTATATTCAGCTTTATTTGTTTCTGAATACTGATGTACAGTTACTAAGTAATTCCGATTATAATTGATTAATTGATCGATTATGCCTCTCCGATTATCGATTATAAATTTTTGTCCGATTGGACATCACTACTTTTCATTACATAATCAGACATACCCACTGCTTAGATCAGCTGATTTGTATTTTCTACAAACAATTTCCACTAACTAACCAAGTTTAGTTCCGAGAGTAATAAATTTTTGATTTCAAATAATTTCAACATATTTCTGTTTGTGTGTGATGCTGACGTTAGGAAACAAGAAGGAACTTGATGTATAACTATAATGAACAAGCCCTAAAAACAACATGCTGAAAGTGGGAATTCCCGCCATATAGTCTCAAAGAAGTGGAATACAAAATGTAAACATCATTAAATACCGAGAATATCGAAACTATATAGTATTTTCTCGAATTCTTTTAAAAATTAAAACAAAGTGACATAATATTTTCCTAAGAATTACGAAAGATAATCAGAATCTTAAAAAAATTATCAATTTGAGATTATAAGAAATCTCGTTCAAAGCGAGATAATCATGAATCGGTCTTTCTTCCGGTTGAAGCCACATTGATCGTGAACGATCATGAAGGTATCAATTTTTCGTGACAAAAAATGCGTTAATTAAAAGTGTTTAAATAAAAATTTCAGAATTTTCTAAAACAATGGAATAATTTTTAAATGAAAATAATCCATTTTAAGCCAATAATTCGCAAAGGAGAGAGATGTTGACAGATTTCGACGATCCACAAGCTGTCATTTTGTTAATAGTTTACCAATGCTAGACGTTTGTTGTACATATTTTTGTGTGGGGTATTATTTTATTGGCCGATTGTTAAAATAAAACTTGGCTTTATTCTCACAGGCGCTTGTTTCGATATTTTAGAAAAAATAAAACCCCTGGACCCTTATATAAGACAAGGTGTTCAACTTTCGCTATCCTAATTTTTGACCTACCTTGGTTCGGTCGTTTTTTTCTATTTATTGGTGGACAATAAAAATAATAAATGAATATCTCTTAAACCTTCATTCATTGCTCTACAAAATGGTGCATATCTCAACTGCCGTCGTTGTCTCTAAACTATATAAAACGAGTAAAACGGAGACCGTCCCTGGTATCAATCGCCATTTCACACTTAGAATGGCAATCTTAATCCCGCGCTGAATGACGACAAACGTTCCGGGGAAAACTACAACACGCTTAAATGGTGTCCTGGAAAAGGGGGGGGGGGGGGGGAGTAATTGGCGGGTTATGGGTTATTAGTATATGTGTACAGCTTATGCCCTGAAGCAGAATTGGTTATTAATTAAATTTATTTCCATGTAGAGTAGTTTGCCAGAACACGATGAAAAAAGGCAAACACATAAACTTGAGACATTAACATCTTTAAGTTGATTTTAATAAAAAAAAATGTGGTAGCTTTAGATTTTGTGTTGCAGTTATTCTTTTTTGTTAAACACACACACACCCTGTCTTGTTTTGTGTGAAACCATGGTGATATGCTCAGACATTTAGATTAAACCTTTTACTTGGTGCAATATGGGTCATAAAGATACAAGTTGATGGATTACTTGCCTAGTTGATTTCACCTGTCAAATCGGCTGATAAAAGTGAAATGTGGCATACAAAGGATGAACCTTAAACTGTTGCAATCCTATTTTTTCAAAGAAATGAGGATTTGTTTAACCATGGGATGTTGCTGACAAAGGGTTGTTGTTAGGGTGGAACCTGAAAGTATTGATTCAAAGTAGTTGAATCGAAAGAAAGAAGTGATGAGTAGATTTTATTTCAAGTTCATAATTTTATTAATTTATTCCTCATTATTTCAGCTCAACATCTCATTTCCAGCTACCGGCTGTCAAAAGTTAATAGAAGTGGACGATGAAAAGAAACTTCGACCATTTTTTGATAAAAGAATTGCAACAGAAGTCAGTGCTGAGAGTTTAGGTGATGAGTGGAAGGTATATGATTAAAAATATATAAAATATAGCTGTATAAATACATAATATGCTGGGTCATTTTACTTGCATTACATCCTGTATAATATAATTATTTTTTAGTCTGGCATTGCCATAAGGCGAGATTTAGGTGTTACTTTTCCAGTGTCGTTGTAGGTGGTGGGGTCAAAATGTGAAAGTTTATGTATATAATTAGTTCATTTTCCACTTGATCAAAAACTAAACCGGCGAGACATTTAATTCTATGGATTTCTTGTTAGTCTTAATGAATTTTACTTTACATGGGATGATACATTTCATTAATACATGTAAATCCCAATTTTATAGTTTTGAAACCCTAACTGAAACTGCATACAGAATGGTGTAAATGAAATCTGTATTTCTGGTTATTGCAGCTTTTGACAAAGTTTTAGTTACCAAAATTCATTAACAACATTGTGGCTACCCAAAGGCAGACACTGCATGGTCATGTATATCTCCACATATCATAGGTCTTGCTGCATAGCTTTGAATCTTGCATAGGCAGATACTAGTGTGAGAAGTTTGCTGAAGGTCGGTGGTTGTCTTTGGACACTTCAGATTCCTCCACCATCTCAGAACTGACCACCTTAATATAAGTTAAATATTTGACTGGGCCATAAAACACTGCCATTCTACTCCGTGACCATTGGTACTGAAATCATTTACTTTGTCCTTTAAGCTACTGCACAAAGATTGCCTTCATTATACAAATGTGGTTGTCTGTTTCAGGGTTATGTTCTAAGAATTGCTGGTGGTAATGACAAGCAGGGATTTCCCATGAAACAGGGAGTTTTGACAAATGGAAGAGTTCGTTTGTTGTTGTCCAAAGGACACTCCTGTTTCCGCCCCAGAAGAACTGGAGAACGCCGCAGAAAGTCTGTACATGGCTGTATTGTAGACAACAATCTCAGTGTGTTGGCTATGGTTATTGTTAAAAAAGGTTTGTACTTTAATATTGACCTGGTATTGCATTCTTCTTAAGACACAAGTCATACCCGAATACTTTTTTATACATTTTTACATTCAGAGATTGATCCAGCCCTTTTTGAATATCGATATTCAGAAATCTTGCATATTTCTACCAAAATTACTATTTAAAAAAAAAAGGGGGGGGGGAATCATATATTGTTGCAAAAAAAAAAAATTTTACCCACTGTCTGATTCACATCTGCTGTAGCACTAGTTTTTCAAGGTTTTAGATATGAAAAACTTTTAATTTGAATCATAATATACTGTTATGGTATATACATTTTGTCATAAATAATAAAGACCAAACTACATAACATATTAGCTGAGCTGGATTTTATATGGTAAAACACAGTAACACACAATCCGGAAGTATATTGCTGTAATAACTATCTGGATTAAGAAAATGGAACTGTGCATGAACCAATGATTCTTATTTCGCCACTTAGGTAATATGGTCTACTAGCTTTACAACATAAGGAGGACAATCAAAATAAAATATGGATCTAATAACATCGATCATACCTTAAGCTAAATGGACAACTCCAGGAATTGTCTTCCCTAACCTACAAGATAATTACTGAGATATACATGTACTTTGATATAACAATGATTAAAATTGGTTATGTGCTAGAAGCAAACTCCAAACCCCTCCTCCCACATTCCCTTTTTCCACGTCATCCATTACCCTGATCACCCACCAATTTTTCCTCATTTCAGCAAACGGTAGTTCCTTCAAAACTTATACCCTGACATTATTATGAACTGTAGAACTTTGAATTTGGGATCTTGAAAATTATTCTCTCTCTCTCTCTCTCTCTCTCTCTCTCTCTCTCTCTCTCTCTCTCTCTCTCCTCTCTCTCTCTCTCTCTCGCTCTCTCTGTGTGTGGTTCTCTTTATAAACTATAGTCTATGTACAAAGAACTTTGGTAACTTAACATTTTTAAGTCGAAAAACCGTGAAAATTTCAAAGGACCATCATTAAGGTCTGGAGTTAAAAATTAAAATCAAATAGTTATTTTTATAATGTGTGATGTAAACTGTCAATTTATTTTACAAATAAATAATTTATTTGACTGTTTCTTATAAAGGAGAAAAGGATATTCCTGGATTAACAGATAACACAGTACCCAGACGTCTTGGACCTAAAAGAGCCAGCAAAATTAGGAAATTGTTTAACTTGTCTAAAGAGGATGATGTGAGACAATATGTTGTCAGAAGACCTCTTCCTGCTAAAGAAGGTTTGTTGTATTTTTTGCTTACTTGTAAAGTTAAATCTGTTTATAAAGGCCTCTGTCTTTATATTTAAGTTCAAATAGGACGGAGACCAAAAAAGGACCAAATATCCGTTGTTTTGATACTAGTAGATGATAGGTGGTTTAAGCTGCATTTAGTTTTCCTAGAAAAAAATTAAAATATGGTGCTGATTTACTTAATGTTCCTAATGAACGATGTTACATTTGGTTCAATGATAAAAGTTTGAATAAATGTAGAAACAGCTGTAATTTCGTCCGTGGGAAACCAGGTCATGTAAACGCAACTTACAAAACGGTGGAATATGACAAATTAAACACAGAATTTCATTAAATTTGTCATTTTTGACTCTAAGGGATGAATAACATCATTGCAAATAAATGTAGATATTAATGACAGACAATTAATGCAATTTGTCAGGTTTCCCCTTTGATTCATTTAAGTCTACCATACTTCAGTTAATAATAATCATTATTAATGTGCCACACGTTAGAGGATTCAATTTATTTACAGCTGCTATGAATGAAGTTTTAGAAAATGAATCTCACGGATGGTGATTAGAAGTTATCAATTTTAAAATATATTTTGTATATATATTTTTAGAAAATCTCAAAAAAAAAAAAAAAAAAAGTAAAAAAAAAAAAAAAATGCAGCTTTGAAGAAGGTTCATTTATATGATTGGTGATTATAAGCTTCATTTTGAAGTTATTGGAGAGCCCATGTGAAAGATGGTGAAATGTGGAACTGCAGTCATTTAATTCTATTTATTGGGCTGGGGTTACTAAAACCATTCTCTATGTAACACTACTACCTGCTTGGTGCAAAACAGCTACAACACTTGCTGGATATTCTACAATGCACCGAGGCCAAAATTCATTACCAAATACCACTGAAATTTACATTTACACTGATATTCACATTTACATTATACCATATAAAAATATTTCACAATAATAAATAAATAACCATACAAAAAGCAAGGTGTGTTCTACCCAGTGCGTTGCCGAACTGACCAAAAAACCTGTGAAAATACAATCATGCCTCCAAGCAGTACGCGGATAAAGAAATTTATTCTTTACTTATTCTGTTGTCAAATGTATAGAATAACATTTCTCCAATTGTACATAACTCATTACTGTCAATGAGTGGAGCTTGTCAACACTTTTCAGAACCATTGAAAAGGAACTTTTTATAAATGGTTCATGCCAGTTATTCGAAATTTGAATATTAACCTAGCAGAATGTTTTCATTTTGTGACCCATTCAACACTTTTAATACAAGGAGACTAAAGTTAAGGAAGGACTTTAATGTGCAGATGAATGATCTTAAGATGACAAATAATTTTTTTTACAGGAAAGAAACCACAGTCTAAAGCACCTAAAATCCAGAGACTTGTCACACCAGTTGTTTTACAACGTAAACGCTACAGGCTGGCACTCAAGAGAAAGAGGGCATCAAAGAAAAGGGAAGATGCTGCTGAATATGCTAAATTATTGGCTATGCGTCTGAAAGAAGCTAAAGAGAGAAAACGTAGTAGATCAGGAAGTCGCACTTCACTATCTCATTCCCAGTCAAAATGAGATGAAAATAAACTGTTCACATGACTAAATTAAACAGTTGTTGAAGAAAGTTGTGTTTTGGATTTTTTAAAAAGAAAAATTCAATTTAATTTTTGCAAAGATATAGGGTAAAGAGTTTCACAAAAATCACATTATTTCTGTATGATTTATGGAACTTACTAATACTCAACCGATAAACCTTTCAAGTTTTCAATTAATTTTGATTTGAAAACTTCCTTATTTTCAATGCATTTAGTCAATATTTTACGATAATGCATTAACTTTGATATCTTTAAACTGTACTCTGACAAATATGAAGCTTGTATAAATTGGCTACTTACAAGAGTGTGGCGAATAAATGGTGTTTTATGCCCAGACAAAATTTTATTTTTCACTTATATTGAGGCAGTTGGAGGAAACTTGATTATCAGTAGAAAACTGCCAACATCTAACCACCAAACCTACAAATGTTCTCAGGCTGGGTAGTTCCATAGTGATTTGATCCTAGGCATTGATGTACCAGCAAGTCCTTAGACAACTTGGTCACCAAGGTTTATGCTTCTTAACATGACATTCAGAAAATATTATCACTCCGTTGATCTATTTATATGTAGTTAAATGTTTCATAAAATTTTGCCAAAATTCAGGACTTTAAAATCTGGTAAAAGACAAGGGCTAATAAATTCATTGTCTTAATTTGACGTAAAATCAGTAATTTTAGTCCAGAAATGATTATGAAACAGAGCTATAAGTAAAGACAGTTAATTTGCATACTCGTCTAAAATTTCACCCGGGATTTGGGGGGGATGTAAAGTAATGCAGTGTGTTTAAATTGTATGATGTTGAGATATTCTACAGTAGGTATAATTTGCCTCATTCCAGATGTGATATAAAATTCTGTCTAGGGTTGGGGTATTTTAATCTTTATCTAAGGTATATGATAGATTTTTTTTCTTCTTCAAATTCAGTAACAATTTAGCAGAATAGAATAGAGTTGAGTAATGGTGTTCAGAATATTTCGCATATATCGACATGTCGCCATGTATATGCAAAAGTGCAGAAATTTTGCCTGTGTGCTGCGTTAATAGCATATACAGCAGGTTCATTATCGTGACAGGGGACCTCTGTGTGGAATAGCAATAGCTTATGTAAAAACTAGAATACTTCAATCTTCCAATGTGGTACATATTTATTTGGTCGATTCCCCCTCAACATTTTTGAAAAAATGAGCATGAAACAACAGTGGCCGAGTTAGAGATTATCTGTCTAACAACTGGAAATAAAAATGCTGAACATGAAAGATATATTGTACAGTATCAATTGACAGATTTATGTCCGTTTAACCCCTTTGCATGGAAGTTGTGTTTTTGAAAATGAGTGATGAATTTCCTACAGACATACGAAGCAAGATACCTAACTTTTTTTTTGTAGTTTCGAAACTACAATATCCAAATAAAATTTATTCGACGGCAGAGCTATCTCGGCCTACAAGATACCTTGCATAGACGATTCCAAGATTCCAAACAGTAATCAGTAGAGATTAAAGAAATACAAATACATCACAAAATGCTAAAAGTTTAAAAAAGGGAGAGTAATCTTGTATAAAATTTATCTCTCTTATGTTTAATATTGGGGCGAAAATGGTAAAACTAGTGGGTAAGAAATTTAAAAATCTTGAGACTAGTACCTGTATAAACACAGGCAAGCAACCCGAGAATTGTCCCTAGAGTGAAGTTTCATACAGAAAAACCCAGAAATTCTTCGAAAAATTTTCGGAAAATAGTAATAATAAATTCAATTATAGATTATTATACGTAAATAAATAAATACAATAAAAATAGAGATGGAAGCATATGTTTTGTTGTGCGGATTTTTAAAATTATTATTTGATATTTATTTATTTATTTTTGCTTATGGTGGATGACGTTTGCTTTTATTCGCAGGGGTTAAACTGACATAAGTGTCAATTGATACAGGTCTCGGTTTCAAAATCGTTCACTCCAATGAGTGTACACACAACTCAAATTAGGGAATATTTCAATGTCAATTTTAGGGCATTATAAAGTTAAAATTGGATATCTAATTCTATATTTAAATTGTTAAATGTCAATTTGTTGAACAAAACAAAAAAAAAAAAAAAAAAAAAAAAAAGCCTCACAAAGCTTTAACTTTTTAAAATATTGATGAGAGAAAAATGGTAATATTTGAGTTGAGTGTACACTCAGTTGAGTGAATGATTGTGAAACCGGGCCCAGAACTTTTCTGTAGTTTCTAATTCAAACGGTTTTTTTTAAATTAGAAATTTTCGAAACATGTAATACGCAAAATAAATAAATAAAATAGCTAAATAAAATATTAAAAATAATAATCAATACACATAGTTATACATTGAACAATACGCTAGTATTGAAGGCCGTCACCCAAATTTTAAGAAACCTAAAAAAAAAAATTTCGACTCTTCAACAAACCGAAAAAAAAAGATTTTTGTTGCAAAAATATCCACATTGTAGATCTAGACTAGTTCAATGTTTTAACACATTTACGTTTGTAGATAGTAACGCGAAGGTTGTTTATCAATAAATTTACTGCACCAAGATAGGATACATATTCCAAAATACTCATCACTTATACTGTCTGGCAGGAACTGACACATGACGAGGATAATTCTTAAAATTATTGTAAAGATAAAAATATTAATAAGAAAATCACAGATCATATACAGTTCTAAGCAATATATTATAAAAATGAAATACGATGATACATGTATATCTTATTTTTATATATACTACATAAACAAAAAACAAGAAGATAAAAAAAAGGAAGAAAAAAGAAAAAATCCGATTTGAAAAATCTAGCACGTTACAAATATTCCTGTGGATATCCGGGGAAGACATTTTTAAAACTGACATTCCTGTGCATATCAGGGGAAGACATTTTTAAAACTGACAATCCTGCAAAAAATATCCAGATTTAATTTACAGATAAATAGCATTTTACGCCCAAGTCAAAAATCCTCTACACATCGAGACAATTATTTCTAAGTTGTTGAAGGAAACCGGAATGCCCCAAGAAAACCACTTACCTTCAGCAAGTGAAATGACATTTTCTTGCACTCGGATGTTACGGAGTGAAATTGATTCTACTAGGCGATGAAGGGGAAACCTAGCTATTTAGGTATTATAGCGTAGTTAAATTTTCACTGCTAAATATCCCCCCCCCCAAAAAAAAAAAAAAATTCTTTGATGTTTTTGAAATTGTTTTTCTTCATGAATGTATCAATTAAGGTCCCATACCAACATTTAATGGCGTCTTAAAATTTTTTCATGGCGATAATGGTATTCATCAGTGCAAGCATTATAATTTTTTGCAGTATTTCTGGAGAGAATTTCAAGCAATTTAAAAAAAACTCCCCCATTTGAGGCGCAAAGCCAAACTGTTACCAAATAAAACAAAGTATCAAATGACACTTCACCCATATCAAGGTATGGTTCTTGTATTGTTATTTATTTATATATTTATTTATTTATTTATTTATTTATTTATTTATTTATTTATATTTTTTGAGAATAACGACGTTAACTAAAGTTTTTCTTCTTTTGGTCTCAAAGCTTATTGAATGGTTTTTAACTTTTCATCAGCATATTTTTCTTGCTATTTGTGATGAGTGCAAGTTTATTGATGTTTAAGGATTTAATATTTATATTAGCTCGTGTATGCATGGGATACGTAAATGTATGTTGTGGTTTGCCTTTTACTAGCACCACTCAGCGTGATTTTAATGCGTTATCTAAAATCTTTGGGGCATAAAATATCCTCGATTTTAAAAAATGTAGACTTCTGAGTAATATTGATGATACAGATGTTTTCCTTATTTGGACAATTTTGAAGAGAGACCGTAAAATAAAATATAAAAAAATCGTATTGATTTGCTGCGTAATTTTTTTTTTTTTAAATCGAAAAAAAAAAATTTACAATAAAACTTTTTTTTCTGAAAAATTGAACATTATCGCCATTCATAAGTTAATTGAAGTAAAAAAAAAAAATGATACGAAAAATGAAATAATTTTGAAAATCTTTGTCGACGCAATCTCAAACTAAATTGAAATTTGATTGCCTGTGTGTTCATATCCACTGAGAAGCGTCTAAATATTTGGAACCTCTTTTATAAATCAACATCGAGTAAAATTCCAATTTGAAATACATTGTAGTTCTACCATAAATGGAAGATTTAATGGAGTACATTCATTCCGAAATCAATAAGACAGTGCACAAGGACGGATGTGTCGTGGTGAGAAATTTAAATAACAAGTTTTCTGCTCTTTTATGAAATATTGTGAAAGAAAGTCTGTTATACATTGAAATTTAAATATGATCGAATTTTGTCTATTGATTTAAAAACTACGGTATTGAAGTAGACGGAATGCATCCGAAATCCTTGTACTTGGACAACAGTCAACTAAGCGAAGAACACAAATCAATACAACTGATTTATGAAACACCAAAACAAAGACATGGACAGTGGTTGATCTAGAGGTGGGCATAGGGGGTGTAGCCCCCCCCCTCTCTCTCTCTCCGGTTTATGCCACTGAAAATTTATATATTTTTTAATATAACAAAAACCCATAACTCTGATTGAAAGATGTTTTTCTCAGGTTTTTTTTTTACCAGAATGCCGGGTTTTGCGCTATTTTCCAAACTTTTCCGGATGAGCATTCCCCATACCTCATAGGAGATTCAAATCTACGTCTCTAAGCTTTTAATCCCCCCTCTTTTGTAAAACCTTGGATCAATTACTGATGGCAATTAAGCACGAATGACGTAGAATTCCCTATACTGGACGGACACTCGAATAAATGCGCAGTGTTAGAATACATTACCATCAGAGAATTCAAGCCATTCCAGAGCGTCCTCGTTTATTTGCACCGCAAAAAAAATAAATAAATAAATAAATAAATAAAAAATAAAAATAAAAGAAAAGAAAATAAATAAAAATAAAATAAAATAAATTATACATTTGTTAAAATTCATTACAAGTATTATTCATGATTTTGATTGCTCTATAAACATCTTGATGTATTTAGGATAAGTTGAAGTCTAAAATAGAGCAGTTGCTTTAGCCTAGCCTAGCCTAGCCTAGCCTAGCCTTCCCATCTACATAAATATGTTTACTGGCTAATTAATATGAAATGTAATACATCTTAGCTGTTTGTTATCCAATAACATAAATAAAAATATCAATATACTTTTATACTTAAAATTGTAAGTACATGCCGGGTCAGCGGTTCATGATTTGGTAAAATTCGACTTTTCAGTATTTTACTGACCACTGCTTTTTACTATATTGAATATTTCTTATAGTATGATATCAAATCGTTTGAACTTGTGCCAATGCTGTCATTAGAAAGTGCCCAATACAAAGTAGGAAATTTAATATTAATTGGTTTCCATTTGCGTTTTTCTTTTCTAGCTTTGTAAAAGATCCATTGTATTCTCATTGATTCCATACTGAACGTTTCTATAAGAAGGTATTTTAAGGAGAGAGAGAGAGAGAGAGAGAGAGAGAGAGAGAGAGAGAGAGAGAGAGAGAGAGAGAGAGAGAGAGAGAGAGAGAGAGAGAGAGAGAGAGAGAGGGAGAGAGAGAGAGAGAGAGAGAGAGAGAGAGAGAGAGAGAGAGTGTGTGTGTGTGTCTTCAGCTAAAAAAGTACATTCGACATTAAAAAACATATTTTAGTAAAAAGGCAATGCCATCTAGCTTAACTGCTTATTCTGCTACGCATTTTTATACATTGAATATTTTATATATAGTATTCAACAAGGCTAATACTCTTCCCCAGTAATAAATATATCTTTGTATTTACATTGCTCTGGTTAATCAAATATTTTCAAAATAAAAAAACAAGTTTTTTAAGGGGGCTATAGAAATTGACCAGTAGATGCAGTGGATCTGATCAAGCTGTAGACTTGTCAGGGATGATGGATAGACTCTGTTTAAGCATGGAGTGAAGACCTGAGAACAATATATCACTTTTGTATATATGTTTTACAATTACTTATCTTGCTTTTCGTGTTTGTAAATACCTAATTTTGTACATATATATTATGTTTAACTGTTAACTATTTGTATTTATTCTTTAAATCTCTTATACAGAGGAACTAAATAAAGAATGTATGAGAGATATCTTAATTCCATTGATTTTTATACTGTTTAATCAAATAACATTCTCAAATGAAGTTATAAAAAAATTACGGAAATATGATATCTAAAACATATAAACTTATTAAAGTGGATAATAGGCCGATTATCAAGTAAATATTGATCTTGTGGCTAATCGTGCCACCGAAATATTATCAAAAGCCGAAAGATTTCGTTATTAAATAAACGTATAATTACAGAGATAAAACGCACAACATACAGAATGTGACTCATAGAATCCAGTATTGGGAATTCTGGCTTTCTGCAAAGTATTCTGACGCTGCGTGGCCTGCCGCGTAGTATTTCAAGCATCATTTATTCATGACAACAACGATTTGGTAATAATGTTTAAATGGCTTTTTAAGTAGTGATCCTTGTATAATAAAATGTAATATTAGAGATCAAAAATGGTAATGTAAGGTCAAATGACGAAATTTTTGAAATTAGATAATAATAATAATAATAATAATATTAATAGATTGTGATGATAATGATATTGGCGTCGGACGACGACGAAGACAATGATAATGATGTTGATGAAAGTAAAAAATAACAACAACAAAGGCAACAGAATTAATAATAATAATAATAGATTGTGATGATAATGATATTGGCGTCGGACGACGACGAAGAGAATGATGATGTTGATGAAAGTAAAAAAAAAAACAACAGCAAAGGCAACAGTAGTAATAATAATAATAATAATAATAATTGTTGGCTCTAATTTTGCCAAGAGGTACACGGTTTTCAGTTGCAACTTCTTATACATCCATTTTTCCGGAAGTAAAAGGATTTGATATTTTTATTTCTAATTGTTTTTTGGACTTTTAAACCATTCCCCTGCAAATGTGTAATTGGCGCACTAGATATCAGGTTTATATTTCGTTTTGAAAGAGGACCATTTTTCAGAGTATTTTCATTTTGTCAAAACTTGAAATACATTTGATTAAACCTAGCATCACATCAGTAGTAGAAACACCGTGTTTAGCCATGTATAATTGACTGGTATTTATTTTGACAACTTCACATTCTCCTCCAAGCTACTGATAAAAAATATGAATCATAAAGAACCGTCTGTTGTTGCCATGATTCAAATTACACATAGGCATTGATATCAACAAAATGTATAACATGTACAATTTATCTAATGACATTTCAATATAGATTTTTTATTTAATATATTTCAAATTTTACTTGGTTTATTCAATATGAATGACAAAATTAAGCTCAAAGTCCACGTTTTTTTTTTTTTTGTACTTCTAAATTACAATGCACGACTTTCGCTTCCATTAAGCTCAAAGAGAATTTAACATAAATAGCTTAGCAGCTCAATGGATCATCTCACAATGTATTGATCAAGGAACCAAATCTTACATTAAGATTTCTAATATTAAAGCATTAGTTGTGTTAATTTAATTGGACAATAAAATTACTTTTACATTATCAAATAGTGTACAGAAAATGTGTAGAATCCTCTAGCGCATTGTACATTTTATGGTGAGGAAAATCATACATCGCAGTCTCAGTGCAAGTTGACAGGGGGGCTGCAGAGACAATCGTCTATAGAGGTGACATGTGCTACTTTTGATTTTTTATAAAATAACACAATTTAAAAGTTGTCATGTGCTTCTTTTGAATTGTATTATTTTATAAAAATTCAAAAGTAGCACATGGCAGAGGCATGCCGATACACCTTTTTTCCACATCAAAAAAGTTTTTGTTCTGTTTATTGTTTTTTTTTTAAATTTTATTTATTTATTTATTTTTTACTTTATTTTATTTATTTTTTCACTCTTAGTTTTTGCGAGTTGACTTGAATCCACACAGAAGATCATTTGAGTCTTGCAATACCGCAATTTTTATACTTTTTTACTCATCCAAAATTTAGCTTCCTTTCCAAACTTGCGTTTAAAGTGCAAGTTGGTTGCTACAAAGTGTATATTCCTTAACAAACTCTTTCTCATTTTTGTGTTTGATTTATCCAGCTTGTTCCAAATACGGGATTGATATTATGGACCGGTATGTTCATGTTTGATATAACCGCCGACGATACACCTTTATTCTAGTATGCATTAGTTGTGGTGTGTTTTCTATCACTCTTCCATCTTAAATGAAGTTTTAAGATCAAGATGTTTCAAAGCATACCCCACTTATGGTTTAATAGATTTACAATATTTACATGTATTTAAATGTAAATCTACCGCATCGTTTTGGCGAGGAAAATTTCGCAAACGCCAACATGAAAAACAATACGTCTAAAATCAACTAATATTCAATCTTTATCGATATTTCAAGGGAAAATAGCCGTAAAATTGGAAATAACGCATTAATATTAAAAGTTAAATAAATAACACAACCTTTTCAGTTTTTTTGCCCTTCTTAAACTCAGCACAGCGGGGCTAAAATAACACAGGTTCTCAGTTTATATGACGACACGTGAACAAAAAAAATAATAAAATAAATAAATAAAAAATAATAAAAAAATTTTAAAAAAAATAGAAACTTGCAGACGTAGAAATCGACAGGAGGAGCTGCCTATGATACAAATAAGCCCTGCTTACTTTGTTAACTGTTAATTTGCTCAGAATGAGACAAATGATCACTTAATTGTGTAAGACCGTTGAAAGTTTCGAATTTACCCACATTTGAATCGATCCTATGCCCTTATTTGTAACGACTTCATTTACCTGTCGGAGAGTGAATCAACATGTCATATTATAAATTTTTGAATTTTCTGAATGAAATATTTCATTCAGAAAATTCAAAAATTTATTATATGACAAACATCTTAAAAATTCCCGGATGATTATTTCCAATAGGTAATATCTTCTATTTCTAAAAAAATATAATTGATTTGAAAAATATGTGGCATTTATAATACCTTCGAAATCACCATGGAAACAAGTATGTAATATTATACACTGTGTGCTTCTGACTTTAGAATGATTATATAATAAAACCAAGCAATCTTGTCATGTTGTTTTCAATTCGAGGTTTTCTTTCAAATTAAAAATGATATGTATTGGAAATAAGAACTCATATGTAAGAGTACGTGTTTTAGAATTATTAATCTTGTCACCTTGATTTCAAATTTGATTATTATATTCATTATTCAAATTATATCCTAACTATACCGAATCTGCAGTTATGGTGTTTATTTTTCCAGTTTGTTTGCCGAAGGTTGGTGGTTTTTCTCCGGGCACTCATATTTCCTCCTTCATCCCAGAACTGCCCGTCTCTATATAAGTGAAAATATTTTAACTAGGGCGTTAAAACACCAATATCCACTCCACTCCGTTTCACAGAGCATTCAGAAATGTCAGGAAAAATAAGTGCAAAACTTTAAAGCGCATTTGTGTTTGTACATTTATGTTAGTTACAAACTTATTTTTAAAGTTTGTTATACGTCGTAAATCTTTATTTATTTATTTATTTATTTATTTATTTATTTATTTATTCATTCATTTAATCATTTATTTATTTATTTATGTATTAGTTTCTTAATTTGTATTTAGTTAATTTATCTTTGATCGATGTTATTGTGTAATAAATGACAAAAAGTTCCACACCAATATCAAGCCACGCAAGCCAGTCTGAAAAATAAGGCTGAAAAAAAAAAATTTATTTTTTTCTATGCAAAGCAACAACAAAAACATCCAATACTGCAATTTTGCTTGGCTCCAAATCACTCTAATGTATACAACTACCCTTCAACCGAGATGTTATCACTCGTGCTCTTTTTGTTTCCATTACTACCTAATTATTTTAGAGTCTTTGTAAAAATAAGAATTGATGTTTTGAAATTAGATTTTTTTTCTGTTTTTCCTTTTTTTTTTAAAATCATTATTATTATTATTTTTGAAATAATTATTTTTATTGTTATAATTATTATCATCATTATCATATTTTTTTAAAAACCCTTTTAATGGATAAAGAATTTTTTGAAATTTTAATTCTATGATTTAAATGTTTAAACGGCTGTGATGTTCAATAAAATGTTTACTTTAACAATCATATTGATATTCAGTACATGTAAATGACAGTTTTGCTTGTAAATACAGAATAAAACCTGGCCATGATTATTCGTCTGAATTGGTCACCTTATGTTTATAAATGATTCGTGAAATTATCTACAACGTAACAAGTACCATGAGGGAGAAAAAACATCGTATAACGATTTATCGAAACAAATCAGAAATATCTATAAATTACTTTACTGACTTTAAATACAATAATTGCCTCTTAAGTGTTTATATCGACACTCTAAAGAATTTATGAACCATCTTAAACAGACGGCAACAATCGATGTGCCTGATCTGAATTTTGGTCATAGAAAAATAGTGATGTCCTTTTCATGGATGTGCATCGATTTATAGCATCAAATTAACAAATGATTGACAACGTCTTGTTCGTAACAGGCGGATAGAATACAAACCAATAATTATTTGACACCAATAGTAGAAAAGCAACAAAGTTTTTTTTTTTTTTTTTTTTAAAAAAAAAAAAAGGAAATCTTGAATTTCTCTCGTAACATTACATGTGCATTAAGATCAGATTTTCTTTACGAAATCACGATGATATCATTGATATATTTCGGGCATAGTAATTTCATAGGGTTAATGCCGAGTTAATCGACATAAAGCCAGAAAGCATGTAAACATAATTGCCTAGCAAAAGAAAATGAGTTTTTGATAACTGGAGAGAATCTGTGAGGTCATTGATTGAATTACTCTGAGTTGATGGAGGTGGTGACTTTCTGGATGTCATAGGGGATTTTGGGTAGATTACACGCTGATGGAGAATGCATTGATTTGCATGTTGTAAACTGTGGATTTATTAGCTTTTAGTTGTAATATTTATGCGCCTTTAAGTGGACACTGTCCAGTTAAAATGATTGAAAGCCTGGTCATCTTGGTGATAACGAAGTTTTTGATCGGTGAGTAAAATATAATAAAAAATAATTAATACAGTCATGTGTATATATTTATTATTGTGTTTCTGTTAAAGCATACAATTGATTTATAATGCATAGAATGGTTTTTCTGATTCATGAATGACACTTTTTGATGGCATTAAAGTCCCATGTGAAAAGATTTAAAAGCTTTGTGTGTTGTATATATGTACATTAGGAAGAGATAGGTAATTGATTTCTCAAATTAATAGAAAATGTATAACTTCTT
The DNA here is from genome assembly GCA_029721355.1 of Tegillarca granosa. Lineage (NCBI taxonomy): Eukaryota > Metazoa > Mollusca > Bivalvia > Arcoida > Arcidae > Tegillarca > Tegillarca granosa. The sequence goes on along the minus strand of CM056600.1, from coordinate 37,440,614 downwards.
AAAATAAAGAACTTTACTTTGAATTTAATGTCTGAAATTTAAAACCAAAATTTTACTGTATAGATACGTCAATTTAATCATTACAGGTAACTATGTTTCTGAATTTATAGCTTTGCTTTTGAAAATAATAGTAATAATAATTATTATTGTTTTTATTATTATTATTATTATTATTATTATTATTATTATTATTATTATTATTGCTGTTGTCATATTATTATTGTTATTATTATTACCGGTATTATTATTATTATTATTATTATTATTATTATTATTATTATTATTATTATTATTATTATCATTATTATTATTATGTCACATCCAACAAAATACAATACCTGTATATTTACTGTTCAGATAAAAGTATATAAATTATTTATAAAAATACAGATGTGACATCTTTATTAAACTTGGAGTCTTAAACTTGGTCCTAATTTCATGTAATAATTTTGAATTTTTATCAAAAGAAAAATTTAAAATCCTGCTTATAATAGTTAACATTGGACATAAATTTTGTTAATTTTGTAGGTTTTAAAATCTTGTAGTTTAAAGTCAACTAGTTCAAGTTCTTACTTACCTTTGTATTCTGGAGAGTTTGGTCCTTAAGTTCAATGTCAAAAACAAATTAAAAAAGAAATAATAATGGTTTGATAAATCGAAATCATGCTATTAACATCACAATCAATCGTATAAACAGTCCCTAACCATCCTATTGACTTTACAACCAATGGTCTAAACAGTCCCTAACCATCCTATTGACTTTACAACCAATGGTCTAAACAGTCCCTAACCATCCTATTGACTTTACAACCAATGGTCTAAACAGTCCCTAACCATCCTATTGACTTTACAACCAATGGTCTAAACAGTCCCTAACCATCCTATTGACTTTACAACCAATGGTCTCAACAGTCCCTAACCATCCTATTGACTTTACAATCATTGGTCTAAACAGTCCCTAACCATCCTATTGACTTTACAACCAATGGTCTAAACAGTCCCTAACCATCCTATTGACTTTACAACCAATGGTCTAAACAGTCCCTAACCATCCTATTGACTTTACAACCAATGGTCTCAACAGTCCCTAACCATCCTATTGACTTTACAATCATTGGTCTAAACAGTCCCTAACCATCCTATTGACTTTACAATCTATGGTCTAAACAGTCCCTAACCATCCTATTGACTTTACAATCATTGGTCTAAACAGTCCCTAACCATCCTATTGACTTTACAATCTATGGTCTAAACAGTCCCTCACCATCCTATTGACTTTACAATCTATGGTCTAAACAGTCCCTAACCATCCTATTGACTTTACAATCATTGGTCTAAACAGTCCCTAACCATCTTATTGACTTTACAATCTATGGTCTAAACAGCCCCTAACCATCCTATTGACTTTACAATCAATGGTCTAAACAGTCCCTAACCATCCTATTGACTTTACAATCTATGGTCTAAACAGTCCCTAACCATCTTATTGACTTTACAATCTATGGTCTAAACAGCCCCTAACCATCCTATTGACTTTACAATCATTGGTCTAAACAGCCCCTAACCATCTTATTGACTTTACAATCTATGGTCTAAACAGTCCCTAACCATCTTATTGACTTTACAATCTATGGTCTAAACAGTCCCTAACCATCCTATTGACTTTACAATCTATGGTCTAAACAGTCCCTAACCATCCTATTGACTTTACAATCTATGTTCTAAACAGTCCCTAACCATCCTATTGACTTTACAATCTATGGTCTAAACAGTCCCTAACCATCTTATTGACTTTACAATCTATGGTCTAAACAGCCCCTAACCATCTTATTGACTTTACAATCATTGGTCTAAACAGTCCCTAACCATCCTATTGACTTTACAATCTATGGTCTAAACAGCCCCTAACCATCTTATTGACTTTACAATCAATGGTCTAAACAGTCCCTAACCATCCTATTGACTTTACAATCTATGTTCTAAACAGTCCCTAACCATCTTATTGACTTTACAATCTATGGTCTAAACAGCCCCTAACCATCCTATTGACTTTACAATCTATGTTCTAAACAGTCCCTAACCATCTTATTGACTTTACAATCTATGGTCTAAACAGCCCCTAACCATCCTATTGACTTTACAATCTATGGTCTAAACAGTCCCTAACCATCTTATTGACTTTACAATCTATGGTCTAAACAGCCCCTAACCATCTTATTGACTTTACAATCTATGGTCTAAACAGCCCCTAACCATCCTATTGACTTTACAATCTATGGTCTAAACAGTCCCTAACCATCCTATTGACTTTACAATCTATGGTCTAAACAGTCCCTAACCATCCTATTGACTTTACAATCTATGGTCTCAACAGTCCCTAACCATCCTATTGACTTTACAATCTATGGTCTAAACAGTCCCTAACCATCCTATTGACTTTACAATCTATGGTCTAAACAGCCCCTAACCATCCTATTGACTTTACAATCTATGGTCTAAACAGCCCCTAACCATCCTATTGACTTTACAATCTATGGTCTAAACAGCCCCTAACCATCCTATTGACTTTACAATCTATGGTCTAAACAGTCCCTAACCATCTTATTGACTTTACAATCTATGGTCTAAACAGCCCCTAACCATCCTATTGACTTTACAATCTATGGTCTAAACAGCCCCTAACCATCCTATTGACTTTACAATCTATGGTCTAAACAGTCCCTAACCATCCTATTGACTTTACAATCTATGGTCTAAACAGCCCCTAACCATCTTATTGACTTTACAATCTATGGTCTAAACAGCCCCTAACCATCCTATTGACTTTACAATCTATGTTCTAAACAGTCCCTAACCATCTTATTGACTTTACAATCTATGTTCTAAACAGTCCCTAACCATCTTATTGACTTTACAATCTATGGTCTAAACAGTCCCTAACCATCTTATTGACTTTACAATCTATGGTCTAAACAGTCCCTAACCATCTTATTGACTTTACAATCTATGGTCTAAACAGCCCCTAACCATCCTATTGACTTTACAATCTATGTTCTAAACAGTCCCTAACCATCCTATTGACTTTACAATCTATGTTCTAAACAGTCCCTAACCATCTTATTGACTTTACAATCTATGGTCTAAACAGCCCCTAACCATCTTATTGACTTTACAACCAATGGTCTCAACAGTCCCTAACCATCTTATTGACTTTACAATCTATGTTCTAAACAGTCCCTAACCATCTTATTGACTTTACAATCAATGGTCTAAACAGCCCCTAACCATCTTATTGACTTTACAATCTATGGTCTAAACAGTCCCTAACCATCTTATTGACTTTACAATCTATGGTCTAAACAGTCCCTAACCATCTTATTGACTTTACAATCTATGGTCTAAACAGTCCCTAACCATCTTATTGACTTTACAATCTATGGTCTAAACAGTCCCTAACCATCTTATTGACTTTACAATCTATGGTCTAAACAGCCCCTAACCATCCTATTGACTTTACAATCTATGTTCTAAACAGTCCCTAACCATCCTATTGACTTTACAATCTATGTTCTAAACAGTCCCTAACCATCTTATTGACTTTACAATCTATGGTCTAAACAGCCCCTAACCATCTTATTGACTTTACAACCAATGGTCTCAACAGTCCCTAACCATCTTATTGACTTTACAATCTATGTTCTAAACAGTCCCTAACCATCTTATTGACTTTACAATCTATGGTCTAAACAGCCCCTAACCATCTTATTGACTTTACAACCAATGGTCTCAACAGTCCCTAACCATCCTATTGACTTTACAACCAATGGTCTAAACAGTCCCTAACCATCTTATTGACTTTACAATCTATGTTCTAAACAGTCCCTAACCATCTTATTGACTTTACAATCTATGTTCTAAACAGTCCCTAACCATCTTATTGACTTTACAATCTATGGTCTAAACAGCCCCTAACCATCTTATTGACTTTACAATCTATGTTCTAAACAGTCCCTAACCATCTTATTGACTTTACAATCTATGTTCTAAACAGCCCCTAACCATCTTATTGACTTTACAATCTATGTTCTAAACAGTCCCTAACCATCTTATTGACTTTACAATCTATGTTCTAAACAGTCCCTAACCATCTTATTGACTTTACAATCTATGTTCTAAACAGCCCCTAACCATCTTATTGACTTTACAATCTATGGTCTAAACAGTCCCTAACCATCCTATTGACTTTACAACCAATGGTCTAAACAGTCCCTAACCATCTTATTGACTTTACAATCTATGTTCTAAACAGTCCCTAACCATCTTATTGACTTTACAATCTATGTTCTAAACAGTCCCTAACCATCTTATTGACTTTACAATCTATGGTCTAAACAGTCCCTAACCATCCTATTGACTTTACAACCAATGGTCTAAACAGTCCCTAACCATCCTATTGACTTTACAATCTATGGTCTAAACAGTCCCTAACCATCTTATTGACTTTACAATCTATGTTCTAAACAGTCCCTAACCATCTTATTGACTTTACAATCTATGTTCTAAACAGTCCCTAACCATCTTATTGACTTTACAATCTATGGTCTAAACAGCCCCTAACCATCTTATTGACTTTACAACCAATGGTCTCAACAGTCCCTAACCATCCTATTGACTTTACAATCTATGTTCTAAACAGTCCCTAACCATCTTATTGACTTTACAATCAATGGTCTAAACAGTCCCTAACCATCTTATTGACTTTACAATCTATGTTCTAAACAGTCCCTAACCATCTTATTGACTTTACAATCTATGGTCTAAACAGCCCCTAACCATCCTATTGACTTTACAATCTATGTTCTAAACAGTCCCTAACCATCTTATTGACTTTACAATCTATGGTCTAAACAGCCCCTAACCATCCTATTGACTTTACAATCAATGGTCTTAACTGTCCCTTACCATCCTATTGATTTACAATCTATGGTCTAAACAGTCCCTAACCATCCTATTGACTTTACAACCAATGGTCTCAACAGTCCCTAACCATCCTATTGACTTTACAACCAATGGTCTAAACAGCCCCTAACCATCCTATTGACTTTACAATCAATGGTCTAAACAGCCCCTAACCATCCTATTGACTTTACAATCTATGGTCTAAACAGTCCCTAACCATCCTATTGACTTTACAATCTATGGTCTAAACAGCCCCTAACCATCCTATTGACTTTACAATCTATGGTCTAAACAGTCCCTAACCATCCTATTGACTTTACAATCAATGGTCTAAACAGCCCCTAACCATCCTATTGACTTTACAATCAATGGTCTAAACAGCCCCTTACCATCCTATTGATTTACAATCTATGGTCTAAACAGTCCCTAACCATCCTATTGACTTTACAACCAATGGTCTCAACAGTCCCTAACCATCCTATTGACTTTACAACCAATGGTCTAAACAGTCCCTAACCATCCTATTGACTTTACAACCAATGTTCTAAACAGTCCCTAACCATCCTATTGACTTTACAACCATTGGTCTCAACAGTCCCTAACCATCCTATTGACTTTACAATCATTGGATAGAGTTCCAAACCATCCTATTGACTTTAAAACCAATGGTCTAAGCAGTCCCTAACCAACCTATTGACTTTACAATCAATGTTCTAAACAGTCCCCGAACATCCTATTGACTTTTATTATGCGTGGTCTTAAAAGTCCCTACCCATCTTTTGTTTACAATCTAGGATTTAAATGTCCCTGACGATTATATTATTTTTACAATCAATAGTTTAAAACATCCTTAGCCATCTGATTGAGTATATATTCAATGGTCTAACTGTTCATGGCCATTCTATTGATCTTAAAACCAACGGTGGTAAAAAATTTGATCATTTTCAGCTTTAAATTTTTTACAACATTTACAAAACAAACAGTAATCATTTGTTCGACATCAGATGACATTATGACATCATGACATCATTTACATTATAATTATCAAAATGTCTATCTATAGGAAAACCATCAAATTTTATGTTTTATCAAATATATTAACATGTCAGATACACACTGATGGGTTTTTTGTTGTAATCGGTATATGTATATGCTTGTCACGTATTTTTGATCCAATCTTTTGTCTAATATCTTATACAATTCATTTATTTATCCTTATCAGACTCTTTTTGTCTTTCTATCATGAAAAGTTATCCTTTAGTCAGACATCGTTTTTCATCAGAATGTGTTTTTTTTTTCATTTACGAAATCTCGTTTTTCTCATTACTTGTTCAATCTCATTTTTTTTCGAGATTACACAAAAAGATAAATAATTGTTTTTCAACTTTACACATCATATGGCAGCGATTTATTTTACAAATATCAACGAAATATTGTTTCTTAGTGAGTGTTGGATTGCTGTTTAAAATGCGAAGAAACTGTTAAAAACAATAGTGATATACAATAATGCAAAATTAGAAACAAACAAACAATCGTCTATCTATCTATCTATCTATCTATCTATCTATCTATCTATCTATCTATCTATCTATCTATCTATCTATCTATCTATCTATCTATCTATCTATCTATCTATCTATCTATCTATCTATCTATCTATCTATCTATCTATCTATCTATCTATCTATCTATCTATCTATCTAAAGATGTTTGCTAAGCAATATTATACAACTTAAGATACTAGTATATATTTTATTTTTAAATTAGAGACAGCGATTTCTGAGATTTTGTTTGTATTAATAAAACTAATTTAAAAAGGGTAAAATTCCGGGATGTTTAAAATGTTTTTACAAAATACAAGAAAATATTTCAATATCCAATATTTAATTGAACATTTTTACAAAAAAAATGTTATTAATATTTCATGAGTTATTTTTAAAACACTGACACAGATATTTGAAAAAATTAAAAAATAAATCAATCAATCAATTACATTTATTGCATACACCGTGGAATGTATTATCCCCTGAATTCAACAAACTACCCACTTGACTTTTGAACAAGGGACATAACTCTGACACATTCTAAATTCATTGCAACAGCCTTTTCTTTACAATAGCACCACTGTGGTAGCTCAGTTGGTAGAGTGCTCGCTCCGTAAGTGGGGGGTCGTATGTTCGAACCCCGTACGGGTATGACCCAAGACTTAAGACTACGTAGCAACTGTTCTTTCGCCAAGCACTCGGCATTACGGAATGAAAGTCACGGTTCTTTCGGATGGGAACTTAAAATAAATGAGGTCCCCTGTCACTGTAGGCGTGGCACGATAAAGAACCCTGCTGTATAATGCCATCAGCGCAACGCACAGACAAAATTTCTGCACGTCTCGATACAAGTGAAATAATCTTGACTGGGACGTTAAACACCATTACTCAACTCAAGTATCTATTTACAATAGCAAATTTGATAATCACGAATATGACTGTTGTAAAGAGAGTTGACTAACTAACTAACTAACTATATATATAATAATATAATATAATATAATATAATATAATATAATATAATATAATATAATATAATAATATAATATAATATAATATAATATAATATAATATAATATAATATAATATAATATAATATAATATAATATAATATAATATAATATAATATAATATAATATAATATAATATAATATAATATAATATAATATAATATAATATAATATAATATAATATAATATAATATAATAAAGTAGAAGCATTTCTTCAAAAGTCTTTAGTTTTGTTTTGATTTTGTATATGCTGAATATATATAGTGAGCGGACCCTGTGTCGTATTTTTTATCAATGGTTTTGATATGCATTTTTGTTTGTTGTTTCGCTTGTTTTTGTTTGGTTTATTGCCTAGTGATTTTAAAAGGTTTGAAAGGCTTACTTCTAGTTCACTTTTAGTTTGAAAGTATCATAACTGTCATGCACATTTAATTTGTCATTCAGTCCCATAAGGCTGCCTCCGTAAGTGGGAGGTCGTGGGTTTGAACCCCGACCGGGCCTGATCCAAGACTTGAAAGTGGGTAGTGACTGTTCTTTCGCCATGCGCTCAGTATTACGAAATGAAAGTCACGGTTCTTTCAGATGGAAACTTAAAACAAAGTGTGTCCCGTGTCATGGCAGGTGTGGCACGATAAAGAACCCTTCTGTATAATGCCATCAGCGCAACACACAGGCAGAATTTTTGCACTTTCGGCTGTAGCTGGCGACGTCTCGATATTAGTGAAATATTCTTGACTGGGACGTTAAACACCATTACTCAACCCAACTCCTTTAGGTTGCATTTGTTTTTTTTTTTTGGTGTCATATGTTTAACTTCTCTTTGAAGCATTAAGACTACTTGGATTTGTCCGTTTTATAGAGTTTTTGACTTTTTTCTAACTTAATTTGTTCAAACAAATATCTTTATTTATAATGGGAGTTCCCTGTTAAGTTTTAAATTAAACTCTAGGAAGTTATCTCAGAAAAACTAATATTTAGATACTTGTGTAATGATTATGGAAATGAAGATCGACTTATTTATTACGTTTTCGTTTTGGTTATTGCATTCATTTATTCCGTTTCCGTCGTGCTTCTGGATTTAAAGTAAATAACTAGCTATTTAAGATTTCAAACGATCTTGATAACATACTCTATGACATGTCAAACAAAACTTATATTTAACATGTATTTTAATGCTACGTTAGAAAATAAGTTATTGTGATTGTTTTAACCTTATTCGAATATACGAGATACCGAATCGTCACAATTTAGAATTGATGGTGCGTGATGGGCTAAATATCTTCCAAAACGAAAAATTTGAAAATAAGTACAAACAACACTAACGCGTTTCTTTATTACGTAGAGGAAATTAAGCTGTAACTTGTCAACAGCCATCGCCATAGCAACAAATACACGACATAATACTGTCATGTGCTACTTTTGAATTTTTATAAAATAATACAATTCAAAAGTAGCACATGGCAAACTTTTGAATTGTATTATTTTATAAAAATTTAAAAGTAGCACATGACAATACAAGCAAACTGCGTAAAAGCCATATCATATATTTTTAATTTTTGAATTTTCTGAATGAAATATTCAAAAATGTTGTCATGTTATAAATTTTTGAATATTTCATTCAGAAAATTCAAAAATTTATAATATGACAGCCAACCAAGAATTATCAGGAGTTTCGGAATTGAATGTTTCCATGTGTATTTTGTCTGGATATGCTATAAATCCTCAAGAGATGCAAAATGTTGTTAATCAGTGTTTGTTTTTAAAAATTATTTTTGCTTTAACTACCGTATAGCAAGTTATTTTAGCGGGGCTAAATTTTGGCGATTTTTCAGTTGTAAACTTTGGCGTAGTTGTTTTGGCGATCTAAAACAATTCGCGCATGATCGACTGGTAGACAAATATTTTCATGCTTTCTATTCCGGCGATTTTAATATTAACACCAAAATTTGCACCCCGCGAAATCTGCTGATCAGCGGATCTGCTTAACCAACATTTGTACATTTAATTCAGCACTGACCTTATTGGGGGGCCTCAGTGGCCGCTTACGGATCACAGCGTTTCTAACCGCCTTGGTTCGAATCCCACTCGGGACAGATCCTAGTGTGAGACGTTTATCAGTTTGCCTGCCGAAGGTCGGTGGTTTTCTCCGGGCACTCAGGTTTCCTCCACCATCCCAGAACTGACCGCCTCGAAATAAGTGAAAGAATATTGACTGGGGCGTATAACACCATTACCCCACTCCACTATTTTTCTCACTAATTTGTGTTTAATTGAATATTACGGTAGCCAGAACAGAAGATTTTCTTCTGTTAATTAGCCTTAGCGTACCTGCCACTGATTGGCCTTAATGTGTGTCAGTATTTGCCCAAGAGCCAGCGTTGAATCTATATTCTTCTCTAAGTTAAACAAAATGAATTTAAGATAAATATATCCACCATTAACATGCTATATGCCCTTAAAGGTATTCGTTTAAATTAAATAATCCTAACGAAATTACAATTTAACACGTCTTGTTTCAAATTCATTTGTTCTTATCAAATTAATAATGCGATTTTGATTGAATTTTTTCGACATAATCTTTTCTAAAGAATATTTAGTAGTCTGTTAGTTGCATTAGGTAGGTGAAACATTTTTGTTCAGGTAATAATTTCATTAATTTTATGACTAGCGGAATAGTTAAACAGATTAACTGAATGTAGGTTTATTAAATGAACTAACCTTAGTGTCTGTTTTGATGAATAAAAAATAATTAAATCTGTATTATGTACATGTTGTGTACAATACAACGTAGTTTAAACTTATACATGTAGGTAATTTTATTCCAGCAGAAGGTTCGTCAGATATAACATCAGTGATTTTCCAAAGCAGCGATGTCTAAAGATATTTCCTGTAACGTATTTCAGCATGATGAAACATGCGTATAATATCGAATAATTTATTTGATAAAAAGTAAATAATAATAATAAAAATTTAAAAAATTATCAAATAACATTAAATTTTTATGATTGCCATGCCTTCTTGGATACAAAAAAAAAATCAATAGCTCTTTTCAATGGCAGATTTATTTATTTGTTTATTTATTTATTTACAAATAAATAAATTAAGTAATAATAATATTTAAAAAATATTTTAAAAAATCGTCATTGTTGAAAACAGATATCAAACGCCAATTTTTAGATGCAAAAGTTACAGGAAAGGTTTGACCAATAAAAGACCTAACACAGACCCGTGAATTGTTATTGTCTCTGAGCTCACCTATTGACTGTACCCATAAAAGCAGTATTTATCTCTTTGTTCCTACACAGTCTGTATTCTCTGAGCTCACCTATTGACTGTACCCATAAAAGCAGTATTTATCTCTTTGTTCCTACACAGTCTGTATTCTCTGAGCTCACCTATTGACTGTACCCATAAAAGCAGTATTTATCTCTTTGTTCCTACACAGTCTGTATTCTCTGAGCTCACCTATTGACTATACCTATAAAAGCAGTATTTATCTCTTTGTTCCTACACAGTCTGTATTCTCTGAGCTCACCTATTGACTATACCTATAAAAGCAGTATTTATCTCTTTGTTCCTACACAGTCTGTATTCTCTGAGCTCACCTATTGACTATACCTATAAAAGCAGTATTTATCTCTTTGTTCCTACACAGTCTGTAGTCTCTGAGCTCACCTATTGACTATACCTATAAAAGCAGTATTTATCTCTTTGTTCCTACACAGTCTGTAGTCTCTGAGCTCACCTATTGACTATACCTATAAAAGCAGTATTTATCTCTTTGTTCCTGCACAGTCTGTAGTCTCTGAGCTCACCTATTGACTATACCTATAAAAGCAGTATTTATCTCTTTGTTCCTACACAGTCTGTATTCTCTGAGCTCACCTATTGACTATACCTATAAAAGCAGTATTTATCTCGATGTTCCTGCACAGTCTGTAGTCTCTGAGCTCAGCTATTGACTGTACCCATACAAGCAGGATTTTATTCTTTGAACAAAACACAACCTGTTGTCCCCAAGCTCATTATAAAAAATGATTTTTTTTTCTTTTTGTACCTAACGCAGTCTGTTTTCTCTTATCTCAACTTTTAACTGCAGACTTTTACTCCTTGTATTAAACTACTATAATTAGAGAATATATAAGTCCTGTTAGTTATTTATTGTCCGACAGGAGTACTAAAGGTAATTATTAAAGGTAATTATTAATTACAAGTCCTGATGTATGAAGACTCTATATAATCTCTTCCTAGAATACCAATGATTTGTCGATATTGAAGATAATTGATGTTTACACATAGCATTGATTAATGATAGCTTGAAGAAGTTCTGATTTATAGAAAAATTGTAGATTTCTATGACGTGTGTGTGTGTGTGTGTGTGTGTGTGTGTGTGTATGTGTGTGTGTTGGATATTTCAAAAGGAAAAGGCAAGTTAAACTTTAAACATGACTTTGACAATAACCCATGCAAGTAAGAAAAAGTGACATCAAGCTATCGAAAACACAAAAAAATCAAATCATCGGAAGAAAAATAAATCTTTTGTATCCAGTTGTTCAATGATCCTAGCTACCCCGCTAATTTTGAGGATTGACCAATCAAAATTATGATTACTACTACCCGAGAGATTCACGATTTTGCATGAAGTTAAGGCATTTGAAGCACAACAACATATTTGGCAACAATCATAGAAAACAAGGGAAGCCACAATAAACGGAACTATTTCAAAAAAAGGAGGATACGCATTTAGATTAATTATGGAATTACTGACCTCTCCTGACCTGAAATTTAACACACACACAATCTCTCTCTCTCTCTCTCTCTCTCTCTCTCTCTCTCTCTCTCTCTCTCTCTCTCTCTCTCTCTCTCTCTCGTTATGAGTCATTAGATTCACCATCCCAATATTGGATATGGGATATGAAGAGATATGTTCAGAATTTAACACACACACACACACTCTCTCTCATCTCTCGCTCTCTCTTGCCTCTCTCTCTCTCCTCTCTCTCTCTCTCTCTCTCTCTCTCTCTCTCTCTCATGAGTCATTAGATTCATCCTACCAATTATAGGATATGAAGAACTTTTGAACCAATCCAGATAATCCCATTAAAGCAATTTAATTTTAACAGCACATGTAGCATCACAAGAAAACTGAGGGATTTATGAACTGACCGGAAAATAAATCAGGGTCTAGTCATTAATTCCGGAAAACTTGACCAGCACATAATAAAATGACCATAAAACAATTCAATCTAGAACAAAAGATTGCCCTATCTCCAGAACGCATTAGGAATATAAAACGCCATACTTTTGTTTCATTAATGCCCTAACTTATAAGATTTACTTTCTGTAATGTGTGGCATTTGTCTTGACTAAAATGGCTTCAGTAATTATATTACACGTTTATTCAACTTGGATATAGAAACAATTTCTGTGTACAACAACAAAATGTATAGAAATATGACCGTAAAAATGTTTGTCTTTAATCGATCACACTGACACCATTGTTGTATTTTTCTTTCTGTTATTTTCTTTTTTTTTCTTTCTTTTTTTGAATTTATTACAAATGCTGAAAAAATTAAAAAACTATCAGATGCTGCAACCAATTATGCAACGGTATGCACAACAGCTAAAAAAAGCAGTAACCCTAGATTTATCTACGGCAGCCAAATAAAGTTTTTCCTGCAGTTAAAAAGAAATTTCCAAATAAATTTTGTAGCCGTTTGCTAAAGCATTATTAACAGCAGCTTAAAGCAGGATCCGCAACAGCCAAACAGCAGTCTCTAAAGCTACCACATCAGCCATCTTTGTCAAATTTGATTTTTTTAAAATGAATTATGATATTATGATATCAAGATTATATTTTAATAACATAAAGCTGGTTATGCTTATGATATGAGAGTAATTTATTTATTTATTTATTTGTTTTGTCTTTTCAAATTCTATTGCGGCGAAAATGGGGTTAATAATATTTGAATGCACGCAACTTGCACAAAAGCACCTTTATACATCATCATTGTGTATATAAAAACAGAAATAGAACTGCCATACAAGAAGACGATAAATTATTGACAAAGGTCTCTTTTGGGACTTTTAAAGAGACTTTGTTGCCAATAAAATATTATTTGACATTGAGTAGCGTGAGAATTTATTGCAAGTATTCTATAATACATTTTGTAGCTAAAAACATAAACTTGGCAATAACCAATGCAAACAAGTATTAAAAACGAACAAAATTTGAGCCGTGTAAATTCAATGGTGTTTTAAACTCTAGTCAGGATTCCTTTTCTTATATCGAGGCGGTAATTCCTGTGATACTAGAGAAAACCAGAGTACCCAGAGATAACCACTGATGTAAATCAAAACAATTGATAAATATTTTCACACTTTGTTCGGTCTAAATAGAATTCGAACCAAGAGTGTCACGTTACTTAAGGATATAACGAAATTATTTGGATATATTTTCATTTGCCGTGAGAAATTACCATTTCTCCAAGTTTGAGAGCTTTTGCATTCATATAGGCCATAAATCACAAAAGCCACGTGACTCCGTGTATGAATACATATGAACTACAATATTATAAGCAAACAAACATGGCTGTCATGTTACATTTGTTTGCATTCGAGACAAGCCTAAAAGCACATTTACGATATTTTACAAGAACGGTTTAAACTTGCATTAATATTGACACTGAAAATGATTGTACATCACCATTCGATCAATAACATTGAATTTTAACTTCAGTTCACTTGTACTTTAAACTTCTATATAATTAAAATTGACGCCGCAATGGTGTACCGTTTAGGCTCTTTATATACACGCTATCAATCCGCACTGTTTTTGGTATGGGGTAATCACAGGGTTTTTTTTTTTTTAACTTATGTTGTCTTCAGAAATATTGATTGTATTTTCCCAATATTTCGTTATCATAAGGTATTAATAATAATAATAATAATTTTAATAAAACAAATGTGTTGTTAATTTGGACTATATTTCGGTCGAAAATCACGTTCTCGGTCTAAAATGCATGTTCTTTGTGGCTGTTGCGTCTACTAGTCTCCTCCTGATGGGCATGTGTTAAAGAAGGGAATATTTAGGTCTTAAAATCAATGAATTTTTTTTTTAAATATTTAACGAAAATATAGCTTAAAAATTATGTTAATGGTCAATATGAATGCAAAAACTTTGAAAAGCAAACCAGTCATATTGCGCCAACGCGCGTTATTCGGTTTGCTTGCAAAGTTTTTGTATGACAATTTTAAAACAGTTTGTTGAATAAAACCTCGAAAAAAAAATAAATTTTTTTTTTTTGGACTAGTTTAAAAATACAACAAAATACAACAAATGAGATCAAGCAGCAATGACTGTATGCACGTTTAACAGTTACTTGTATCGACTGATTAGATGAATATCGACGACGACAACAACAACAACAACGATAGTATTTATGATGATAATGTTGATTTCAAATAGTTTGAAAGGATTGTATCTAATTCTTAATTTTAGAAATTTGAGAATAATATTTGAAAATACACTTGAAATGATGGTTGGCATCTTCACACATCTTAAAGACTAAATCGTGGAAATGACTAATCATTGTCCAAATTCGTACATTAATTTAAATGCTTATTAGTTGTACAACAATGCATTTAACGCTAACACAATACATTCGTGAAATACACAAGAGAAGAATTCTAAGGCAGGATGTTTGATTTTGACAGATGTGATGAACAAATAAGAATTTTTACAATATTGACATTGTAATCATTATCACCAGATAATCGATAATTTCTATATAAATGTGTTTATTTTCAATCATTAATCATTGCTCTGTAATTAGTAATATATTGAACTGCAAATAAAAACCCGTATTTAATTTCACCATAATTTTACTCGCTGATTTAGCATATAAATCACTCAATATCTCAGAGCTTATATAAGACCACATGCAAAAAGTGATGAAAAACGTTATCGGTTTTATTTCTAGAAATTCAATATCCATTTTCTCAGGACAATAAGAGTCATGCTCAAAATTTAAAGAATCAAAAAATTTTGATAAAGGGACAAGGCCCATTTTACAGCCAGTGCTTTACTTAGGTTTTCTTACCCCTTAACGAAAAAAATCTTGTTAATTTTTTTAAGATTGGTTCAAATCACTTAATTATAATTTCTAGAAAATGTACTCGGTTTTTGGTCTTATATGATGCTAAAAAAATAAAATAACAATAATAAATAAATAAATAAATAAATAAATAAATAAATAATAATAATAATAATAATAATAATAATAATAATAGTTGAGTTGAGTAATAGTGTTTAACGTCCCAGTCAAGAATATTTCACTTATATCGAGACGTCGCCAGCTATAGGCGAAAGTGCAGAAACTTAGCCTGTGCGTTGCGCTGATGGCATTTATACAGCAGGGTTCTTTATCGTGCCATGCCTGCCGTGACACAGGACCTCGTTTATTTTAAGTTCCCATCCGAAAGAACCGTGATTTTAATTACGTAATGCTGGGTACTTGGCGAAAGAACAGCCACTACCCACTTTCAAGTCTTGGGTCAGACCCCGCCGGGGTTCGAACCTACGACCTCTCACTTACGGAGCGAGCACTCTACCAACAATAATAATAATAACAAAATTAATAACTAATATTATTAAATTTTATTATTATTATTATTATTATTATTATTATTATTATTATTATTATTATTATTATTATTATTATTATTATTATTATTTTCATAAAATCTGTTTTAAAATTAAAATCAGTCTTGGTAGCTAAGATATTGTGACATGCTAAAAAGTAACTTTTCTCCACTCCGATTTACGAATAAGATTATCAGCTAACAACGGTGAACACTTTTGAAATCTGATCTGTGACGATTGCTTTGGAATGTTTTTTTTAATAAGAATGAGAACACTGATAACGACAGCCCCCCCCCCCCCCCCCACACACGCCCAATGGTGAACTGGTTATTTTTTTATATATAGCAATCACATAGGAAACACTTTTGAGTCTTTTATTTTAAAGCTGTTAAATAGTTGACGACTTGTGTTTTTAATTTGTTTCTGTTCTAAAAAAACCCCGATGATATCGGATTATCTGATTGTCGATTATCTGTTCCGTTGAAATCGTCAGCATTTTAATCAAGTCCAATGCGGTTTATTTTCAAATCAAATCTAGCAAGCCTGAAAAAAAAAGAAAAAAAAAACAAAAGAGTTATCCTCTGCTAATTAAAAAAGCTTGTCGTGCTTACAGTTGACAAATTAAACTTTTTTTAAATGCTTTAAATCTGAAGAAGATTGTGTCAAAAACGTTGTGTTTTTTTCTACACTTTTTAGCTGTCCCATCAGATAAATACTTTCCATTTAGTAGCTAAAATCCCTATACAGAATACATCCGCTTGAAAAAGGTGTTTGTGAGTTCAAACCCTGGTCGGTCATACATAAAACATTATTTGATATATTGTTTCCTCGACTCTTGCTGTGAAGTAGGAAGATAGAGTATCAAATTGTTAATAAAATGTCAAGAAACTGCTACTGGGGGGAGGGGGGTTGTTTGCTTGTCTGAGGTGTACTGATTGTGTGAGCTAGCACGCTAAAATCCAAGTCGTCCTGAGCGCGTGCTGTTCAAAGACAGATAATAAAACACATTCAAGCATGCTCGAAATGTCAATAGATTAAATCTTAGATTAATAAACTTGCTCTTGTTGCGCGCGAATAGCTGAAAAAAGTTAAGGGTTAAGTAAATCAACATTACAACAAACCAATATTAAACGGTATACAGGCAGAAACTGACTGCAGCAAATACCTGTTTTTAACAGCGTATTTTTCATTCCTTTTCCTTCTCTTTCTTCTTCCGTTTTTTTCTCTTTGAAAACGCATTGTGTCGAGTATTTTACTGTCGAAAATTTACGAGATGATAAAACCTTTTTATTTGCCAAGCTATCTAAGAATAAAAGAATAGTGTTTCTGCTTGATCCCAAACCTTTTCATCAAGTAAAAAACTACATGTTTCTTTTTGAAAGTCGTTTGAATTGACGTGGGAGACTCTAAGTTATGTTTACTGGAAAATAATATTTTTTATTTTTAATAAACATTTGCCTGTACTTTGTTTGACATAAATTATATATTTATATGACGATAAATCGATCTGAATTAATAAAAATTTATTTATCTCTATATTTGTAGCTAATTGTGCCACAAGTTTTGAGACAAGATTTGACAATACACCACTCAACGTAACGGTAACAGTTGGTAAAACGGCCATACTACCGTGCCGAGTAACGGGAGGAAGTGATGATTTGATGGTATGTACGTTTAAAACTAAGATTTTGTTCCCTCATGCAAAGCAATTCTTAGCTGGATTTAAATTCATGTAGATTTTGGAATTTTGGATTTATGGATTAATTGAGTTTCAACTGTTTGGCTAATGTGGTTTTTTTTTTTTTTTTTTTTTTTTTTTTTTTTTTTTTTTTTTTTTTTTTGTATCAATCAACTTTTCGGTTGCTGACGAGGAATGACTTTCCGAAATGTGCACATGTGTTAATCAAAATTGAACATGTATTTTTGTTAGACATCTACTACACCTGAGTGGGTACAGCTGCTGGTTGAGTGAAGTTTAGGGTTAAAATCAACATTAGAGAGAATTCATTCTGAGACATGTTGAAGGCAAAAGTCAAATAAACTGACTTTATAATTCGCCTGCTGACCCTGTTTATTGCGAAATGATTTTAATCTTTTTGAACAGCAATACATAAAGCTCTTAATTCTAAAGACGGTTGTAGAATTTAATAATTTATTTGAATTCTTAAGCTCGCTGGTTTATTTGTGGCTTATTAAATGCTATATTGGGCCAATATAATGAACTCTAAATGCCGACTCTGACTTAGAACTCAGTGTAAATTGACAATTTGATTTGACAGGCAGTGATTTTCTGGCTAATAACTGTAATCGACATTACATGTATTTCAACGTTAATGCATATCTAAGTTCCGAGTAAGGATGTAATGGATTCTGGCAGATTGACAGATTTCCGATAGATTTAACAATCATTGACGATGTATTCCGAATATCAATGACCTAATAGCCAATCGATTTTCTGGCAGTGTATTTAAATATTTGGATTATTTGGATGTTAGTTTCATAACTCTGCCCAAACTTCGTTTGCGTCATTTTTTTCTAGTAACTGAGTCAGTCTAAACGTTGAATGCTTGTCATATCACGCTGCAATGGTTGTAAACATCAATTTTGCTTCGTAGTTTAAAAAAGACTTAGCCATCCCATGTAGAAAGATAGCAAACTCAATTTTTGTATTATTTTCTATTGTTTGCATTAAATCCTTTTTAAGTTTTTTTTTTTTAGAAATAGCAACGACGTTAACAAAGTTTTTAATCCTTTGTATTTGGAAACAATTGATCTACTACTGATTTTACCTAGTTTTGATTGGTTAAAAACATGTTAAGCTGCACTAGACAAACCGTTATGTTCACCGCGCAATTCTGCACGTGAGGAAAGTATAATAATCCCAATTGCCTTTGAACAGGTCTATAAAAATATACGACTGTGATTTCCCATTGCCTTAGAATAAAACCAATCAAAGCCGTCGTAAGCTTTTGATAAGCCAATCAGAATTAACCTACTTTAAAAGCGTCGGATCTCGCTACATTTTCTGAAAATCAACAGAAGCTGTAACGATTTGTTTTGGAAGACACCTGTCTTTCAGTCATATAATAAAACAATTACTGAATTTTCTTTTGGGGTCATAAATCCTTGTATTGACCTCATCAAAAGCCAATAATTGTATAATAATGTTTCCAATTTTAAGTATCGTCCGCATGCGTTTTATGTGTTTTGACGATTGAAAAAGGCCAAATCTATTTTTTTCATGCATAACGTTTATTTTCTAATGTACCTTTTTATGCGAGACGACGGTTGCAATTTTATTTTATTTGGAAAAATACAGTGTTGTAGCCAATACATTCAAAAACACGAACAAATGAAAAAAAATTTAACAGTTGCAAATAATAAAAAATTGAAAATAGTTTTTAAATCTGACAATACTAAAGCATTGCTCTGGGGTAAAAGACATACCCTTAAGCCTGAGCTTAGGAAAAGCTTCTGGTCCAGACCAAATTAGTCACAAAATGTTACAACATACAGCCCATACTATCTGCAATCCTATGTCTCTGCTCTTCAATTTATCTCTCTGTCAGTGTTCATTTCCTTCCCGATGGAAGCTAGGCCACATTCTCCCAATCTTTAAAAAGGTGATAAATCTTTGCCTTCCAACTATAGAACTATCTCACTACTAAGTTGTATAGGTAAAGTTATGGAGAGAATAATTCATAAACGCCATCATAACTACCTACTTGAAAATAACTTGCTGTATAAATTCCAATCTGGTTTTCTCCAAGGTCATTCTACTGTGCATCAATTAATATAGCTATATAACAATGTATGTAAAAAAGCTAACAATCGTAAAAATACTTGTGTTGTTTTCTGTGATATTTCCAAAGCGTTTGACAGAGTTTGGCATAAAGGTTTGTTACATAAACTTTCTCACTATGGAATTAAAGGTAATCTTTGGAAATGGATTGCGGACTATCTTTCTAATCGTTCTCAAAAGGTTATCTTACATAATACATGTACTATTTCTGATGTTGGATTTACCGATGCGGGCGTACCACAAAGATCAGTTTTGGGACCTTTACTGTTTCTGTTGTATATAAATGTTTTAGCTGATGATCTCTTATGTTCTACTCGTCTTTTCGCTGATGGCACATCTCTAAGTTACCCATCGTCTTCCTCTAACGATGTTGAAAGTCTAATAAACAGGGATTTGTCTGTTCTTAAAGAATGGTCTGATAAGTGGTTGGTCATTTTCAATGAATCTAAAACTGTTTCCATGTATTTTAATAGCTCACATACTGATGCTAAACCTGCTTTCTACTTTGGAGATTCTTTGTTATCATCAGTTCCTTTCCATAAACATCTTGGCATCACCTTTTCTGATAATTTTTGCTGGCATATACTTATAAACAATATAGCATCATCTGTCATGAAACAAGTTGCAGCCCTAAGGAAATTAAAGTATCTTCTCAGCAAAGACTCACTTACCAAAATTTACACAACTTTTATTCTTCCAATACTTGAATACGCTTCTGAAGTTTTAGATGGGTGTACAGATACCGATTCTTGGACCTTAGAAAAGGTTCAGTTAGAAGCCGCCCGAATTATTACAGGGCTACCAGTTTTTGCTAGCAAGGATGCTCTTTACTTCGAAACTGGGTTGGAACCCCTATCTGAAAGAAGAAAGAGTAAAAACTTTTGCTCTTCTATAAAATCAAACACAACTTAGCACCTTCTTATTGAGAAAATCTTATCTCTGGTTCTGTCGGTCAATCTGTCACTTATAATCTAAGAAACAGAGATAATATTGTAATATCTCTATATAGGCTTGAAAGTTATAGGTCTTCTTTCTTTCCTTTATGTATTGAATTGTGGAACAATCTTCCAATTGAAATTAGAAATGTTGATTCTCTTAACTTATTTAAAAGGTCAATTTCTACTAATCGAGAAAGAGTGCCGAAATTCTACTACTCTGGTGAAAGAAAATATACTATCTACCAATCTAGATTGAGAAATGAATGTAGTTTCTTGAACGCCGACCTCTTTCGAGTTAATATAGTTAATGACCCTTCTTGCAGCTGTGGCTATGCATCTGAAAACAGTTTTACTACTTCTTCGAATGTTCCAAATATTTAGTTCCCAGACAAGCCATGTTCTCTCTATTACAATGAATTGAAAGTGTTCCCAGTAACCCTTGATGTCCTTCTGAGAGGCAGTATATTTCTTCCAGATCACGTTAACAGTAATATTTTTTTCAATTGTTCAGCTATTCATCAAACAAACGCATAGCTTTCAGTAAGTTCGTAATTTCATCTTCATTGCATAACGTCACCATTCTTCTTCTCCTTCATTAATCCCAATAACTTGTATAACCTACTAATTTTTCATACTTAATCATTGCTTCGATTCACCTTTCTTTTTTCGTCTGTTAAATTATTACAGTTATTTTATAAACATTACATATTGTCATATAATTATATTTGTGATATTTTGATAACCGTCATGTCAATATGTGTGTGAGCGAGTGTAGGGAGCGGACCACCTAATGTTGTGATAACTTTTGTCCAATCCCACTGTAAATATTTGACAATAAAATAAGTTTAAACTATTGCTCTGTTAAAATAATTATAAAATATTTGTAATTGGTAATAAAAATGCTCGAAACTCCTCGAATTTGCTAGATGATTTGCAATTTGGTTCAATACCTGATACACGAACAAACAAAATAAGAAAAATAAAACAGGTCATGATAATAAAAATTTAAGATGGTTTTTAAATCTATAAATACTAAGGCATTGCTATGATAAAATACTAGTTAATATATAACACAAATACCAGTCAAAGTTTGATGTGCCAGATGTGCACAGTTCGGAAATTCATTCCTCATCAGTGACACTAAGACCGAAAAGTTTGATAGATAAAAAACATAAGCCAAACAGTTGAAAATTAATGAATCTAAAGTTCTAAAATTGTGTAAATCCAAATCCAGCTAAGGAATGCTTTGCATGAGGGAGCAAACCTTAGTTTTGAATAAATTTCAAAATTTAAGACAGCTGAAAATTTTGCTAAATGGTACATTTTATGACAGCACAAGGTACTGCCTCCTGAGTTATGGATACCCTCGGGGAGTTTACTCCACCAGCAGCGGTACCCGCTCAGGGGTAGTAAATATATAATACAAATACCAGTTAAATTTTGATGTGCCAGATGTGCACATTTCGGAAATTCATTCCTCATCAGTGACACTAAGACCGAAAAGTTTGATAGATAAAAAACATAAGCCAAACAGTTTAAAATTAATGAATCTAAAGTTCCAAAATTATGTAAATCCAAATCCAGCTAAGGAATGCTTTGCATGAGGGTGAAAACCTTAGTTTTAAATAAACTTTAAAATTTAAAACGGCTGAAAATTTGGCTAAATGGTACATTTTATGACAGCACAAGGTACTGCCTCCTGAGTTATGGATACCCTCGGGGAGTTTTACTCCACCAGCAGCGGTACCCGCTCAGGGGTAGTTAATTTATAACACAAATACCAGTTAATTTTGATGTGCCAGATGTGCACATTTCGGAAATTCATTCCTCATCAGTGACAGTAAGACCGAAAAGTTTAATTAATTTTAAATCTAGTATAATTCTAAATTATACAAAAAGAAAAAGTCAACCAATTCTCAAATGACCGATGATAAATATCTTCCCTTAAAGTGAACTTGGTAAGGTATTTGGTTAACATTTGAAGCTGTTATTCTTCTGTATCAAACATTTAGTTTTTGCCCACGGTAAATACTTATGTTCCTTCTCCAAAATTTAATAGAGTGACAGGAAATTAAAACATTTTTTGCCATTTTCTACATTGGCTATTGTCAAATACATGATTTTCGGTTTAAACATTGTTTCAAACAATATTTCATATGACTTTTTCATCATAATCACATAATGTCATTTAGTTTAAATAATAATTTATTAATTTGTAAAGTACAAAGAAAAGAACAAACAAACTATAAACTGGATTCAGGAACAGGCGCAAGCTTATATCAACCCTTCTCCGGAACAATTGTACAACATACTGTAAACTGGATTCAGGAACAAGCGCAAGCTTATATCAACCCTTCTCCAGAACAATTGTACAACATACTGTAAACTGGATTCAGGAACAGGCGCAAGGTTATATCAACCCTTCTCCAGAACAATTGTACAACATACTGTAAACTGGATTCAGGAACAAGCGCAAGCTTATATCAACCCTTCTCCAGAACAATTGTACAACATACTGTAAACTGGATTCAGGAACAGGCGCAAGGTTATATCAACCCTTCTCCAGAACAATTGTACAACATACTGTAAACTGGATTCAGGAACAAGCGCAAGCTTATATCAACCCTTCTCCAGAACAATTGTACAACATACTGTAAACTGGATTCAGGAACAGGCGCAAGCTTATATCAACCCTTCTCCAGAACAATTGTACAACATACTGTAAACTGGATTCAGGAACAAGCGCAAGCTTATATAAACCTTCTCCATACTGTAAACTGGATTCAGGAACAGGCGCAAGCTTATATCAACCCTTCTCCAGAACAATTGTACAACATACTGTAAACTGGATTCAGGAACAAGCGCAAGCTTATATAAACCTTCTCCATACTGTAAACTGGATTCAGGAACAGGCGCAAGCTTATATCAACCCTTCTCCAGAACAATTGTACAACAAACTGTAAACTGAATTCAGGAACAAGCGCAAGCTTATATCAACCCTTCTCCAGAACAATTGTACAACATACTGTAAACTGGATTCAGGAACAAGCGCAAGCTTATATCAACCCTTCTCCAGAACAATTGTACAACAAACTGTAAACTGAATTCAGGAACAAGCGCAAGCTTATATCAACCCTTCTTCAGAACAATTGTACAACATACTGTAAACTGGATTCAGGAACAGGCGCAAGCTTATATCAACCCTTCTCCAGAACAATTATACAACATACTGTAAACTGGATTCAGGAACAAGCGCAAGCTTATATAAACCTTCTCCATACTGTAAACTGGATTCAGGAACAGGCGCAAGCTTATATCAACCCTTCTCCAGAACAATTGTACAACATACTGTAAACTGGATTCAGGAACAGGCGCAAGCTTATATCAACCCTTCTCCAGAACAATTGTACAACATACTGTAAACTGGATTCAGGAACAAGCGCAAGCTTATATCAACCCTTCTCCAGAACAATTGTACAACATACTGTAAACTGGATTCAGGAACAGGCGCAAGGTTATATCAACCCTTCTCCAGAACAATTGTACAACATACTGTAAACTGGATTCAGGAACAAGCGCAAGCTTATATCAACCCTTCTCCAGAACAATTATACAACAAACTGTAAACTGGATTCAGGAACAGGCGCAAGCTTATATCAACCCGTCTCCAGAACAATTATAAAACATACTGTAAACTGGATTCAGGAACAGGCGCAAGCTTATATCAACCCTTCTCCAGAACAATTGTACAACATACTGTAAACTGGATTCATGAAAAGGCGCAAGCTTATATCAACCCTTCTCCAGAACAATTGTACAACATACTGTAAACTGGATTCAGGAACAAGCGCAAGCTTATATCAACCCTTCTTCAGAACAATTGTACAACATGCTGTAAATCAACTTTTATTACCGACTGTTAACCTCATCTAAATCAATGCGCTACTGTAAGCACTATCACGCTATATAATTTTGTTAACAGTGAACTGATAAAAGCTGACTCACAGTTATTCAACATGTAACAGCCGTAGCTGAGAGAACAAAAATACAATAATTGTTAAATAATTAACTTGATCATTATTAACTTAAGTATATATAATATAATGCCTATCAAAACTCATAAGAAAAGTACAAGCATAAGACAAAAGCATACACGTGTACATATACCTGTTGGTAAAACAAAACAGAAACATTTAACATTTTTGGACTGATGAAGTCATTTATCAAGGGAACCTATACTGACATATATTAGTATAAAGTGATACAAGACAATTTATTGACACTTGTTTGGATATTGGGAAAGGTGGCAGAAGGTCCAACGAAGAAGCTTTCAAATTTATTTTTTAATTTTACTTTAGATCTTATGGATGAACCCGAAAAAGATATTAGTTAGTCAGAGAGATGTCCGGTATATTGATGACCCGCGTATGAGTATTGAAAATCCATTTCCGGGTGACTGGAATTTGCATATCCGGTATGTTCGATATCAGGACCGCGGTGAATACAAATGTACAATTAACTCGGATCCTATAGAAATAAGAAGGATTCACCTAACTGTACAAGGTAAATAAATAAATAAATAAATAAACATGTTTACTGATAAACGAATTGCCGCAATTATTGCAGTGTTTCTTTTTGGAGTATCGCACGTGTCACTTTGTAACAACAGATTTACTGTCATCTATAAATTTTTTGCAATTAATCAAAATTGGTCATAACAGCATAAAAAACTTCACATTATCAAATTGTTGAAGACAGTATTCTATGCAAGCTTAGTGTTTTTCAGATATAGTGTTTTTATCTTGAAAAACGTACTTTTCCCTCATCCCCCCCCCAAAAAAAAAATGAAAAAAAAAATTAAAAAGCCGCTATATGCTAAGAAATTGTTCTCAAATAAAACAACTTTATCGCATACAATTAGATCATTTAGTTCATATCACCTTAAATGTTGTAAACACTTCAGAATTTCAATTCTATTGGATATTTGACATGATGATTTAGATATAAACCAATAAAAATATACATTTGTAATATATTTTGAAACTTTTGGCGATATACATCAGATAACCTCAAAATAAAAGACTTTTTTTAAAACCTTAATTAAATAAAATAAATCAAAATGGCTTATTTCTTGTTTGGCAAAAATTAGGCTTTTAAATTGATCAAATTCTTATATTTTGCAAGAAGTTGGAGCGTATCAAAATTGTCAACAATGCTGCAATAAAATCAACCATTTTCTCATCCATTTCGATAGTGAGTTTTGTTATTTGACAAATAAAGTATTTAATTACATACAACATCAAAATGTTTAGCATGACAAAAGTATCTACATAGCAACCATCTTGCGTCACTTAAATGTGTAAAGTTTACCACAAGTACATGTGTACCTGGTAATGTGTTAATATGACTTATTTATTATTAATTTTACAAGCTTAATCTATGAAAAAAATCGTATGTTTGTTGTTGTATATTTTATCAACAGTAATTTATACTTTGTTCCTGATAACATTATTTTCGTCTAAAATATTTACAAAATTCAATAATATTCAAATTATTATATATTGTAATTGTCTTGTGGGGTTGTACATTTAATTTACAAATTTTGATCCCGTACAACTAATGTTAGCTTACTAATTTTTCAATTTTTTGTGTCGTTCTCGTTTACTTTACAAAATTATTTTTAAATTTTGTTCCTCTAGGGAACGTCCAGTTATCTATTAATGCCTTCGGCGTAAAATATTTCATAGTGATTGGCACTATTAACACCCTGCATCATACCAGCGACGATAAGCATTTTATGTGCATTTGAACATTTTAGAATTTTATTTTTCTATACGAATGTGATTTAAATTTTACAGTGCCATCCCATATAGATGATAAATTATCAACAAAGGAGATCGAGGCTGTAGAAGGGGATAACGTCAAGTTAGAATGTAATGCCACGGGGTTACCATCACCTAAAATCACGTGGTTTAAAAAGCGTGACAAGGACGAAAAAGCACAGAGTGAGTATGGTTTCATTTTTGTAAAAACGTTACGTATCTCTTATAAGGTGGGGCCTCAGTGACCGGTGTGGTCTAAAGCGCGCGCTTACAGATCACAGCGCCTAACACCGCCTCTGTTCGAACCCGTCTCGGACAGATCTTATTGTAAGGAAATTTGCCAGTTCGCTTGACGAAGGTCGGTAGATGTCTCCGGGCACTCCTGTTTCTTCCACTGTCCCAGACCTGACCGCCTCGATATAAGTGATAGAGTGTTGACTTGTGCGTTAACACCATTATCTTAAGTGGTGTTCGGCTTTTCCTTTGTCGAGAGTTTTTACACACTTGCTGGGTAGGTCGGTTTGGACTTGTATACGGACAACAAGTATGGTATGCAGTATAACATTAAAGATTACTAATTGAAGACATGCTACTTTAATTTGTTGTTCAAATTTTATTTGACCTTATTAGATCTGTGAAATTGTCTTTGAATTAGCTGAAAATTATAAAGAAAATGGAAATAAAGTGGCTAGCCTTGCTAATGGAGTTCACACCTAAGACGGCGATAAATCACTAATATGGAGGCAGACGACAGAGCTTACATCGATGCTTCCGCTAGTATCTAAGAGTCAATTATGAGTAGGAGTAGAAAGAAATTTCCATTCATCTTATACAGTCAATATATTGGTCTGGTTAGGTTTATCCAATCCCAAATCGGTGTCGCAAATGATTGCAACATGAATTGGTCTATTAATGAGAGTAGTTGGCACTATCCCGAGTACTGCACCGATATACATGTATAAAATTGTACCACATTTACTTGAAAAGTAAATTATTATTTATTATATTCATATACTCATATTATTTCAGGAATTATTTTATAATATAGTTATTGAATTGATATTGTAAATAAATAAATTACTCAAAATAAATAAATAAATAAATAAATAAATAAATAAATAATTAAATAAATAAATGAATAAATAAGTATTAGGTAGATAAAAAAAGATTTTGGGTGCACATGCACTACAGTATGTCATTATATTCTTAATAGATTAAGTCAAATATCATTAATTTATAATCGGTGGTTTGAATGAATATTAATGCTGTATTTTAAAATGGTTTGTTTCTTGGTATTGTTGGTTATTCTGCTATTTTCGAACAAGTTTATTTTTCAACTATGATTTATTATCATTAGCTATAGATAACCACATCCTATGAAACTGGTAACAATTTTAGTTTACACATTTATCTGTAGCACCGGTTCCTCAACGCTCCTTATTTGGATAATTAGAGCCTATTATTTTTCTTGGAATGAAATATATGTAAATATCTTACAGGTTATTGACGCGAATAAAAATAATTTTTAAATGTGATTGTGTAAAAACAGTTTCATTTTACACATAGAAATTGGGAAAAAATCATATAAAAAATTCTCTTTATTTTAACTTAACTCATTGTTTTTTTTTGTTCACATAGGGCTGCCACAAGAAGGAGGGGTGTTGATGATTTACAATATAACACGGTATATGGGAGGGACATACGAATGTGTGGCTTATAACAACGTACCACCAGCTGTAAAAAGACAAATACCAGTTAAAGTTTTATGTAAATTCAGCACACTAAACTCTCTCTCTCTCTCTCTCTCTCTCTCTCTCTCGATTTGTCGATTAATATTAAAGAAATAGAGATTTGAATTTTGAATTGGGCATATATATTTATATATATATATATATATATATATATATATATATATAAATATATATATATATATATATATATATATATATATATATATATATATATATATATATATATATATATATATATATATATATAGTTATTGCCGTTGTCAATGGACATTTATGAGATTTTATTAATATACATTTTAAATGAAGAAAATGTTACTTCCATCATAAGGCCAATTTTACTAATTTTGTGTTTTTATCTAAAATCCTTTTATTTTTTATTAGTTTGATGTTGTCTTTAATACCACACAATAAATAAATAAATAAATAAATAAATAAATAAATAAATAAATAAATAAATAAAGTCAAAACAACAGTTAAAATGTTATACATATCTTTAATCCACTGCAGACAGACCAGAAATAAAACTGAACAATCGTCGTCTTGGACAGTACAGGGGGAAAGAAACTATACTGGAATGTAGAATAACAGCATCACCTTTAGATACATACAACTGGAAAAGATATTCCTATGGACATCTTGATGATACCTGGAAATACAGGAAGGAGACGTTCCAAGAGGATAAAAATACAATTACTTACACATTACGTATCCGTAGCGTAGAAGCCCATGATTTTGGAATGTATACTTGTGAAGCTTCCAATTCAGTTGGAAGATCACAGGCAAACATGGAACTGTATGGTAATGAAATCTAGCTAGTAAAAAATCTGTTTAAAATCGAAATTCTACCTTACAGGTTACTCTCTTGGTTTTTGACATTGTTTTTATACAAAATCCTATTAACTTAAAAAATGTTCGAATGTTCCCTTACTTGAGCATTTTTTATTGAGGAAGTGAAAATTACAAGTTTTTTTTATTTTCTATGTAATAAACACAATTCATTGTTAAAAACATTTAATATTATAGTAGTTCATGACATCAGGGATAGCAACACCAGCTCGAAGTAGTAGAAAGTCAATAAATCTGGTTGTTTTAAAGTTTTTTTTAATTATTGAGCTTTCTTCTTTGTTAATGATGAACTTTTTGTACAGTGTTAAACTACATGTAAATTTAGTAATTTTTCAACTGGGCAGTTTAGTCTAGATGAAATCATATATTGCTTTCAGCAATTTGACGTAAGCGAACATGCGTTGTCATTGGTAACGTCCAATGATATTTTAAGTAATTTTACCCGTCTTTTAATTACGTCTACTTTTGTTCTTGTTCATTAAACACTGATCACATGACTTATCCTACTATTTATGTTGATTTTGTTTGTTGATTGGATGTTGTTTTACGCCACGTCACTAATTTTTTATGCTTTTCGTTATGAAACAATTTTTATTAGTCTCCGTAAGTAGACGTAACGAAAATTCCTGTGGTGCGCGAGTGTGCAAGTGTTTTGATCTGCATTGTACTAATGCGCGCTTATGACGACCTTTATAGTGCTAATACACTCGCTAGCAAATGTCACAAATAAACATAACGGACTACTCTCTTCTTTATAGTGGTACCCAGCCAACCAGTAAAAAAACGAACTTTCTCACTTGCGGTCGATCTATTATCCGTGTTGATACAATTTCAGTTTCTATATTTTAAACAGAATACTATAATCCCGTGAAGACAACAGAACTCAGAGCAACAACCATATCGATAACAACCGGAAGAAAAGAAAGAATAAACAAGTATAACAACAAAAATGATGTCTTAAATAAGAGGAAAGAGCTTAACAAATACCCATTGTTTAATGATACAGTAAGAATAAACAAAGGCACATCAACTAAAATATACCAAGCAGAAGAACCAATACGCAGATCAGAAAAACATAGAACAGGTAATGTTTTACTTGATGCTTTGTGCTAGCATTGGATTTTATCTCAGGGGTTTTAAAAAAGCTCTCTGGCCGTCATCACAATATTGTTTATAGGTATTATTCTTCTGTATCCTAAAGTATCATGTATATATTTGACACTCCATAGTTTCATGTTACTTTCATTCTTAATTTTGATATCGCACGTGGCAGAGGTAACTAGATGGATAGGTAGTACTTACCCTTCCGGTGTACCCGACTTTACTTCTCTGGTGAAAGTTCCAATGTTAAATCTAATTTGCCAATTCATCTATTTTTTCTTTGCTTTGATTTGAACATAGACCGGTTTGTTTGTTTTTTGAAACTTAGGGCCTGTTTGTTCAGATTTTTCCGGCTTACAGTACATATGGCTTGTTATTGATTAGGTTCGAATTAATCTCTGAGACATTTAGTAATGTGACAATGTTTGTCAGTTGGGTTGCAAAAGGTTGGATGATTTTTTTTTGGGGTTTCCTTCGTTATCCAAAAACTGCCTCGGATGATGTGAAAAAATCTTTACTTTTTACAAATAGTGGCTTAAATCAACTCCCGAAAGACTACGGTGTTGCCAGCAATTTCTATAAGGTATTCTGAAGATCTTCAAGACCTTTATAGTTAGTTTGTTGCTTACAATATTATTGAAGTTTTGTTGTCAGATACGTTACAATCGCCGTTGTTAACTCTGACGTTTTACAGTTACGTTATTGTATTGCGTTATAACCGAAAATATGTTAATGAGGTTTTACTATTGTGCTTCAGCGTCAGCGTTTTATGAGTATATCTAGGGCGCCATACAGTCAAATATTATTGTAGACGCAATAAAGTTAGTGCATGATGTCGTGGCTTATACTAGACATCGTAATGTTTCATGTTGTACAAGAATACAAACCCATTACAAATAAAACAAACATGCCAGTCCTTGTCCAAATCACAATCCCAAAAAAGAAAGTAAAAAGTTTGAAAGCGGGCAAAATTAGTTATACACGTGAACTTCCATCAAGGAAGTAAGGTCGGGTGCTCCGGAAGGGTAAGCACCTCCTGCATTTTAATGTCAGCTATGAAATGTATTAATATGCATGTAAAAGATTTCATATTTAACGCCTTTATGAGCAAAATAACTAATTGGGCATTAGTAGCCGAGTGGGTTTAAGTTTCGGCTAAGGCATCGAAATGCCCCATTGGTTTGAATACCACTCGGCCCAGATCCTAGTTTTTTAAGATAATTGGCAAAATTCTACACTTTTGTCTGCATTTTCCGGTTTGTTCCACCATTACAGAACTGTCCATCTACAAATAAGTAAAAAAAACCTTAACTTCTGTAACGCAAAACAAAGTCCACTTGTTCATTCATTCATTCATTTATTCATTCAATCCATCCAATTTAAACATGTTTAAGGAATTTTTATATTGATGTCGTGTTGAAATCTCGTTAAAAATTATTTAAAAATTAAAATTTAAAAACACTTGTATGTAACTCACCAAATGTAACAAGACGCTCTTCGGTTGACAGAAAAAAATAACAATAAACACCATGTTATATAATAATGAATATACTGCTTAAAACCAATATAAAATGCTTCTCGGGATACCTCTCCTACAAAAAAGTATCATGACCTTTGCGCAATACATAAAAATACATGAAAAGGTATGCTATTTAGGGCAACTTTCTATAAAACTAAAATCATTTACGTCTTGCGATAATTACTGAGTGTGTAAAAACAGATATATGTTCTAAATTGGATAAGATTTTATGCATGTTTTGTCATATAGTGAGGATTAAACTGTGTCACATACGTCATCAGATAGCCATGCGTCTGGAACAAACCAACAAGATTATGTTCCAAATTAGATAAGATTTTTTTGCATGCTGTGCTAAATATGTATACTGCATTGATTCTTCTCATTTTGCATTTAGTATACATGTAGTTATTGTATGGACGAAAAAAGATATATTCAGACAAAAATAGCTCTCTGCATCTGTCACCACTCTGGGTTCCACCTCGATCGAACACAGTTAGAAAGGAGTTTCCTTTAGGAAACTTATACGTAGTGGTTGATAAATAATGATGCGACGTAATACAACATTCAAACAACTAAACCAACTTCTTCTTTATGCTTTTGTAGTCCATTTCTCAAAAGTTCTTAAATAATATAATTTGATAAATTTTCATTTCCTACACTAATACCACTGCGGTAGCTCAGTTGGTAGAGTGCTTGCTCCGTAAGTGGGAGGTCTTGCAAAATTGGGTTTGAATCCCGACCGGGTCTGACCCAAGACTTGAAAGGGGGTAGTGACTTTTCTTTCGTCAAACAATCGCCATAGCGAAATGAAAGTCACGGTTCTTTCGGATGGGAGCTTAAACGAGGTCCCCGTGTCACGATAAAGAATCCTGCTGTATAATGCCATCAGCGCAACGCAAAGGTAAAATTTCTGCACTTTCGCCTATAACTGTCGACGTTTCGATGTAAGTGAAATATTCTTGACTTGGGCGTTAAACAATATTACTCAACTCAACTCCTTCATCAATACTGGCCATGGATAGGTGAAAATTTTTACTCGGCGTAAAAATATTTTGTTTTTTGTAAGAGCAAAATCATTTTACTTGTTGTTTTAACTACCTTCTCTGGTTTGATCGATAAACGAGCTTCTATTTCTGGAAGCAGACATTATACTGTCACACACAGTCTCCGATAATTCACAGCGGACATTTACGACTGATTAGATTAAAAAAATAAAAGAAGAGGCCAAATTTATTGTTTAATAATGTTCAAAGTTGCATTTCTAAAATTAATATATTAAACAGCACTGTATGATATACACACGAGCCTTTATTTTTATGACAAAGGTATCCGTGACTTGTATCAACATAGTCATCTGTGATTCGGCATTAGCGCAGAAAAGCATAATGGCAAACTAATAGTAAAACAAATGGGCAACCAGGGGCGAAACTTACCATGAGGCAACCGAGGCAACTGCGTCGGTAAAATTCAGATCGTATTATTTTTAATTTGTTACAGAAACACAAAGAAAATAGAAAAAGACAACATATAATTAATAGTGAACAAATATAAGATTGTGTTTTGTCTTTAGTAATACAGGCTTGATTATTCAAACGGTCTTAGCAAATATCAACTTAAGGTATCGGCAGTAGGCACCATTTAACGCCATTTTTCATATATTTTTTCGGGGGAACATGCCCCCGTACCTATTTTTTTTGTCCCGGTAAAAAAATCTGTTGCTACCTTTTCCCCTGGCAACACACAGGCTCTGACTAATTATTATCATTGCATAAGAGGTTCTCCCATTAACCGATATTTTCCCCAATTATATTTGAGATCACTGAGACACCAGAAAATAATATTTTATTTTTATTATCATTCTTCTAGTAAAATATTCACCAAACTGCCACTTCTACTGTCGTTCGCGAAGAACAATTTACCATTTCTCTCTGTTCCATGTCGACTATACGGATTAATTCTCCAAAACTTAAAATTACAATTTTACGAAACAAAATGCTAAGCAACAACAGTAATAATGGATTCCCGTATTGCTCATCCGACATTGTTTGTCAGGAGTTACTGCCCTTTAAATTTTTCAAATAAATTTTTTAGTTCTGAAATCTTCAAATTTATTTATCAGAAGATCATAAATCTCATGCGGAAGTATGTACAGTGACAAACGTAAAAATATCGCTTATCTATGTACATTGAAGAACTAGATGAGCAACTGAAGATGTTCAGTTGTCGATTTATATAGTTAGCTTGCGCTGGTTCTTATGGTGGCTTGGTTCTGCATTTAAACAAAAAAAAAAAAAAAAAAAAAAAAAAAAAAAAAAACCTTTCAAAACTTAAACTTTATTAATTATTTTAAGCATTTACTCTTATTTTACAGGTTTTGTCGGAACTGGATATACATACCTAAACACTGCCAGATCTACCGGCATTACAGGAGCACTAATCTTATTGTCTACAACAGTTATACTTTTTGTCCGTTAAAATACAGGTTCAAAGTGAAACTTATGGGTAGAATGTGACGAAATCACGAATAATATATATAAGTTTTAAAGTGCGATATGTAATAAAAAGTGTATCTGATGCTGCATTACATTAAACACAATTTTTATTTAAAAAACGTATAAATATACTGTATGTAACGTGTATGTAAAAGGGTAATTACCATGAAAAGGTAGAAACTGTCAGAGAGTGATTTTTAACATGGAATGGTAGAAACTGTCAGAGAGTGATTTTTATCATGAAATGGTAGAAACTGTCAGAGAGTGATTTTTATCATGAAATGGTAGAAACTGTCAGGGAATGTTTTTTCATACAGTGAAATATTGTAAAAATTTAATATGGTGGGTATACAGATGATTTACACCGTAAATAACAACTGAATTCACAGAAAGCACATTGAAAAATATCTCTTTTTACTCAGTTTAAAGCTGTTTTGTAACTTTTTGTTAAAAAGTGTTTAGATGGTCTTTGCATTTGTTGTTTAGTAGACAAACGGATGAAACTGAAGGACTTTGCTTGATTTTATTATCTGTAAATATATTCTGGAGTAAAATATAAATAGTGAAACGACAAAGTGAAATATTTTATACGAAAATAGTGTTTGGTCAATGGCGTTTCGACGTAATTGTCTACTGCAGTTTTTCAAAAAAATCGAAAAAAATCTAAATATGACCATTTCAATGTTTTTGTTTTACAAAACCACTTTAAGCGAAATTAAATTACATAAGCTATTATATTTATTGATCAAATGAGTTGCAATGTTTTTGCTTATGTATATACGTGTACATTGGTTGTTGACAATGAACATTCCGCACCCTTAGTATCGAAAACCTTTATTTAGAAGTTAAAGAAGGGTTCTCACGTGCCGTGCCGTCATTAATTTGTTGTTTCCTCGATTGGATATACATGTCGTAAGCGACGGTGTCAGTATTAAAATACTAATCAAAATTTTTTAAATAATACAAAATGTATTCGTTATCATTAAGCTGTTTAGAAATGGCACAAGAGAGTATTGTTCAGTTTGCTTTGCACACAAATGAAAGTTATACCAACATAGAAGCCATTTCTAGATAGAACAATGATTAAATATGCATTTAAACTAACACACCATCTGTTATTTTGTTCATCTAATCAGTTTCTATAAAAGCTTCAATGCATTGCAAAACATATTCTTACCAGAGCTTTCTATGAAACGCTTATTGGTTCGCGAGCAGCATTTAGCCCCAATAAATGTTTGTTCTTTCTTGTATTGTTTTGTTTGTATGTTCCTGTCGTTGATTGTGTTTGTTGT
Organism: Tegillarca granosa; assembly: GCA_029721355.1. NCBI lineage: Eukaryota > Metazoa > Mollusca > Bivalvia > Arcoida > Arcidae > Tegillarca > Tegillarca granosa. The sequence continues at coordinate 37,404,894 of CM056600.1, read as the reverse complement.
TCTAAAAACATATTTATAGTTACAATTGTTTATTTTTGTTTTTCTTCTTTTTATAAGTGTTTAGAAGTACCTTTAGACTTGAAAGCAACAAAAATTGTAAATATAATTTTTAAAGAAAAATTCTGTACAGTTATATGATAAAAATTTGAATGGTGTCGCTTTACCATTGATATGTTTTAGGATCAGTGAAAGCGCTTATCCATTACAAAATGCATTTAGATTGTTGTGTTTTGAAGAAATATCTACAATTTCACAGGTGTTTGTGTTATATATCTACATGATGTATACAAATTGCTAATTAATACCAAAGATCAATTATAACTTTATCTTGGTACATTGTTTTAATGAGCTTCATAGAAAATTTTTAGCTTGTTGATTTCCAATATTTACCTCGAACTTGCTATGTTCAGTGAACTTATGGCATGGTGAAGCGTGTGCTTTTGCAAGCGTAATTCCGGAACCACTGAGCCAATTTAAGCCAAATTTTTTCTGGAAGGTCCTTTGGCTAATATTAATTAAGCACTGTAACTGGTATGCTCGTCCGGGCTTTAAAATGATTACTTTAAACTGAAAACTTTACATATTAATAAATCGCCTTTACAGGTGCATCATTGTAAAAATTGAATTTAAGTTAGATATAAAGCAATTTTATAAAAATATCACGATTCTCGAGATATTTTTGTTGAACCAAGTTTCACCAATTAATACCAATGAAATATTATTTTAAAATCAATGTTTTTAAAACATCTGTACCGCTAGGACAGGTGAGCAGTACAGGCCAGTTTGCTCTTCTGTGATGTCCCATTCACTCCGGATTTACCGGATTTTGTATTTGTTTATTTTATTTTACGTGAGTCCCTTCTTGGCTCTGGCTAATTCCAAATTATGTTATTGATTTATAAAAACGGTTTCCGTTTTTAAAAATTTTACAAAAAAACCCTTTGATTAGTTGAGTAATGATGTTTAACGTCCCAGGCAAGAATATTTCAATTATATTGAGACGTCACACGCTATAGGCGAAAGTGCAGAAATTTTGCCTGTGCGTGTCGGTATTGGCAATATACAGCAGTGTTATTTATCGTGCCACGCCTATCGTGACACGGGACCTCGTTTATTTTAAGTTCCCATCCGCAAAAAAAAAAAAAAAAAACAAAAAAAAAACGTGACTTTCAATTTGTAATGCCGAGTGCTTGGCGAAAGAACAGTCACTACCCACTTTCAAGTCAGACCTGGTCGGGGTTCGAACCCACGAGCTCCAACTTGGGGAGTGAGCACTCTACCAACTGAGCTACCGCAGTAGTCACCTTTGATGAGAGACATTAAGTAAAATAGTGTTATCCAGTAAACTTTGTATGCGTATTAGCTGTATAAAGGGAAATAAATTTTACATCACAATATTATTTATCACCTCTATAATAACAATAACTCTAAGGTCAAAATGTTAAAAATGTTTTAAATCGTTTCTTAAAGATTTCTCATAGGCTTCAATCTATGTACTAGGTTGGGTCAAAACGAAAGGTATTACCATCAGCGTCATTTGCGTATTATTATTATTGTTATAATAATTATTATTTATTTTTATTATTAATTATTATTATTATTATTTTAATTAAAATAATAATAATGATAATTTTATTATTATTATTACGATTATTATTGTTGTTGCAGTTATTCTTCTTCTTCTTATAATTATTATTATTGTTGTTGTTGTTGTTGTTGCAGTTATTATTATTATTATTATTATTATTATTATTATTATTATTATTATTATTATTATTATTATTATTATTATTATTATTATTATTATTATTATTATTATTATTATTATTATTATTATTATTATTAAGAAAGTAGGAAATATATACAACTGCTATACAATTGTATATAAATGTAATTGGCTCTATATTACAATTTTATTAATATCAAATAAAATCAAATTTTAAAACAGGTGCGTTTGTTTTACTTATTAATGTTATTCAATATAGGAATGACCTGAAACAAAAAAGTTGGGGTTACTGTTAAAATAAGACGAATTCTTTAACAGATAATGATATAAAATTTTGCGGGTAAAAGGCCAGCTAGGTCTTCACGACGCAACTGCACTTGTGACCACCGTTTGGTATATGGTGGAGATAACTAAGACTTTAACGAAAGAACATCAAGAACAAGAAATAGTACTCAATGAGAGCATTTAATCAAAAACAATTTGAAAAACAAGAAAACAAGTCTAGGTGCATTAGAGGCGAATTATTTTAGAAACAATCTGAAATTAACAGTCAAGAATGTCTGTTTAATGTGTTGTTAATCATAATTATTATTATGGAAAAAATAGGGTTTAAAAATCAATCAACCAGTTGTTAAAAAACAGGGGTGAGGTTGATCCAAATCAATTGGTTGGAGAAATCTTATTTTGGTTAGTGCATGCCAAAACAGCCGACAATCGCCGCTTGGAAACATGAAGGTTAGTGTATTTATTTCCTATTTATGTTGTCTACAACAGACAACTAACTGCATGTCCTTTTTGGATCTCAAAATTTGTCTCTTCCCGCTTAACTTTAAATTTTGACAGATCGTGGATTTAAAAAAACTTGAAGAAAATCTTGATAAATTTGCAGTGTAAACACAAACAGCACATTTCAAAAGTAGATGTCATTTAAATTTTTGAAATTTTTAAACACAGTGTCGTTTGAGACGTAAGTCAATGCTACAAACAAAATAATGCTTACACTAGTTTAAGCCAACTATAAAGCACATACACTGAGCAAGTTTATTTCGGGAAGCTCGATAGGAGAAAAAAACATTGTAATGCAAATGAACTATTACCTCAATTAGTACGGGTCTGTTCAAGTCATAAAAACAAATGTTACAAAAGGGGAATGTAATAAACAGGCTGTTTTCGGACAATCCGAACAGCACTCGCGGCAGAGCGCAAGAGTGTAATGTATTCATCCGCAAAATAAATTATTTCTAACATTTTTTTAGTGAAGAGGTTTATGAAAAAAAATTATAAACAAAAAAAAAAAAAAAAAAAAAAAAAAAAAAAAAAAAAAAAAAAAAAAAAAAAAAACCAGATAAATTTCAAAACAGAAATTTAGTACCTGCTTTCTTAACATGCTGTGTAAAGGGAATAAATTTTACAACATTTAATTATTTATTGTCACTCTGAGAACAATTATTATTATTCAGAAAAAACCTTTTACGTCATCGATGATATATTTCAATTTTCTCTGCACTCTTGTGATTAAAAATTAAATGGACTGTAAAACTAACGACACTTACATGAAAGGGAGAAAGTTCATTAAGACAAGGCTATTGTTTATAGTCTTGCATTTAAATTTTTTAAACAGTTTGAAAAAAAATACTCCCATATTTTACTCTCTTTAAAATCCTTTTTTTTTTATTGAAACCTAAAGTGGAGGGAAAATTAATTTAGGATATTTTTTGTGAATTGTTTAAATAATTTTACATTTTATTCAATAGGTTTATTTTCCAGGGAAAAATGGGTGGGGGTGGGGATGGGTGTTTGGGTTAAAAGTATTGCCGACATGTACAGTTTCTGACAGACATATGTAAACAGTATAGTTGTATTGTGCTACTCTATTTTATTTTTCTATTGAAATATTAAAAAAAATTAAATTAAAATAAAATGAAATAAATAAATAAATGAAATGAAATGAAATGAAATGAAATGAAATGAAATGAAATAAATAAATGAAATAAAATAAGTAAGTAAGTAATTAAAATAAATAAATAAAGTAAGTAATAATTAAAATAAATAAATAAATAAATAAATAAAATTAAAGAAATCTTAAAATATTTGTTCAAGTTGAAATTACTATTTCACCAATTTTAGTTTGCATAAAATAATATTTTCTAGAAATTTGTCAATACCTTAAAATTCAAATTTATCTTGTTTTAAATGTTATAAAAGACAAAAAATGTAATTTTTAACTAAAAAATAGTTTAAGCGAAACGCCATTGTAAGGTATTTTCTGGACCGACTTTTTGTTATTATTTTAAAGAAAAATGGAAGTCCCCATTCTCCCTTCCTGGGAACAATAATACCTGTGATACAATGGTGACAATGTTACATCTACTATCAGAAGTTTCTAGAAAATCAAGACAACACGTCGATATTGAGATTTATAATTATATTTAAGGTAGCTTACTTGAGTTTTATAAAAATGTAAAATTTTACTTTATTCATAGTTTATAATTTTGAAATGTTTTCTCTCTAAAAATATAAATCTGAACGTGGACACACACTATAACGTCTAGGGTACTATTTTAGAGTTCTGTTTTTTTTTAAGGCGAGCTTAAAGAAACTTTCTTCGGCGTCTTGTGGCATGAGACTAGTACTTACTTCCAAGTCAAAGGTTTCTCACCAAGCGAGGTAGTAACAGAATTTTTTCCTCTAGCTTTGTATGCACAGTTTGAATGAAGTAAAGACGTATGGAAAGGGTGGACCTTACACCTGAAAATGACATAGTCAAGAGTGTGGTGCACCTTGAAGAGGAGGTGGGATATGATTAGTAAAGTGCCTTGATCACATCCATTTTGTGTCCAACACTGAATTTGCACATTTGAATTTGTTGCTAAGGTAGCAGAAATTTTCCCTGGTCGTCATTAGTCGAGCTTTTGATATGTTATTCAGCTCATTTAGACGAACATTTCTATACCATCATTTAACTACCACTAATGCTTCTGTCTTTTTTAATTTCCTATAATGTTAAAATGTAAGCCTATGAAAAAATAATAATTGTAGAATCTGGCCCTATTCCAGATTTTTTACCAATGCTTTTTAAGTGTGTATTTTAAATTATGTTTGACATTATATATAATAAATTCAAACCAAGCTACTCCTTAATTCTAGAGTCTTGGTTCTTGTGCAACGGTGTGGTGAGTAACCTTTTGATATACAATTTGTGTTTATTCTAAGAAAACTAGATTGAATTGCAATTAATAAACAACTTGATCAAGCAAGCAAGCTCAAACTGCTTCTTATATGACCGCAGAAATAGCTAAACAACACAAACCTCTGAGCCACATTAGATTGAAAAGTTACTTATGACTTGCTAAGTTGTGCTACATTTAGCATTTGTATTCTTTGTTACAGGATTTATGGGATCTGTGTTTTTTCTTGTTTGTATTAAGGAAGACAAACCTCGCATATCGCTTATGTACTGGTGACCCCGAAGTTAAGAACTTCATTTCAATCAACTGCCATTCTTACACACACACACACACACACACACACACACACACACACACACACACACATAGAGATATATATATATATATTAGTAAATTGTGAATTTGCACTAACATTATTGATCGCTTTATGCTATGCTCAACTGATAAAAAAACATAATTTCAAATATTATTGATTAATTAGAATATAGTGTTTTTAATCCCTTTGAAGAATCTTCATTTACATCGAGATGCCATTACTGGGATCGTTGAGAAAACCGGATTACCCTGAGAAAAAAAATATTGACATTTGACAAGCTTACTTACAAAGTTTTCCACATATCTATTCGAGATGTTTTCGAAATAATGCGGGAGAGGCGCTACGATTAACCAGCTCGGCCATCGAACGCCCAGATATAAAATTTAATCGAACATGATAAGCGGTTGGTTTTCTTAATATCGTTTATGGTTCATGTCTTTTATAAAAAAACATCTTCAAAACTTTAAACTATTTTGGAAAAATCTTTGCGACATATTGAAGGTGTCGGCATTGTTTTTTTTATCAATTACTTATTGGTTGGAGTTAAGACATATGGTGTTTCACGTCCCATCACTTATATCGAAGCGGTCAGTTCTAGATAAAAAAAAAACCAGAATACCTGAAGACTTGTATGTTATATTTGATATTTTTCAAGCTATGTGAAATGACACTTATAATGCAGCATATTTTAGAAGGCTCGTCATTTTAATACCAAAAACGTTAGCTGTAAAATGGCAAGTTTAACTATTTCAAAGTGTTTCCAAGCACACTCGCTGATAGGTAAGGGCGCCACGGTGGTAGAGTGGTCTAAAGTTGTCGCTTACGGATCACAGTGCCACTTTCACTTAGGTTCAAATTCCACTCTGGCAGATCCTAGTATGAAAAAGTTCGCTTACCGAAGGTTGGTGGTTTTCTCTGGACACTACGGTTTCCTCTACTATTCCAGAACTGACGGCCTCCATTAGTGAAAGGATCTTGACTAGAAAAAAAAAACAAAAAAAAAACAACAGCATTAATTCAATCCAATCCAATTGTTAAACGTAAACAAGTCAGAAATCTAAAAAAAAATCTAAAAATAATAAAAACTTGCTGTAAAAATTGTAAAATATATTTAATATAAAAAAAATGAAAAAATACTCTGCTTATATTGATTCTTAAACGTTTAAAATGTTAGTAGAATCTCCAAGGACTAATTGTAATAAATGCAACATTTTATGTATCTTGTTACCATAGTTACTGGTTTCAAGTTTATATGATCTGTGATTTTATTTCAAGAGGCTACATGTAATATTTTTCATATTTCTCTAAAGTATATTTGAAGTGTATTAGGCTGATTTATCGTAAACAGATTGACATTTTATTGTTAAAAATTAAGAAAGTAATTGTTTTAAGAATATAAATCAAAACTTTAAAGAAACTGAGAGATATAAAAATGAAGTATCCATTTTCCTTTACTTATTTCTTTTACTTGAAAGATTGATCAATACTGTTAAGTTTTTATGAAATATTAAGAAAAAGTATGAAATTAAAAAAGAATAAGCATTTTGAATCGAAAAAAATCAATCAATTCGCAAAAGATTAATTAATTGAAAAACGCGACACCACAAAGGCAATATGAACAAATAATAGGACCTTCCGAAAGATTCCTACTTTCGACGAATAAAAGATATAATGACAAAGTGGTTTCCCACGGCGGCGCAGTTGCAGTACTAATTAGGTGGACCAAATCATCCAATATCTTATGTAGAATTTAACGAAGGTACCTTTTAGAATAAATTGCATGTAATGAACTAGAGGGTATTCAGAACAACATACGAATGTCAAGAGATATGACAAACGTTGATTATAAGCTCCCACTGCTCATTGAAATTCGACATAAAGCATGTTTTGAAATAAAAAAGAAAAAAAGCTTCTTAAGATGAACCTAATAGAACATTTCGAAATTATTATGATCAAATCCTTTACAATCCTTGGTTTTATTTAAGTTGTTCATCTAGTCAGTTATAATGGTGTTTTCCAATATGACACAAAGTGCTCTTCGTCGCAGTCATCTACACAACCTTAACACTTATTTTTTGCATCAATTTCATAGAACAAAAAATTCTAAAATAATGTAAAGTGGTCTTCAATCTTTTTCTGATAAAAACATACGTTAAAATACCAACAAAATAGAAAACGATTTAAAAGAACAGGTACGCAATCACAGGATGCATGTAACATATACATGTAGTTGGCTGAAATGAAAGGTGCTGTCAGACAAAGAGTCTTCAACCATTATTACAGTCGACTTTCGAAAACTCAATCGTCGTTGTTTTGAATTGTGTAAGTAACACGAAGTCATGATTTGTCCCCAATAGTTTTATTTGAGGTTGTTTCTATAAGATATACCTTTTTGAATGCTTTTGTTAGAGAATTAATTTATTATGATACTTATCATTTGACAACGCACACTTGTGATATCTTAAAGAGAGTATCATCGAAGAATCATCGAATATTATGCATTTCGAGTTATCGTTGAATCATTGTGTGATGGACCAATCAGTATGGTACAACTGTTATGTTTGAAGACGAAAATAAATATTTTTGATTGGCTAGCCAGAACATTGTCAATATCAGTAAGTAACACAAATCTATAATCCAGCTGAAGGGGATTGTATGATAACTTTTAAAAGTTAAAAGTGGTAAGGGTGTGATGTTCAACAAACTGCATAAAAAAAGAAAAGGAATTAAAATAAATAAAGTTACAAAATATGTTTAGTAAACAAAAGACAAGAGAAAAATATTTCAATTAACATTACAATGCAGATAAACTAAAAAATTAAGTAAATGTGTAAATAAATTGAAATTTTTTGTGTAAGAGATTCTTTTACATGACATTTTCAAGGATATGGTCATTCAAGTGCTGTCATTGGATACAACAATTGCTGATTCTCAAAGGTGCCGCGGATATTTTTCGCGTTGAAGTTACAGATAATCTTATGCAATTTTCATCTTACTAAAAGTAAACGGTCATATAAATACGTACATGTAAAAAAATGCATGTATATAGAATTTTAAACTTCGGATCCAATGCAATAGTATTGAATGCAAAAGTTTTATTAACCATTACAATGAAATCAAACCAGTGGTCTCTTTACATACAAATTGGTTTAAGAATAATTTTTTTAAACCTAAGTGGATATCTTATCCATATACTCATCTATACGGTGGTTTTTTTTTTTTTATACATTTTCATATAAATTTTTTGCCTTTTTGGGTTTAATAAGTTTACGATGTTTTTTTTTCACCAAAAATGAGTAGATTTTATCAATAGTATATATATATATATATATATATATATATATATATATATATATATATATATATATATATATATATATATATATATATATATATATATATATAGCATATGCTATCATGTTTGGTGTGTCTGCTATGTCTTCACATTGTTATAATCGATGAAAATGATAAGGTCTCAATCAGAAGCAAAATAAAAGCAAGTAGCACATAAAATAAATCGGTGTTTTTCTGCATGAGAACTCATACATTATAAACAACGACTGTTTTTTCCCTTTAATTTTAATAATAATAATAATAATAATAATAGAAAAACTACTTTAAGACATGTTTTTGTATAATTATCTCACCTGTAATACGATTAGCAATTAAGACACTGAAATACAAATGAAAATTTCTCGAGTTGAAAATTGTCAGCCTAACTGGAGATGGTTAGAGGTTCATTATAAATTTCGATTCCGGCCAATACATCTTTTTTTTATTTTGACGTCCGACACAAATTATATTTTGAATGATAAATGAATAGCATGTAAGCAGAAAGAGGGCTATTCTCTGTCATTACGAATTAGATGAAACATTCAAAGGTTGCCTTTTAAAGAGAGAAATAAAAAACAAAAAATTCAAATTTTCAATTATACAAAAAAAGGAAACACAATATGGTATTTATCTTACTAAACATAAGCCTATAGTGATATAAGTTAGCATATATGCATAACAAATCATCCAATTTGATGAAGATAAATCGCTTTAGGACACACAAAATACAGGAAACTAGTCAGATTGTTTAACTAATACTCTGTGATTTTAAAGCATTGTTTAGTTGAAGCAATTCGGATATATCGATTTTACAAGGTTAATTTGAGTTCATTTCTACTTTCAGTCTCTTAAGCATAACGCACGCTTTAAATGTTCCGTATTTGTCAAAGGAAACAAAGTATTGAAATTTAAATGATTGGATCATAAAAGTGTTCTTAAATACGCCAAATAACTGACGTTTAAAAGCACTCAAATTGAAAACTTCAAACGCAGCTGTAAGCAGTCAATCAATTTAAAGGATTTTAAGTTCCACTATTTCATTGTTTGTTATGTTGGGTTCTGTGGTTTGTGAAGTAATGTTTACATTGCTATCAAGCTAAGCTTTTAATTTATATTTTAATATTGAATCATACACACGTAGTTTTTGTATGGTAGAGTCAATTATGAGTTGATAAATGATGTTGGTTTATGATAACGGTATTTACATATTGTGATTCGATGAAGCTGGAGTGTGTATTACAACACATTGATTTACTCTTGCTTTAAGTAACATTTCCATTCTTGTTTTAAGTAATATTCGATTCTACATACGGGTTATAATTTTTAATCTCTCGTTTAACAAATACTTTCACATCATTAATTAATATGTGATTTGTTCTTGTAAAATTATTTAGACGTTTCTTTAATCAGCAATGCGCGTGTTTTTGATGTATTTTAAGTATTGATTAAAGGTGGTCACTAAGATGAAATCAGAAACTCGGTTAATAATGCTGTCACTGAATGAATTATTAAAAATCGTGATGTGCAACATGTTAAATGATATTGTTATAGAGAATATTTCAGGATAGGAGTGAAGAAATGGTGTTTTACGCCCCAGCCAAAATTTTCTTACTCATATTATGAGACAAACTTTTTCCACTAGGTTCTGTCCCAAGTTTACGATTCGAACTTAAGCAGGGGAATGCACTGTGATCAGTAATCAACTTGGCCGCAAAGGCCCCGAATATTACTACAGGTGAATGTATATGATATGAATCCTGTTTTAACAAATGTGAAAAATTTCAAAATTATTGTCTTTCTCCATAAATCTTGTAAAATTTTTTATTTTATGATGTTGTCCTTATTGAATCAAAATGCATTAATCTTTAAAAATATTAACGCCCTTTTATTGATTTATTATATATATTTTTTTACAGTTTTACACACATTTTGAGATATAAAACACTAAAAAAATTAAACGGAACACACACACACACACACACACACACACACACACACACACACACACACACACCTAATCAATTTCATCGTTATTTTCAAATCACAAAATCTTTTTCAAAATTTGCCAACTTTACGTTAGGAAAATCTTAATAAAGGAATGATTTTGACACTGGAGCCTCAAACATCAGGGAACTCAATAACTCACAATTAAAAACCACAGCTTTAATTTGGAATGGTATCGAACGTAAATACAAATCGCTAATTTTTACTTTGGATAACCCCCTTATAGATTCTTCACAAATGTTTATCAGCATACATGGTTAAATTGTAATAGTCCGTGGGCTAGGTGGACCAATCGTGCACCCCCACAGGATCCTCCGACACCACTGTTTTCTGGTACCTTACGGTATCTAGCTATGATTTCAGTATGTTCCCCAAAAGTAAATTGGGTCCTACTATATGTAAAACTTCCACATTTAACAGTACTTGATCATTTTCAATACATTTCCCTAGTCAGGGTAGGGGAAAGTTTTTTATTTGTTTGCAAATGATATTTTACATATATAGAGCGTATTTGTTATAAATGTAAAGGAGATATGTTTGATCAGCTTTCATAATTTACAAAGATAATTGACGTATCTGCTTCAATGACGTAATCATGACGTCATAACCTCATTTTTTTAAAGGAAAACGTTTTTGATTTGCCATTTTCATAAATTATATTTGTACAACATTAAAACACAAAAAACTTTTATGTTTTTTACGTCCTGAACTGTAATTATAAATTATCATAATTCGTATCTTTAGAAACTACCTTTTCTGTGTTCAGTATTCAACATATTAAAAGATACCAATTTATTGAAAAACATTGATGTTTTAGATAAAAAGTTGTCATGCTTAAAGTTATCTACTTTCTGATTCACTCTGTCGTAGCACTAGTTTTAAAAATGCAGAGCTATTCTGGAATAGGTCATTCAGCTGTAGGTAAGATCGCTGTTGTTAGGCCTACAGTATATATTCCTTTTGCTGTCAAGCTAGCAGACGATATTACCTGGCCAGCGAAAATGGGAAAGTCGGTCATGCGCAATTCTATTTTCTTAACCCGCGTGATTTTTCAGCGATGTATTTCCGGAATGAGTGTTTGTGTGTTTTCCCCTATTAAATCCCCGTAAAGATTTTAAAAAGCTCTGCATTTTATACTCCAGCTAAGATGGCATTTGGTTTCGTGTCAGTTAATTACAACAAAATGCATACGTCATAACGGTATGTGACATGTTACAAAATTTTTTGATATCTATTCTAAAACTTTGAAAAACTAGTGCTACGGCAGACGTAAATCAGACAGTAGTATTTTTCTTGGTATAATCATCATCATCATCATCATCATCATCGTCAATTTATTCCATTACGCATGTATTCACTCATTCATTATTTTATTGACTCATTCATTCATCCATTTATTCAATCAATCATAAGCATAATTTCATAACTGTAAGGTACAGAGGTGAAAGGATATGTCATCAGTTCTTTCAAATCAAGTTTTTTTTTCTCTGGCCGTTGTGACTAAACTAGAAGCTGGAATGAAATATTCCCTTGTTGTTTGTATTATAGGTTTTTGTTTTGGGAAGTCTTTACCTTTGCAACTTTGTTCATATCAGACAATGGAATTCACCAGAGTACCACGTGATACCTCATAGCGTTTGTGCGGGACAATTATTTCTATTGACAACGGAATCGCATAAAGTTACGCTTTCCCGTAATAACGCCGTTTTTTCGGGAATATTTGACGTAGACGTTATCCATTTCATTCCGCACAAACGTTAAGAGGTATTGATCACGTGGTACGCTGGCGAGTTCCATTACTTGAGATTTATTCTCGAAACTGATTAACAAAAGTGGTTCCTTTTCTCTAAACTGTCTTTAATGAAACTTTCTTTACACGTTTACCCAACTGTTCTGCATGAAATACATGGTTCTCAATAGCCTGAGTAGAATGAGCGCCAGATGATATATACTACACATTGTCTATGTCTTCAATTCTAAAGAGATTTTAAAAAAAACTGTTTAGTGCATCGATTGTCTTTTCAACTGATTTTTCAGTTTTGACAGTTATGGAATTATGCTTATGATTGATTGGATAATGGATGAATGAATGAGTCAATAAAAGAATGAATGAGTGAATACATGCGTAAATATATAACACAAAAACCAGTTAAATTTTGATGTGCCAGATGTGCACATTTTCGAAATTCATTCCCCATCATTGACAATAGGACCGAAAAGTTTGATAGGTAAAAGCATAAGCTAAACGGTTATAATTCATAAATCAAAAGTTCCAAATGGAATTTGCCAGTGTACCACGTGATCAATACCTCTTAACGTTTGTGCGGAATGAAATGGATAACGTCTACGTCAAATATTCCCGACAAAACGTCGTTATTACGGGAAAACGTAACTTTATGCGATTCCGTTGTCAATAGAAATAATTATCCCGCACAAACGCTATGAGGTATTACGTGATACACTGGCGAATTCCATTCTATGAATCCAAATTCAGCTAAGGAATGCTTTGCATGAGGGAACGAACATTGCTTTAAAGTAAATTTAAAAAAGAGAAAAAAGAATGGATGAACTGATGAATTGATGCATTGATTCATAAATGAACGGGTGGATGAATAATGAATGAATGAATGATGATGATGATGATGATAATGAAGATAATGATGCTGATATATTGTTTATAACAAGCTAGACAACTTTAAGCATGACAACTATTTTTCTAAACCATTAAATTGGTATATTTAATATGTTTTACTTAACACAGAAGAGCAAATTTCTGAAGATACGAATAATGATAATTTATAATTACAATTAAGAACATAATTAAAAAACATAAAAGTTTTTTTTTGTGTTTTAATGTTGTACAAATATTATTTATAAAAATCTATATCTTTAAAAATAAGGTTATGACGTCATGATTACGTCATAGAAGTAGATACGCCAATCATCTTTGTAAATCATGAAAGCTTAACATGTCTCCTTTACATTTATAACAAATACGATCTATATTTATAAAATATCATTGCAAACAAACATAAACATTTTCCCCTACCCCGACTAGAGAAATGTATTGAAAATGATCAAGTACTGTTAAATGTGGAAGTTTTACATATAGTAGGACCCAATTTATTTTTGGGGAACATCCTGAAATCATAGCTAGATACTGTAAAATAACACAAAAAGGGGTGTCGGAGGATCTTGTGGGGGGTGCACGGTGGGTCCACTTAGCCAAGACTACTTTTACTATGAATGTAGGCAAGACCTAAGTAAAGAGCATAGCAAAATGTGTCAGTTATAATAGTTTCTCTGTATATTCTGAATCATAATTGCTTTTTACTTAATCAGATGGAATCTTTTAAAGTGTCAGCGGCTAATAAACGACGAACTCGCAATATAAAATTTTAGCGTACTGAAATCCTGAATTAAATTGAGGTTGCCTGCATTTTTTTGGAAAATCTTTGTCACAACAGAATATGCCCTGTGACCGAGAGGCATTTCTATTCGTAAACTTTCGGTTTTGACCACTCCAGTACTGCTAACCACTTAATTAATTAATATGAAATTATTATAAAAAAAATAGATAACTAATAATAATAATAATAAAAAAAAACAAAAAACAAAAAATAAAAAAAAACCCATACAATTGAATAAATGTCATAATTGAATGACTGTTTGAGATGGAGAAGGTTCAGGATTATTGGAATTATGTTAAGCATGGTTCTAAATTGTTACGAATGGCTAAAGTGGCGTAGTCTGGTGGTTTACTTATCCTCTTGATATTGGTCTTTGGTAATAATATATACCGAGACATTGTCGGTTGTTTTGTTCTGTCTGCACTTATTGACATCGCCGATACGTTTGTCTCTAGCCATAAGGTAGATGATAGCTGGAGAGTCAATTCTGTCTCACTGTCAATAGGTGGTACTTATAACTCAATGTGTGATGTGTTGTCGTAAGCTTTTTCAGTGCTGGTGGCAAACTGCCCTTTCTATGTTAAGAGTTTCCAGAGTTGCGATATTTCAAACTAATAATGAATAATTCTTTAAAAGGATCCAAATAGCATCGAAGGGACAATTAGCAGTGCTCACTAGAATCTTAAAACATTCTATGTTAATAGTTTCCAGAGTTGCAATGTTTCAAACTAATAATGAATAATTTTTTAAAAGGATCCAAATAGCATCGAAGGGACAATTAGCAGTGCTCACTAGAATACAAAAACATTCTATGTTAAGAGTTTCCAGAGTTGCAATATTTCAAACTAATAATGAATAATTCATTAAAAGGATCCAAAAAGCATCGAATGGACAATTTTCAGTGCTCACTATATTACAAAAACATTTTGTTACTTAATAAATAGCTGGTGACGTCTTAATATTATTGAAATAATTTTGACCTTGGCATAAAATTTTATTTCGCACCACAACAATAACTATTAAAACCTCGCACAGTAATTAATTATAATACCGTAGCATTGTTAGTATTCTATTTTCTATTAAAACTTAATTCACTAAACTCCATTGCGCTAAACTGACTTTAAATTGAAACAAAGATCTATGGACGGAATAACATCATTTTATAAAGTCAGTTTTTAAAATTTTAGTTCTTCTTTCCCGAAAATGCAATAAATCAGTGCTTTTATAATTATTGAAAATGTCGAAGAATTGCTTGTAATTTTCGTTATTAATGTATTCGTTTCACTTTTTTTCAATTCTTTGTTTTTACAAAAACTAAATTGCACAGCCATTGGTAAATTGCTTTTGAGGAGAAAAGAATTTTTCTTTTATAGTTCTTTCCATTTATCAATCGGTTTAGGTGTGTATGTTGATCCTAAGATCTGTCATTTAGACGCCAAGTTCTTGAACAGACACAAATAAAGCTGATGTAATTATATATGTACGACATGATAAAAGGAGGTCTAACCTCTCCTGGTGGAACAGGATGGGTATTTTATAGCATGTTATAAGATAGGAATAAACAGTTTGTGTACAATTAACAAGTAGAGAAATAAAATGCTAGCAAGCTCTTGGTTTATAATCTAATCGTAGCCAGCGTAAACCAATTTTATGTTGGTTTGTAATGCTGCCAAAAAACCTGACTATAAATGGCCCGTGTTTAAAATTTAATTTTGTGCAGGACAGAAATTCATTGGTCTCAAAAAGGAAAGGGTTAAAATTAAATAAAAAAAGAGGCAGCTTTGTTAGAAGCTGATTTATTTCCAACGAGCACACAATATGCAGGAATTAATATTGTGTATGTGGTATCCTCAAAAGAAGCAGTGTGAGATTTGCGGAAGTCTTGGCTGTAGTGCCTTAAATCCGAGAATTGTATAACGTATTATAAATCGCCAGCAATTAAATGGTGGCTTGGCCCCAAATAAGGAAACTGTAAAGGGATCTTCTTATTTAAGCTGGTATTAAATTTACATACATGTAAACCATGGCTTAATGGCTCCAAATGAGGATACTGAAAATATGAATGACTAGATCAAAATCATCACCTAAAGAAAATGTTATGACTTCAAGTAAAGATATACTATTTGTAGATCAAGTTGCAGAATTCTTAGCCGTGAAAACCGTAGATGATCCCTATAAATTAATTGGAATCATCTTATTATCTAATATATGTAAAAACTAGGCCTTAACTTTTTAGACGTACTATTCTTAGGACAAGTTGGCAGTCAAGCACCAAATAGGATAATCTAAGAGAGACCATTTTATGCTTACTAAAGGGTTTTAGAATTTTTTCATGCGATAGTGCGAGAGTCGAATGTAAAGCCCCAGGGCATTGGGTTTGGGGCACCTAAGGTTCCCGTCACACCCAGGGTAGATTTTCATGGTATTTTCTACACTTTTCATTGATAAAATGTATTTATGTGAATATTGAATATAAATGAATAAATAAAAATAATAAATAAATTGAAAAGTTGTTATTCGTGGTGTACTATATTTTGGTCGAAAATTAGGTACACCCGTGTGGCGCCATTTCAATTTTGGAAGTTAAAAGTGCAAGAACTGACGTGAGAATTTGCAAATAGGTTTGGAGAAAGTATTAAAGCTGCATTAAATTTTTCAATTTTCTGAATTTTTTTGATTTTTCTAAAAAATATATATTTAAAAAAAAAAAAGATATCCTCTAACCACGATCCGTGAGATTCATTTTCTAAAATTTCATTTCTTTTAGCTGTAAACAAACGGAATTCTCTGACCGGTTGGTCAATGTTTAACTATGGAAATTATGAGCTTGGAGCATGCGCACGGATGAACGGAAAAACCCATGAATCGAAGGTGAAACATGACAAATTGCATTAATTGTCCTTAATTAATATCCAGATGAATTTGAAATGGTGTTATGTTACTAGGTCACAAATGACAAATTCAACGAAGTTCTGTGTTTAATTTATCGTATTTCACCGTTTTTAAAGTTGTGTTTAAATGACCCGGGTTTTAATGACGTAACCATGTTCTAATATTAGATCCCAAATGCTGCATCTCGCTGGGTAATAATTGTAATTTCTGTATTTATTCGAGCTTTTATCGTTGAAGTAAATGTAACTTTGTTCATTACGAACATCATTAATTAGATAAGCACCGTTGTAATTTTTTCTTTGGAAAACTTAATGCAGCTTTAATTGTTATTAAAAGATTGCTTGTTTTATGTTCGAACTGCAATTTGTGTATTTGAAAAGGAGAAAACTAAAGCAGGGGGTGATTTTCAATGGCCAAGCGTGTGGGTTTTGAATTTGCTCCGAGATGTGTGGTCGTAGACAGGGATTTACTGAGAAATTTTTTTGGAATGTCGACATTGTTGTGATTAACTTTTGTGATTGGACATGAACATTATATGCCGAGCTTCATACTCGGTATGGTTCAAATGTTGGATAACAAAGCAGTGAGGAATATACTTGTCTTCTACGCCTGGGGCGGTGCAAATGTCTCTTAAAGATTAGAAAATAATCGTTTTAGGTTAAGTTTTTTTTAAAACTTAAACCATGCATCATAGTTTTGACGAGTCGCTCGTGAATCCCTGCTATATTGACTTAAAAGCATGTAGCTGATTTTTCAGTTTTTCCGTTCAACACACGAAGCATGTGAAACCGACAATTTTCACTGGATGTGGCATAGATACGTTCTGGGACATATTTGGATGGATGCCACTCCCCCGGTGATTTTTCCGCTATGTTTCATTTTTGATATTACCTACGGAGGCGTATTAGGGTCACATTTTATTAACTTTTTTTATTTTGTACACTTTTATCTGTAAATTTCACACATTAAACTGTAAATTTTATACTTTAATCTATCACGCTTCCGTAATTAACACATTCTCTGGAATCATCACTATAGAATTCAAAAGAATCTTATTTGTATTGATGAAGAAATTTACATCCCACGAGACACAAAATTAATGACAAATTGTACCATTACTCTTTGTCTCAAAATAATAGGGTATGTGGCCGCTTTGCCAAGGAAGGAAGACATTTTTATAAGATCTGATTGTTCAAGAATGTTTTTGGTTGGTTTTTGATAGAACGGTTCTTGTTTGTTTTTAACAGGCTATCAAAAACTACATTTGATTTTTTAAACTCATTGTCAATATGAATGCAAAACTTTACAAGCTTACTGAATAACACGCGTAAGCGCGTTATGATTGATTAGCCTTGCTTAGTTTTTGCATTCATATTGACAATGAACATCATTTTTAGGACAGTTCATTTGTTATTGTTTCGTTTAAAATTTAAAAAAAATCATTCATTTATTTCAAGACTCAAAATTTCCTTCTATAACACATGCACACCAGGAGAAGTCCAACAGCCTCAAAGAAAGTGCACGTGCATTTCAGATCGGAAACATGATTTCCGACCGAAATATATTCCATTAATAACAACACGTTTATTTTTTTGACATTCAAAATATTATTATTATTATTATTTATTTTACATCTAATATTCTCCAAAAATACATTATGTTAATGAACCGCTCTTGTAAAATTTTGAAAATACGCTTTTTAGCCGTGTCAGCGGTGTTTGTTTATCTATGGTATTGTGGTTCCGGAATGTACAATGTATATTGCATTTTATATGTATTCATACACGAAGTCACGTGGTTTTTGTGATTTATGGTCGATATGAATGCAAAAGCTTTTCAGCTTGGAGAAATGGGAATTTCACATGACAAATGAAAATATAACTATTTTATTGTACCATTTAGCAAAATTTTCAGCCATCTTAACTTTTAAAATTTATTTAAAACTAAGGTTTGTTTCCTCATGCAAAGCATTCCTTAGCTGGATTTGGATTTATATAATGACGGAAATTTAGATTAATTCATTTTCAACTGTTTGGCTTATGTTTTTTATCTATCACACTTTTCGGTCTTAGTGTCACTGATGAAGAATAAATTTCCGATATGTGCACATCTGGCACATCAAAATTTAACTGGTATTTGTATTATTTATTTGCTATTGGTTTATTCTTAGATTCAGATTTTGATTATCAGTAGTTATCTTTATGTGTATTTCATTTTTTTGTTTAGTGTTATGACAAAATACGTGTTTTTCTGCGACAAATCTCTTTTTTTCTCATTTTCACAACAGTCTTCTGGCATTTCACCTTATTATTCTACTATATCAATTCAAATAGAATTGAATTGCAATTATATAATCAAATTCAATTATAAAAAATCAATTTCATTCCGAAAAAAATATTTAATTCCACCTTTTATGTCATCGATACAAACCAACAAAATGACGTTAACATTTATATACAAGATATGCCCTTAAGGAAACCATCTGTACGTACTTGACTTGCAATTTCATTTCTAACACAACCACCTAGAGGTTTTGAGATATAATCTTGAAATTATACATTGCAAAATATTCGTATAGCTATCTGGTATAAAATGCTTTGCATTGACTTGCAAAAAATCGAATTTGGTGATTCGGATTATTTTAAATTTGATTCCCCATCTTTAATGACTCGATAATATAATTAACTTTCAAAGTAGAGAGATAATTCTTAAAACAATTTTGGTTAATTGGTAGTCAAAAGATGCTTTTGGCCACTGAGAGAACATTAAACCGAATCTATTAATTGAAAAAAGAACGATTTCACAGCCGGTTAGATCACTTTGCTGGATAAAGGGCACAAAGAGACTATAATGTTATGCATAATTGTATGGACAATTTTCTAATCGCTCCAAGTTAGCTGCTGAAAAAATGTCATATTTGATATCAGTGACATGCTTAGCCCTCTGGAGTAAAGGAAGGACAATTTTTCACTGTAAAATTAAGATGAAATATATTTTCATAGGGACGATGTGACATTTGAAGGTTAGAGATTAAAACTGTTCGAAAAAAAGATATATTTTAAACGTGGAAATATATCAAAAAGAATGGATCATGTTCATTTCATGAAAAATCAACCATTAATAAATCTTTGTAGTTTACTTACTTCAAAAGCTAAAAATTGAGAAACATAAGGTTTGTTTGGCCAAAAAAAAAAAAATAAATAAAAATAAAATAAATAAAAAAATAAAATAAAAATAAATAAATAAATAAATAAATAAATAAATAGGTAGATAAATAAATAAATAAAAAACTAAAGATAAATAAAATTTCGAAGGAAAAAATTTAATCAACAGGTTTGTTCTAAAACTGGGAAAGTACAAAAGAATGCAGTTTCGTTAATGATTTCAATCATTTAAAGTAATTCATAAAAACAGTCACAATAATTTAGATCAAGAGATGTATTTTGCAAGCGTTGGATATCGTTTTACGAGCAAGAAATACATAGAACAATGTATTCAGCCAATCGTAACAAACGATTCCATGCGCATTTAGACAACACAACATATCGCGATTACTCTGCATACTTTAACATAATCAAGAAAACGCGAATATACATCTGCCGACTATCCGTGCGCTGCTATACGAACGGGTCAACATTTATTACAAATAAATATTGGTATAAAAATGTTATAGAAAATATTAAACAACATTTTCTTGACAAATAAATGTTAGTGTAATATAACATAATATGTGAATAACGAGTGACTATAATGTCAATATGAATTTTTTTTCGAAATAAAGTTTCCTTAAACAAAACATTCGATCCATATAATGACCTCTATATATAACAGAAAACAAAAGTCAGTCAGGAAAAACCAACAACCGGAAAATGGAAACCTGTGTCAGAAACCAGTTGCTAATGTTAAAATTACGAAAAGCGTCTGACCTCGCAAAAAATATATATGATAATGAAAGAATATTTGACGTGACAAGATCGAGCACATAGCTAGAACTGAAACACTCTGTGTAAAACACGTGTTTTTCACACTTGAGTTAAAACACGTCAACCCGTGTTAATGCAAATTCAAGAAAACAAAGAAGCAATAAATTTCCCCTCTAAAAGAATCAAGGCGAACGAAATCCATGTGCAAACGGCATAGAATAACGGTAAAAGGAGAGATATGCCTGTTTATCCGTTGTCGTAATTTCTTGCAATTTGTCTTGTGGTCATAATTTAGTCAGAACAGAAAAGTATTTTATAGAAATAGTAAGAGTATGTAGTTTTACATGGAAGAGTATGCAAATTACCGACTCACATCTTCTGAGTTTAAAAGTATTAGCAGAATTGGTCTCTAGAAACATCAATTTGCAGGAGGATCGCATTCAAAGACTTCTGGGGCTTTTTGATTTTATGTTTTCATAGTGACTGGTGAAAAAATCACGTTTATTATTGATATAAACTATTAAAATACGAACAAATTTTGTTAGGCTATTACACTATGAGGAATTACAGTCTGATGATGCGATATATATGTTGTATTTTATCATTAAATGCATTTAAAAAAATGTTTATGTCATAAACCATTTTGAATGTAATTAATGACAAAATTGAAAAAAATGTATAAGAAAGATACCTAATTCTATGACCTCTTTTATAAGACACTTGGCATTACGAAATGAAAGTCACGGTTCTCTCGGATGGGAACTTAAAATAAACGAGGTCCCGTGTCATGGCAAGCGAGGCACGATAAAGAACCCTTCTGTATAATGCCATCAGCACAACGCACAGGCAAAATTTCTGCACTTTCGCCTATAGCTGGTTACGTCTCGATAGAAGTGAAATATTCTTGACTGGGACGTTAAACACCATTACTCAAATCAACTTTTTTATAAGAAAGCTATACTTATGATAAAAGAGACGTTAGAAAACATTTAATGCATTCTTTTGCTATATTCCTCTTACAGTGACTTATCACGCTGAAAAGAATTCATGATGTCCAGTTTTCTTTAAGCTTCATGGAGGTTGACAGGCCCTAATTACCGTTTTATTCTTTGTACACCGGTCGGATATTGAAACAGTTCCTCTTTATAAGCATCACAATAGTGTAGCATATACTCTCTACGGTTTAAAATATATTTTATATAAAATAATTTATATAATTACACCGTACACTAAACATATGTTTGAATGTTTAACGAATCTAGGTATTCGGTTACCTAAACAATTATGAAGAACTTAGCCATAAAATTAGTTCAATTATCTCAGATTTAGTGCTTAGTTGCCACTATCCAGTGTCTGTTACTATATACGGGTTTTATTATATACACCTCGAGAAATGATGCCAGATTTCTCCGATCACCAATGATCAAATGGTCTAGACGTTTGTTTTATAACACAGTCGTTTTTGTGAAAATACAAGCTCTTTTGTTCAAAAAAGGTTTTTTCTTTTAAAGAGTTTCAAATATAGCCATATTTTTTTACCTTTCTTTCTTCCTTTATTTATGTCTCTTTCTTTTTTTTATAAAACACTCCGTATTAACAGAATTTTCACCATATCTTGATTTTAGTCTTTATTCGGAATGATATAACTAACTTTCATTTCAATAATCTTTAATGGCTTTAAATCTATACGGTCTATAGCCACATGTACATCCAAGGTGGCAATTACAAGATTTTATCGTGGCTATCGTGGCAATTAAAACCCAATAATGGTTTTGACAAAAACATATACCGTTTAATTATAATTTGTTTTTTTCTAAACACGCCTTTAAAAAAATAGTAAGCTTAATTAGGAGTAATTGGATCTGAGTGAAAACATTATGAGATCAGAAAGAGTTGAAATGGTGATGGCCTTCCTGGAGTCCTTAAACCAATCCAATTAGGCAGATATACCCAGTTTTAAATTGTTAAAAGTATCAAGAAGTTTAACAATCAATAGTTTTTGATTATTTATTTATTTTATGCCATGTTTATTTATTTATTTATGATATTTTTCTTGTTTCGTTTGTTTTCTCGTGTTCGTGGTTGCACCAATTATTGCATGTTTTTCAGCTACTTATTACTTTATTTCAAGTAATTCTGATGCAAATCCAACCCTTCTGTTTTTTAAAAAAAATATTGACTTTAAACAACATCAATTTTATTTGAAAACATCGCAAGTCTATTTTGATATTTCACTAAAAGCTTCCAGCATAAATAAAGCAATTTAAGACTAGCGCTGCCTATAAAAGTTCTAAATAGTGTGCGTAATGGTCAGAGTAACCTATTATTAGTCATGCTTAATTATTGACCACTTGGAAAATAAAATGAACAGCAAATGTCAATGGTTTCTCTATAAATTAACTGTTGATGTCTGTGTAAATCCCGGCGATTACAGAGTTCTATAATTGTTTCGACACAATAAATAAAAGTTCTCCGCTAGTTTGATGATAATTATGCTTCATGCAGGCCAATTCCACACATCTCACTTCTACTAATACCATTTTAAACATCCGGATCAATAATGCGCTTAAATCGCCTCTCTAAGTTCCGCCTTCATTTCAAGCTTCCCTTGGTATCTGTGTCTGATCGACAAATTATCGTCTGATTGACACACCGCGTGCACTTCACGCGGCTTCTGAAATGTCGACATTACTAAAAGTAATCGATTTCCACGTAAAATCAAAACACACGTGTATAAGTCAATGAAAGTATAAATTCACAACTATGCGAACAGATCAAATTATCTGCTGCCAATTTTTCAACAAGTTCTCAAAATAAACAATTTATTTAATAGTACAATGTGACGGGCGAATTTTTTTCTGCCCCAACGAAAATCAATTTATTATCGGAGACCCTTGTCCAGGGTCGTGAAATCAATTTGAATTTGTTTTTACAACAATATAATGTTAATACTGGAAACAAAGTTAATATCTATTAATTTAGAAACTGAACATTGGAAAATTTAGATATACATTGCTCTAAACTTTGTTCTGGACTGGTCAGTGAAGATTAGGATGCTATAAAAGATGTTGAAATTTGTAGTCCAAATCGTTATAATAATTATACCAGGTAAGTGCTTTATTATTATTATTATTATTATTATTATTATTATTATTATTATTATTATTATTATTATAATAACCTTTTAAAGTCGTGCATATATTTTTATATGAAACATATTAAAAATATTAGAGTTGGAACAGGCTATTCCAGTTTTTTATATTTCAGTAGTTTTTATATATATGCAATATAGGATAGAAGTAGCATCGGTATCATTACGGTTGTAAGCGACTGTCCGTTAAATGACACACAACTATATTATATATATCTTTACTTTATGTCATAATGCATTTTTAAAAATTTTATCGTGCATTTTTGAATGTATTTAACGATAAAATTTTTTAAAAAGCATTATTAAAGTTCGTTATGTGTTTCATAATATTTGTGACGAATCGGTGTAGAAAGTTCAAGATGTTTATACTAACCGTATAAAAAGTAATAAAGATTTAATAATAATAATAATAATAATAATAATAATAATAATAATAATAATAATATAATAATAATAATGATGATAACAACAACTGCTTTAATCGATCAAAACCAAAATTTTAAAGATATCAACCGAACATTAAAAAAAGACGACCGGATAATAAAAAAAATTTTTTTTGGAAAAAGCTTTGGAACACACCTTAAATGTATACCGTTATCGCTATAACTGAAATCAAATACATACTGTACATTGTGTAAAAGCGTAAAAAATTTGAGTAAAAGTAAGTATACCACACTGGAATAAAAACGTTAAAGATAAGCATAATGAAAATAATAATAACCAGTAAATAAATCAAGTTAATAAGCTAATAAAGGGAAGCAGGGAACCTTTGGGAAACATTTCTATAATAATCGCACTATCATATCATAGATTTATTATATTGAGTTCAGAGATCAGGGAGTGAATTCACAGATTCTTGATAAGGTCATAAATCAAGTTATTCTTTGAGTGTTACAAGTGGTTAGAATCTGTGTATTACTGTCTGTCTCATCTGGACCTTGGCAAAGATATACACATTTGTTTTTTTTGAAAATTGTAAAGTTGGAAGTCTTTTGTTTTACATTTGGCAGATATTTAGGTTTCAGATTAACATTAGATTATTAAGTTGTTTTCCATTGGACCTAGCAAATTATAAAGATATTCATATTTTAGTTGTTTGTTTGTTTTTGTTTTTTTATAATTGTAAACTTGGAAGTTTTTGGACTATGGCATAGATATTCACATTTTAAAGTTGTACTAATTTGTTTGGCATGGATTTGACATTACCATTTTGCTTAATTTACACGTGCATTTTGTTAAAAACTAAATTGAGAGATTAATTACATTTACAAAACCAGTTTAGATAGCTTTTCTTTTCGAAATTGAAAACGATATTCTCATTCACGGTCAGTTATTTAATTAGCAGTGGAAGCCAAAGTCCATGCGTAATTGTTGTAGAAACGTAACGTTGCCTTAAGATAAAATTTGAAAGAATTGCAATTGAAGTATGTCTTTGGGATACAGTTCGTTCAAACAAAGTTTAAAGTCTGGTGAAACTCAAATGTTTTCGTTCATATTGTTATTTAAATGTATTCCATTTGCAGAAAGCATTTTAAAATAACATAAATAAACATTAAATAAGATATAAAAAATATTGCAATTAACAGCCAACAAAAAGGACTGTTTGAATATCTAAGATAATATTAAATATATCAAATGACTATAAATGTCCAAAACAAAAAAAAAAAAATTAAAAAAAATCAAGATCTTTCTAGTGATAAGGGATTTTCCGAAGGTAATTAAAAAGTCAAATACTATTCCGCTGTTTGCAAGGGCGTGATATATGCAGCATATGATATGGTATCACAAAAACGAGAAAAGTGATATAAAAAATGGAATTAATGGCGTTTTATACTTTAAACAAAATACTTTTCATTCATGGAAGATGGCCAGTTCGGAGATGTTAAAGTAAGAAAGACCTTGAGATAACCATTGACTTCCGACTAACAATTTTATATAACTAGGGTTCGCGCGAATAATACTTTTACCTTTAAACTTTCAAGCGCTGTGATCTGGAAGCCGCTATGCCGCTATGCCGCTGATATCTTAGCAACAGTATAGAGGAATGAGCCAATGACTCTTTTCGTAAATTGGACATTACTGTTTGTTGCCAATACGTTTAGGTTATCGTGAATCAATTCGACTTGAGATTAATGGCACTCTGAAAACACAATTAATGCTTGTTTAAGTTGCATTCACCAAACATAACGAGTAAAAATAAATAATAGGCTTTGGTAATAAATAATAGGCTTTAGTTTACCTTTCTGTTATGAATTATTTGCCCTTTATAATACACGATTTAATGCCCTACAATTGTTCAAATTTATGTCGGAATAAAAATAACAAACACAGTCTCTCAGATTATTTTTTTCTTTAAAATCTTCGATATGATAGCAAAAGCTTTTAAAGTGAAAGCTTTCCAAACAATAGTTGTTTGTTTGTTTGTAATGCTGTTTAATGTGGCATCGGCATTTTTCAGATATTCGGGACAAGAGTAGTTTATAAATAACTAAGGATTAATTTCAGGACAATCCATGTATGTGTGAGAGTGAGAGCTTGTTTTAAAGTCTGTTTTGCAATAGGTTACACTCAAGGCGATGCTTACAAAGTTAGTGCGCATAACAGACAAGTATATCATATCCTGACACATTTTAAAGCCTATGTAAAGAGCGACGGGGTTTGATCCCCAAACCTTTCGCTTTTAAAGATCTACTTCTGATTCACAGAGACAAGTGTTAACCTTTCCATACCTTTCTGTATGTTGGAAAAAAAAATTAGCAACAGCAACGTTGAAAAGTCATAGATAAAACAAAAGTTAGAATAGCTTAGTAGAAACCTAAATTAACTTTGATTTTTACAATGTTTGGAATAAGTAAGTAGTTGCTATGTGAATCAACCTCTTGTTGGATTGTGACATTTCATGTACCATTTTAAACATTTTCTTAAGAACGAAGACAATTCGATAAAAACGGAGCGAACATGTCAGGTCCTAAAATTGTTTTCTTATTCAAATGAAATCTCTTTTTCAAATACATACGTATAACTGACTTAACGATATTTATTTACAAGATTAGTTTCGGAAAAATCAGGCGAGTTAATGGTTTAATTTTATAAATAAGTTTTACAAATATATCATGTAGCATTTGTTTTGCAAGGTACAAGCGACTGTTTTAAATTAACCTTACAGCACTTTCAAATGAATCAAATTACCATTGGTTTTCGCAATTTTGAAACTGATCTGTTTTATTTCCTGGCAATGATATACCATATATAACAGATGTAGTTAAAATTGACTTTAAGGCCAATAAGTGTTTACACAAGGACCGTATGGATAATTTAACGTAGATTTATATATAATGTACTAGTATTACCGAAGTCAAACCTAGTGAAGTGTAACTTAGTGATTAATATACATGTATTACCGTAGTCAAACCTAGTGAAGTGTAACTTAGGGAATAATATATTACCGAAGTCAAACCCAGTGAAGTGTAACTTAGTGAATAATATATTACCGAAGTCAAACCTAGTGAAGTGAAACTAAGTGATTAATATATTACCGTAGTCAAACCTAGTGAAGTGTAACTTAGGGAATAATATATTACCGAAGTCAAACCCAGTGAAGTGTAACTTAGTGAATAATATATTACCGAAGTCAAACCTAGTGAAGTGAAACTAAGTGATTAATATACATGTATTACCGTAGTCAAACCTAGTGAAGTGTAACTTAGGGAATAATATATTACTGAAGTCAAACCCAGTGAAGTGTAACTTAGTGAATAATATATTACCGAAGTCAAACCTAGTGAAGTGTAGCTTAGTGATTAATATATTACCGAAGTCAAACCTAGTGAAGTGTAGCTTAGTGATTAATATATTACCGAAGTCAAACCTAGTGAAGTGTAACTTAGTGATTAATATATTACCAAAGTCAAACCTAGTGAAGTGTAACTTAGTGATTAATATATTACCAAAGTCAAACCTAGTGAAGTGTAACTTAGTGAATAATATATTACCGAAGTCAAACCCAGTGAAATGTAACTTAGTGAATAATATATTACCGAAGTCAAACCTAGTGAAGTTGTAACTTAGTGATTAATATATTACCGTAGTCAAACCTAGTGAAATGTAACTTAGGAAATAATCAAATCAAAAGTGAAGTGGGGGTGTATTGATGGTGTTTTACGCCCGACTCAAGATTCTTTAATTTATTTCCAGGCGGTTAGTTCTTGAATAGGGGGGCAAACCGGAGTAACGGAAGATATTAAAGGGGCACAAAGCTTTGTCAAACAAATAAATGTTTATAAAGTGTGACAATTTAAGAAAAAAAAAAAAAAAAAAAAAAAAAAAAAGTGATTAAATTCTGGTATGATAGCAGCAGACAATTAAGTGAAATTCTTCCCCTCCTTGTAAGACTTTAGATGACAAAGCAAAATGTAAGACTATTGTAATCATTTGACCGTGTTTAAATTTTAATTTGCCTAAAATGGACTAATATTCTAATCACCATGCGGAAATCTTTCGCAAATCCGATCTTTCAAAAAATACTTCCAGGATAAAACTTTTAAAAAGCCCCAATAACCGTGAAAGGAAAGTCAAGTTGAGTTTATTAATGATGTTTAACGTCCCAGTCAGGAACATTTCACCTATATCGAGATGCCGCCAGCTATAGACGAAAGTGCAGAAATATTGCCTGTGCGTTGCATTAATGGCATTAAACAGCAGGGTTCTTCATCCTGCCACGCTAAGTGTGACACATGGCCTTGTTTATTTTAGTTCCCATTCTAGATAATCGTCACTTTCATATCGTTTTGCCGAATGCCTGGCGAAAGAACAGTCACTACCCAATTTCAAGTCTTCGGTCAGACCCGGTCGGGGTTCGAACCCACGACCTCCAACAGAGCGAGCACTCTACCAACTGAACTACCGCAGTGATTGTAAAAAGAAGGAACAAGATTATTGTTTATTACAAATCAGAATGATGGTTGTTTTTATACCTACAATTTGAAGGGAATAAAGCAGAACCGAAAACGCGATCTACACGAGTTCAATCAACTTTTGAATACGCATTTAGCTGATTTTTGGAACAATGACGCCAAATCCATATTTGCTCCAAAATGAATAAAAATCTAAATTTTGAGTTCCATATTAAGGGTTCAGAAGTTTAATTGCCTCAACAATCTTTATGTTATGTAATATAGAAAATCTTATTAAACTATAAAATTATGTGACAAAGTGAAAAATGAGGAGAGGGACGGAGATTGAGAAGTTTTATAGAAAAACCATTAACAAACGATATTAGGAATGTCAAATTATAACTTCATAAAAATAAAGCCCAAGACAAGGTACATAATTCAAATTCTGAATATAAAATGGCCAAGTAGTAATAAATATGAGAGCGATCCGTTTTGTTTTATCCGAGAAAAATAAAATTTATCATGTGACAAAACCAATTATGTAGTTATTAAAATCGTGAAATAATAAATGGTAGAAGTTAAAAGCAATATCTTTTGCATTCTTCTCATTTAATACAATTTTGAAATATTTCAAAACGTTTTTAATAATAAATCTATAGCCCACTGCATGTAAAATTGTAGAATGGTTGGGTTCTTTTAAAAAAGTAGTCAGCCCGCATTTTGTCATTAGAGCTATAGCCATCCAAAGTCCGGAGATTTTTATTATTATTATTATTATTATTATTATTATTATTATTATTATTATTATTATTAATCAGTTTATTAGTTCAGTTTGTTTTCTGTTAATTTTTACTGAGCGCATGTTTTTTTTTTTCAAAACGTTGTTTAACGCGTTTAACGTTAAATCAGCATTTTTTCAGCTATTCGCGATGACAACAAGGTGATTTATCTCCAAGGATTAATTCTAAAACAACATATGTGTATGAGTGAGATGTGCGAGTGTGTTGTACTGGTGCCTTGTACTAGCACTCAGGAAAACTTTTTTATGGTTGCTAGCTTACAGAGCCAGTACGTCACAGACAAGCATAATACTACCCATGTCATATTATCCTACCTCTGTTTAAACCAATAAATGTTCTGTTGTCTGAATGCCGAGTGCCAGGCGAGGAAGCAGTATCTCAAACTTTAAAGTTCAAGTATGACCAGACCGGAGTTCGAAGTCCCGACCTCCTGTCCTCGAGGCGGACGCTGTTTTACTAAACCACCAAAGCGGTCTTAGTGTTAAGTGCTATAAATATCTCATTATGTGATGAATTTGTAAATGATATGTTATATCTATATGATCAGTGCACATGTCTATGGCATCCTTCTCGATAAAATAACACTGGTGGCAAACAGAATGTCATATCTATTTTCACTGCCTCAGTCTATATCAGTCTATATCAACCGCTGAAGGTATAACATAAACCGAAGGCAATAATGATAACATGTCATATCTGTTATAGTGTTCGGGACTATATCTACTTCAGTTATATTATATAAGATATATGATTGATTTTTTAGACTGCAAGTCCATTATTATGACAATGATACTTTGGATTTTATATTCTAGATAATTATCTTTTATATTTCCGTGCCATTGTCGACTTAGCGATTTTATATTTCTTGTGTTACTTTAAGGATGCGAGTTTTGCGTTCAAAGTAATGTTTTTAGGATGGCATAAACGGTTCTTTATTGTCAGATATAAGAAATTGAACTTTGTCGACATTTGCCAATTTAATTTTTCATAAACCTACATTGTTAGTTTCATGCATACAAGTAATAATATTTTTTGGTATACATGTTATCACCGATCGAAAAATAAATCGGTTTTCTGACAAACTTATATCGATATTTTTTCTAAGACCAACTCTACGACGGTAAATTTCGTGATTTTGTACTCCGGGCATTTTTTTTTTTTTTTTGAACTCAGATTTGAAATCGCGAGTATCGAACTTGAGATTTTTGTTTTAATTTTACTTATTATTGTCAGTTTATTACAACTTAATTTTCAAAACCTTTTTTTTATTTCGTTTGATTTAAGAAAGCATTTTACATTAAAAAAAATAAAAGAAACAAAAATTGGAAAAAAAAAAAAAAAAAAAAAAAAAAAAAAAAAAATAATAAAAAAAAAACTTGAAAAATGAACTTCGGCAAACCTGGCCCATCATGCGGCTATATATATTATTGAAGCTTCTTATCTCCAGATTTATTTATATATTGTTTGTATATTGTCTTTGATATTGTATTCGTTACAACGAACAATGAAAATTTTTCATAACAAACAGATATTTACCGGATAAGGTTTGGAATTTTCCGTATCTTGTGACAAAAAAGCTACGTGTATCCGCGACAAAATATAAAATTTGTCTTTACATAAAAAAACATTGCCGCAATTCTGATTTTACTGTTGAATCCGATTGGTTTCGAGAATATTCGCAAAATTCCACCAAGGGTAAAACTTCCCTTGTGAATTCAGCCATTTGCAACATGCCAAGTCACTTTCAATGCACAACCGGATGTGAATAGTGATTTTCTGATTTGACTAGGTTCATTTAAGTAAAAAATATACCAATTATCACTTAAGTTTATTGGATTTTTTCAATCAAAGTTTTTCATAATTCACTGCCACAAACACAACCATAAACAGAGAGAAAATAGTTCGTCACCACTAAATCGCCAATAAACAAAAACTAGAAGAGACACCTCTAACCTTGTTTCGAATCCATTTCGGACGGGTTAAAATGTGAAAGAGTCTATCAGTTTGTTAGCCCAAAGTTAGTGTTTTTTTTACCTGTACTCCGGTGTCTTCCACCCTCCCTGAAGTGACCACCTAATAGAAGTCATGAATTTTTGATGGAGCGTAACACAATAACTTGACTCATTGTAATATGTACTAAACACAATTTGTTTATCAACAAACCCTCACAACAAATAAAACAACATAACTCCACTTCGTATAAAATCTAGTGGACAACGATCATATAAATAAATCAAGTTTTCAACATCTTTCAAGTGTTTTCGACATGTCTCGATCATATTGAACCCTTGTCTACCATCGTAATCAATAGTAGTCTATATCCTAGCAATCAAACATAACTCTCCAGAAAACAACCCGTTTGATAATTGTCTCGATAAAAGATAAAGATAGATCATATTAAAAAGCAGAATAATTTAATTGGTTCCGATAATGAAGTAGATGTGATAAATGACGACCAGACAGTTTTCATCAGGACTGTCTTTTCATCTAGCATAAGGCTTCAATTATTTATCTGTCATGGGCAAGGATAATGAACACGAAAAAAAGAAGAAATCCCTTTTATTAGTGACTTATTGTACTGATCTTTTTAATAAAATCTTATTAGCCTAATCCTCCCTCTCTCAAAAAGAATTTCCTAAGAGTGCATTGCTTTATGCTTATCTTGGTTGTATTGTTTGACAATTTTTTTAGCTACAATTTTTCCTATTTTTAGATTTTAGAGTTAATAGGTTATTGTTGCGTTGGATTGTGTCACAAAGTGCATTATATCTTGAATTGTTTTCTTTAGTTACGTCACTTCCTATGTAATTGTATAGCAGCGCCATTAAACTTAGGCGCTAATAATAATAATAATAATAATAATAATAATAATAATAATAATAATAATAATAATAATAATAAAAGAAGAAGAAGAAGAAGAAGAAGAAAATTAAAAAGAAATTAAAAATTAAAAAATATTATTATTCATGTCAGCTTATATTATTAATAATAAGCTCTTTGTCGATTTGTCAGTTTGCAAGCTTATATAAAGTAATTTTTCCATGTTATATCCCGAAGCATTTAACAAACATTTTTTATCGAAGACTGTATCCTTATAGGTCGGATAATGGCGTAAATCAACCCATAACCTATGCTCTCTGAGATCATCAAAAAAGTAAAAATAAACCATTGTAACTAAAAAAATTGGCTTGTGTTTGACAACAGTAAAAGCAACCAAACACATGATAAAAAAAAGTGTGAAAAGGATTTGTCAAACAAGATACGGGAAAAGGCAAACACGTATTTGAACCGTTTCAATTTCATATGTGATTTTAAAAACCCATGAATTGCTATACAACTTTGAAGCAGTGTTTAAACAATAAAAGTTAAAAAAAAAAACAATTTTTCAAACAAGATACAAAAAAGGCAAACACATATCGGGACCAGTTTGAAGGTCAGCTGGGTTGGGTTATTCTCAAAAATTCCTTTACAAATTGAAACAATCTTAAAGCATCATACAAGCGTTTTAATGAATTATTCATTCTGTGTCATTGTCTTTGAGTTTACGACCGTTATAGTAGAATTTACACAAAATACGGTCTACATAACTTCGCCAATAATTCACATACACGATCACAATTAACAATTGTTCTAGCATACAGAGTTAATTCGTATTTAATGATATTTGTTTTTAAGGAGTATCATTTAGGTATGTTTAACGAAGGAAATCTGATTTAATTCAGGATTTATAAGAAAGGGTTTTTTTTTAATTGGATATATTGTAAAATGTTAATTAAATAAGATAAGATTAATTATGTATTAAACCCCCCGTGAATTTAGTTTCTTCCATTCTAATTCCATTCGTAATTGTGTTAAACAAAATGATCTAATCATTCATAAGGGAGAGAGATTTGAGTTTAAAACAGTAGAACTCCCTCTCTTGAGCGTTTTTTCTTATGTTCTGTAGACACTTGTGGCCTCATTGATGTAAAACAAAACTAGTTGAACCCGCAAAGTAGCAAACATTTTGATGTATTTTCCTAGGAAGCAGCACTCATGTTGTGTGTGATAGAGTTTTAACACTCATTAAGAATCATTTCATATGATCAAGTTGCCAGCTTTGGTATTGTGGATTACCGGATTACGTGGAAGAAACCAAAACATTTTTCTAACTAGGAAGTATCTAATTTGGACCAAGGTGGCCATGATCAATAAGCACGCTATTAGGCCACTTGGTCACTATAGTCCCGGACCGTTTGAGTGTTTAAACATGTTGATAAACAATTAGTATGTAGCATAACGAGAAATCATTCGGATCCGTTAACATTTAAAGACAGACAGTCAAATACCGAACACGCATGTGTATACCGTCCAAAGTGCGTATTTTATTGTAAATGTATTACTTACATATCTATCTCAAACTTGTCAGTCAGACTTTTCGTGACTCTTAATATTTGCAGAAAAATTATCATGTACATCTGCTGAAATCCCGTAAATAAACAAATATATTGATGTAGAATTTCCGAACTAGCTGTCAGCTCTTTAATGGTTCTGTCTTAAGTTGAAATATAAGTTTACAACTCTCAGCTGCCAGAATTGTTAAAACGAAATTTATCCGTAATATTCTGTCGATATAATTCAGATTTTGTGTACACTGAGGCGTTGATATAATTTATATTACGAGATCTAGGGGAAATGGGAGTGCAATTATATAATGTAAAATAGTGTTTTATTTAAATCCAGCTAAATTTATGAAATGCACTTTTTTGACGTTTATTTGAAATGTTTTTCCTGTTATGGATTCTTATGAATATTAACATTCGTCAAAGTACTTATTAATGTAAAATTAAATTTAAAGTACCATTTCACAGTAAAGCTCGTTATAGTAACTTGTTCAGTTAAGCTACCACTCCTTATCCTCTCCGTCCTTTCCCCTTCTTTTTCTTTTATTTTTGAAATGCCATATGTTGCTGTAGGGACTTTAGCAGCCATATTAAGTTATGATCCATTAGGGTTCCAAAGATCAGGAGCAAATTTAGTGCTTCTCAAAATAGCAAAAAAAGGACGTATTACTCCTACACCATTTTGGAGAATTGTAGGAAAAAGTTCTGAATTTTCAATTGAATCTTAGAAATGTATAAATATAATGTCTATATTATGGTGGCTTATTTCTGACATCGACATGATTTAAGTCGACATGAAATTATCTCAACATGTCGACTTAATATCTTTACAAGTCGAGATAATACCATGAAAAGTTGTGATACGAAAATAAAAAGTTGAGATAAATAATAAGAGATGCCGCGATACTCATGTTGACCAGTCGTGATAATTATCTCAATATCGCGACTTATTTTTTGTTACTTATGGAACATAACTATCGCGGCATGTCGTGTTATTTATAAACCACCATACTATATACTGTTTTTTGAAAGCCGTATTCAACAGGGTTAAATGGTACATTTTAATACATTTCTGGCATATTGTGTTTGTTTATTTTAAAGTTGAGGTAAAGTTAAGAAAAGTTGTGATACGAAAATAAAAAGTTGAGATAAATAATAAGAGATGCCGCGATACTCATGTTGACCAGTCGTGATAATTATCTCAATATCGCGACTTATTTTTTGTTACTTATGGAACATAACTATCGGGGCATGTCGTGTTATTTATAAGCCACCATACTATATACTGTTTTTTGAAAGCCGTATTCAACAGGGTTAAATGGTACATTTTAATACATTTCTGGCATATTGTGTTTGTTTATTTTAAAGTTGAGGTAAAGTTAAGAAATAACAATGAGCAAAATTGGATATGAACATGCCATAAAATAGCAATTTAGTCCTTCTAAGAGTTACATCTGTTTTCAATCTTCAAAACGTATCTTCGGCTTTCATTTTATAAGATTCTAACATTGGTCTTCCACTGTTTACAAGTATCATTTATTTATTTTGTATATTTGTAATATTGTTTTTATTGGAAATTATTATTATCAAACTTAATTCAAATTTAACAGACATTGGTGTAAATTAAATTGAACATTGAAAATAAAAATTAAACGGACATGATTTTATCCCGATGAATGTACAAAATCAAATCAAACACGCGATCAGTAAATCTAGATTAATTGAGAACTTGTCCTAAAATCATTGTCCATTTAGAAGATTAATTGGTTTATAAGACACTGTGTGCGTGGTCATAAGTCCGCTGTCCATTCGAGTGGCTGGTTTTCATACTACGTCATGTCTGTTTTTGTAATTTCTCGATCTGGTCCTAATTGCCTGTTTCTATAACTACCTTGTATGTCTTTGTGCCGTGTTCTCGGCTGTGTTGGCTTTTGTTGAGTACGTGTTGTAGATTATTTCTTTTATCACATACAATCAATCAGTCGTCACTATATCAATATTTGCTTATTTTGTAAGGTTCTCCGTGGTTTTGGTTAATTTGTTAATGAAAAATTAAATGAATGCTTTTTAATGTCGCAATAGCAATATTTCAGCTACTTGTTTTGAAAGCATGTTTTATAAATATTAAGGACTGTTCAAAACCTGAATCCATGTAGGCATAAGTTTGTGCAAAGGTTTCTGATCTGCAATGCTGAGTAAAAGCAACCATCATGCTAATACACTCGCCCGCAATGTCGCAGAAAAACATCGCAGACTGCTCAGCTTAAACTCGCAGTAAAACAGGCAGCCGGTGAAAGCTTAAGCGGTGGAAAACCTTCCCACTTGAGGTCGACCAGGATCTAGCTCACAGCGAGGCGACACCTTGTGCTTTTAGGCTAACTAGCTGCTGAACGTGTACTTGTGTACAAAATTCAGAGTGAAGTTTAGCTATAACCACTTAGCCACTGTAGTCGCTTCTATTTTATGTTCATGGATATATATTTACAAATCAATAAATTCTAGTCTTTTATATTTTATTTGTTTTTGTTATCAATGAACTTGGCTTTTTCTTTCACTGTAACGTTCTATATTTCATTATGAAAATATGCATATTATTAATATTTCTTCGTTACACATTACCGTCAATGACTTATATGAAAGCTGTACTCATTGACTACGATATTGGAAAAAATTCGATGTGAAAAGTTATGTGGAAACATCTTAACAAGATGATTCACTTTCTTGACAAACTACTCCTTAACGTTCATTTACAGACACAATACAAGTATTTGGTAACCCGGTCTGATATTGATACACTCTTATTGCATGCAATGGAAACGTTTAGATGACTATAAATCTACAAGTCTGGCTAATCTGAATCATCCTCTGCATACTTGATTATTCATCTTTCTCTGACGAATTTGAAAAATTCATATTACGATACTTTGATGGGGGTAAAAAACCCATCAAATATCAATGAATCTTCAAACATGGCCTGGTCGTTATAGATTCGAAAACCAGGTCATAACAGTATCATATTCTGTGTTATCTTTTAATCTTGATTGAAAACTATTGATTTTAAAACAATTTACAATTAACTCAAAACACTTCCTTGTTTTGAATGGGAATATTTATTGTTATTTTAATTCGTTAATTTTCATTAAAACTAATGGAACCATGTGTAGATAATAACAAACAACAACTATCATTTTGTATTCTATACATTTCTTTTATTTAGGGATCTCGTTGGCCGATCGACGAACGGATTGCCGCGCCTCTCATCCAATAGGTTTTAGTACCGGTTAAAATAAATTTGTCGAAGAGAGATGGGCACTGTGGTTTTCTTCACCATATCCAAACTCAGACCGTGTCGATGTAATAGAATCTTGACAGGGGCGTAAAAACTCTTTCATCTCAAATTGTGTTTTGTCAAGATGCTTTGCATATACCACTCTGAGTGTTTTGAATTAGGTCAAATCTATTCTAACAACTTTTCTGTAATGGAACTCGCCAGCGTACCACGTGATCAGTACCTCTTAACGTTTGTGCTTAATGAAACGGAAAACGTTTACGTAAAATTTTCCCGAAAAAACGTCGTTATTACGGGAAAACGTCACTTTATGCGATTCCATTGCCAATGGAAATGATTGTCCCGCACAGACGCTATGAAGTATCATATAGAGCTATGGGGTATTCCATTAGACGTTTAATGTGCAGTTAACGCTGCATATTTCTCGGTCTAATCTTAGACTCTAGTCATATGTAATGTCGCATTTTTAATGTTTTAAGTTTCCATTTATAAAAACATTCTCTTCTATGAGAAACCCATTGAATAATTTATAAAAAGACTAAGTGTAAAATCTAAAACAATTGATGCATGCCACTTTATAAGAGTTTCTACGTCACGGAGATCAGATGACGTAGCGGAAATGACCGAGTTTAAACGAGCGAGTGTATAAGTTGATTAAAGCAAAAGCAGTTCGCTGTCTTTAATAGGGACCGTGGTGGTTGTGTGGTTAAAAGCGAGAGTCCTTAAACTCAAGGGATCTTACCACTTACCACTGTTGGTTTTACCGAGGCCAGTGGTTTTAATATCTTTTTGTTTTTTGGTACACTTTTTTAAATATATATATATGCTATAAATCGTCTAGGGTGATAATTTTTAACAAGCTTTTGTAATATTCTGCAGCATCATTATTTGAATAAATTTTTAAAAAAAAAAAATATGATGTAAACTATACTATTAGACGGAACAGGAACAAATGCATAACTAAAAATATGTATTTGGTAAACAAAGGATACAAAATAAATAAATAAAAAAAAAAATAAATAAAAAAAAAAAAATAAAAAAATAAATAGATAAATAAATAAATAAATAAATAAATAAATCAATCAATCAATAAATAAATAATAATAAAATGATGATGATGAAGATGCTGATAACAACAACAACAACAGCAACAACAACAATAATAATAATAATAATAATAATAATAATAATAATAATAATAATAATAATAAAATATATAAGGTAACATTTCAATGTCAATTTTTAAGACATAACTAAGTAAAATTGAATATGGCAATATGAGTTGAGTGAATACTCTTGAGTAAATGTTTGTGAAAACTTTGGCCTGTTGTCCATAAATAAGAACTTTAAAGAAATTTAAAAATAAGCAATGATTTTAAAAACGTTGAAATAACAAGAATGAATTTCATTATTGGGTTTTCAAAGAAAAAAAGATATATTTCTAAAAATTGATGATTATTATGTAAGAAATAAACAAGGTTACGCTTTGATAATATATGGTATATATGGCTATGAATCTATGGATATAAATTTTATGTAGAAAGCCGTACTAATACGTGAAAAATTTATACTTAACACCAATGGTTGAATAAGCTAAAGAGTTTTACAGTAAAAAGGCGTCAAATATGGTACAATTTAAGTTTTAAAATTGACCGTGAACCTTTTTTGTTGAAAGGAATAAATTATGTATACTTGTATATGATACGTTCAATTAACACAAAAAAACTTTTATTCGATTTTCATTTCCACAATAAAAAACACAATTTCTCAGGTTCTATAAAAAAAACTACATATTGATTCCTGTTTGTATTTTCGATTCATAGAATGGATTAAATTTTCAAACCATTCGGAAAACTGGTCATCCAGAAACATATATCAAACGTTATCTAATGGGGTTTTTGTATATTTTAGGGCATTATTGTTCAAACCAATTTCCTATCAGACAAGTACAAATTTTATCAGTTATTTTGATTAATGATCTGTGAGAGTCGGAATTCCCACCTATCCCGGTTTCCGATAAGGATTTTCAAATATGTTATTAACCTAAACAAATTGGTATCTGTATTGAAACATAATTATAGAGAATATCAAACTTTGATTTAGTGTGGCTAATGTCGGGTCGATTTGGAGCTAGAATGAACACAATTTCATCAAATCACATCTTTAAACGGATAATTTGGCGTGCAATCGAGTTTTGTTTTGTTACAATTGTACAATTGATTCTATCAATGCGGAGACAGTTAGGTAATTGGAAGAAGTAGAAACATGATTTTTATACATTAATGAGCTTTAAAAAGGGAATTAGTCTATCAACTCAAAACCCATGACGGTGTAAGATAGTTCGTTCCAAATTATCTTCTTATCGATAATGCCTATTAATACCTCTTTTGGCCATTTTTTCTTTTCCGCAATTCATGATCCTTTGCGTTTTACATCTGTATATAAATCAACATGCAGACATTTAAAATTCAGTTTAGTTTTTTTCCTTAGATTAAGTCCACGTAAGTGAAAATGGAATTTTCATCATTTACGAACCTTCTTACTTGTAGTAATTTCAAATTAAATATGTTCAGCGAGGCGCCTCTTAAAATTCGTTTTTTTAAAACCGGAAATAGAAATGATTCCTTCCAAAATTAAAAGGATAAATCGGTTACATCGAAAGACATATTGCAAAATAAAACCATTTTACGTGATTCCCAATCATTTTGATAATTCATGTACTAGGGTGTGTCATATTTACACTTTACACTATATGTGACCTGTAACACTTAGAAAAAGCAAATGCAATAAGCGTGGAAAAAACTACATAATTTGAAAAGAATACTCGATTTTATATGCTCGTATTGTGTGCTATAGTTGAAACTCGTGTTGTTTATATTAGTTGAATTCTTCACTTTTTAAATTTGTTCATTACTTACATTATAAGTTGTGGAATGTTTAAGCATCCTACAAACAAACAACGTAACCGGATAATATTTTGTAATTGTGTCAGAAACCCTTCTAAATTTTGGAAGTTCATAATAAGCAGTCTTTATACGGGTTTACCTGGTTTCTCATTTTTTTAAATGTGAAGATATGTCCGTGGTTGCACTCATTTGATCAGATGAGGTCTTTGTAACACTCGTTTGCTGAGATTTGTTCTTGGTTGCACTCGCTGGTTGAAATGTGTTCTTAGTTAAGATGGGTTCTTTATTACTCCAATTGTTTAGATGTTTTTTGTCACTTCCGTTTATTTAGTTGTGCTCTCCGTTACACTCGTTTTGAGATGAGTTCTTACATCAGTCGTTTGTTGAGACGGGTTCTTGGTTGCTCTCATTTTTAGATGTGTTCTTGGTCACTTCCGTTTATTGATGTATGGTTTTGGTTACACTCGTTTAATAAGATGTGTTCTTACATACAATCGTTTGTTGGGTTCTTGGTTGCCCTCATTTTTAGATGTGTTCTCGGTCACTTCCATTTATTGATGTGTGGGTTTTAGTTACACTCGCTTTATGAGATGTGTGCTTATATTACATACAGTCGTTCGTTGGGTTCTTGGTTGCTCTCATTTTTAGATGTGCTGTTGGTCACTTCTGTTTATTGATATGTATTCTTGGTTGCACTCGTTTTTGAGATGTGTTGTTGATAACAACAATTAATTAAGAAGTTTTTTGGTTGACCCGTTTGTTAAGCTCTTAGTTACAACCGTTTGTTGAAATGTGTTCTTGGTTACACTCGTTTGAACCAAGTGCATGTTAAGCTGCTTTTTATTCTGTATACTAATAAATTTGTTTAAATTATCTCTCAGACGAGACACAAAAATATATATAGATAAGATATTGCATAATGTTTGTAATACCGGATTTACATGTCCTAGACTACATACCAATAAGTGCCCTAATTGGATGCGTATGTTCAACATCGCAAAGTGTCTTAAAACATAAAAAGTTTTATTTTATTATATAACTCTACTTTAAAAAATGGCCGCCAAATAAAAATCTCAATCAAGCGAAAATTAAACAACTTAATTTGTTTAGGTTTTTTTAGTTTATTTTCATTCTAAGTGCATACTGTAACTCCGTATATTTTATTAAATTCATTTAGTTTGACACATTAAATTTCGTGAGCTACGTGTAAAAACTATAAATAACGATGATGTCTTTCAACTGAAAGGTTTAAATTAGCTTTTGGTATAACTTGTCCAACTGTTACAGTGTATTCATAACCCTGTTATTTTTCAAAAAAAAAAAAAAAAATAAAATAAATAAATAAATAAATTAAATAAATCAAATTTCTTAAAATTCGTGTTCTATCAGGCCAAGACGTATATCTATCTATGTTTTTCAGGCCAGGATGTAAAAATATCCATTTTACTGAAAGTCTAAAATTCAATGTGAACGAACTAACTGATGTTACCAATTGACTCAAGAATTAACAATGAGAATCTAGGTAACCTGAAACAGTCTTATTTTCTCTTGACCTAAAGTCTGAAATACTGTTAATAAATATATATATATATATATATATATATATATATATATATATATATAGAGAGAGAGAGAGAGAGAGAGAGAGAGAGAGAGAGAGAGAGAGAGAGAGAGAGAGAGAGAGAGAGAGAGCTTTGTTTATTTCAATTACCCCTGATTGGACAATCGAATATTTTTGCCCTTTCAGATTTAGATGTTACATCTTCAATTAACTTTAATCAAATGACCATTATAAGACAGCATGAAGTCTTAACCATCGTGGCAAAGTAAACAATGCCAGAAGGGGCTGTAGTTAAGATCGATTTTTGCTGAACACCCTGTAATTCGTCCAACACATTTAACAGTAATTGTATCAACGATAGCTCAACTAATCTACAACTTTTAACGAATATCAAAGGAAAAATCGGTACATAGCTGTGGGCAAATCCACAATTACCTCTCTAGTGGCTCCAAGATATCAAACAAGTAACAACTTTATATTCTGAACATATGCTGGATAATTTTGGTATAAATATGGTATTACAGTATGTGACAAAGAATTATATGCTTATATAGCTTTCTAGCCTGAGGTCCAGAAGGTCTTAGATTCTAGCCCCGGGTCTATCCTGGAATTTTATTTTTCATGTTATAGTTTCATGGCTAGTATGGTCCTTGGAAGTGGTTGATTGGGTTGAATGGCGATTTAAGGGAATCTAGGGGGAGATTTTCTATATAACCATGGGAAATTTAAAAAATAATAAATAAATAAATGAATAAATAAATAAATAAATAAATTTAAAATAATAATATTAATAATAATGATGATGATAATATTAATAATAATAATAATAATAATAATAATAATAATAATAATAATAATAATAAAAATGGGGAGGAATGTTGTGGCTGGGAAGCTCATTTAGTAAAGCACATAGTGCCAGAACTCCTTGGTCCTTGGTTCGATTCCCGGTCCGAAGCTGCAATTTTCTCATTCCTTTTACATCTTAATTAAACATAGTTTATCCCAAAGCTTTAAAAAACGAGCATTTCTAGACTGCTCTATCAGTTTTTTTTTTTTTACAAATCATGTAAAAAGAATTTACTCTTCCCGCGTAGGGCCAATTTGGGAAGGATTAGGTGTCATATGCTGTTTTCGATTTTTCTTAAGTTTAAATAATGTATTTAAGAACCAAGGGGCAGGTTTATGAAACTATCCTAAGATATGTTATAAGATATGTCCTAAGACATATCTTACGACCGACATAAGATAATCTTATGACATGTCATATCTTGTAAATCAAAAGTATCTTAGGTTTATCTTAGTAAAGACATCGTAACATTGTCTTAACATAATCTTAAGAAAAAATAATATATATCAGAAATGCTTGATATATATTCTCAGAATTTGTATATTTATATTTATTTATTTATTTATTTATTTATTTTTAATTTTTAATTTCGTTTTTTGTTACATATTTAAAAAACTAGATGTAAATGTCCCGGGTTAAAGGGTAAAATCGTACTTTGAACACTCAATAGTATATAAAAGTTCGTTTAGCTTGCGTAAATATCACGGTTAGAAAATGAGTAAGAAAAGAAATCCAAATTTTTCACAGACTGATTTTCAACTTTAATTACTGAAGTTGAAAAACTAAGGAGCGTTCAAAAAATTTGCAAGAAATGGACAGCTTATGCGAGCACAAACATAAAGAAAGTTTCGTTAAATAGACGAAGGGCGGGTGGTGGTCCACTTTCAGAACAAATTTCTTCATTTGAGGATAAAGTTGTGGGTATCATAGACGATCCTGTTATTAAAGGTTTAGAAGGCGGAACAGATGCCGCAATTGAGGAGGAAGATGAAACTGACATTTTTATAAAATAATACAATTCAAAAGTAGCACATGACAAAACGATGACCAAATCTACAAATGGACATTTCTTTGAACATTCCTTTTTTTCAACTTCAGCAATTAAA
The DNA here is from genome assembly GCA_029721355.1 of Tegillarca granosa. Lineage (NCBI taxonomy): Eukaryota > Metazoa > Mollusca > Bivalvia > Arcoida > Arcidae > Tegillarca > Tegillarca granosa. The sequence continues at coordinate 37,361,168 of CM056600.1, read as the reverse complement.
GTTGAATCTCAGTCTCTGAAAAATTTGGATTTCTACTCATTTTCTAACCGTGAAATTCACGCAAGCTAAACGAACTTTTATATACTATTGAGTGTTCAAAGTACGATTTTACCCTTTAACCCGGGACTGGTCGAACTTTTATTTACATCGAGATTTTAAAATATGTAACATAGAAACGAAATTAAAAGTTAAAAGTTAAAATTTAAGAATAAATAAATAAATAAATAAATAAATAAATAAATAAATAAATAAATATAATAATACAAATTCTGAGAATATATATCAAGCATATCTGATATATATTATTTTTTCTTAAGATTATGTTAAGACAATGTTACGATGTCTTTACTAAGATAAACCTAAGATACTTTTGATTTACAAGATATGACATGTCATAAGATTATCTTATGTTGGTCGTAAGATATGTCCTAGGACATATCTTATAACATATCTTAGGATAGTTTCATAAACCTGCCCCCTTACTCTCGTAAATTTAGGATAGATTTTAAGACATGTCGAAAATTGAGATACCGTTGTAAACATGACTTAAGACTAAGATATGTCGTAAGACCATCATAAGATATATTTAGTCCTAGGACACTTTCATAAACATGCCCCCAGACTGATTTTGAATGTTAAATAATTGACATTGACAAAAATCACTGACAACAACACACTGTACAGTAAAATAGGCAAATGACCAGACAAAAGCAATATATACATGATTATTAACAGTAAAGTTAATAGTCCACAGCTTTAATATCTCTCTCTCTCTCTCTCTCTCTCTCTCTCTCTCTCTCTCTCTCTCTCTCTCTGAAATACAAACTCTCGTTTCACAACCATTTCCTAACTAAAATTTTCCTTAACATAAATTACACTTTTTTAAAAAATTTTAAATACAAATGTCATTTTTTTTGTATGCAAAAATTCACATGACACAAAATTTAAAGAGGAAAAATGATCCTTTTATTGACAATTTGAATTCCAGAACATATTAAGAATTTTCAAAATTAAGAAGGTTTCAAATGTGCCTCATTTAACTTACGGAAGATCTTGGTAAATAAAAAAAAATGTGAAACTAGAATTTGTGATGAAGCTAGGCAATCAATATATTACACTGTTATTATTATCTGCTGTTCCCTAGCTTCAGTGTCTTTGAGTGCAGCATCTCCTCAGTGACTATGGCTTTTATAAAGTTTATTTTACTAACTGTTTTAGCCATTGATACAATTTTACATTATTAATCCCAAAGGTGTCTGCTTGTTATTTTTCTGTAGAAACGAAAATATATGTTTGATAGAATTAAAAAAAAAAAAAAACTACTGTAACCATTTCCAATATTAGCTGTACACTGTCCGATACTTACAGATACTTAACAGTCGAATCGACTTTCAGCTCGAATGGTTAATGTTATTTATTATTATATGGTCTACCACTGTACTAAATTACTCGTGTACTTATTGCATATGTAATTGTTCTCTAAATTGTAAAATGCAATGCGAGAATAAAGAATAATTATTATAAAAAAATCCACAGAATTATTGGCCTTTCTTTTTTTTTATTTGTGTAAATACTAGATCACGTATTTCTGAAATAAAGATATTTTGTCCCATAAACGTCACTGATAACTTAAACCAACAAATTTACTCGGTATTCAAACTCATTAGCCGTTAATGCTTCAAAGTCTCGCGATATTTAGTATAATAAACGAGATAAAATGCGTTATTGATAAACTTGGTGTATAATTGAAACTTTAAACTTGGAATTCCAGGTGTTGATTGATTAATGGAATCGATCCATGACCACTAAACTGGTATCATAGTATAGATATGATTGTAAAACAATTATACGGATGACTTTATCGATTATTTATTAGCGTTTAAAATCAAATATTTTTGTTACGTGGTAATTACGGTTTCAGAACATCTGTTGATGTTAATGGGAATTCTACAAAGTGAAATAATACACTATGGTTCGGTTTGATTACCTGAGTAATTTTATTTAGATAAACCACATTAAAATTATTTTTATATGTTAATAATGGTATCGATTGAATTCAGTTTGAATGATAATTGATACCACGTATTATCATTGAGATGTATCGGAGCTAAAATAATGCAATTAAGCGTTTAGTGGTATTGAATTTTTTTTACTGAAATATTTGTAAAAATGTTCAAGGTTTTTATTCAATTCTGGTCTAGCAAAACAGCATTCTGGCACAAATTGTTGTCTCAAAATGTTGCTGCAATATGGGCCAAATCTTTGATTGTTTACTTTATATTTATTTATTTATTTATTTATTATAAAATAACATTTTAACCATCTTTGTATACAGTATTTGTCATAGAAAGGCTTAACAATCCTGAAAAAAAATTATAAAAACTCTGCAATCTTAATTACGAAGATTTTCAACTTGTTTTTCCCTAAAAAGGGCCAGTTGACGTTCCCTTGCTTCTATCAAATACCCATAAACACATTGTCATTTTCACCTTGACATCTTAAGATAATAAGGTTAAGATGCGTATGGTCCCATTTATCAAACATTTTACTCAATATATAGAAAATAGAATCTAAGAGACGAGGCACTTATATAAATATGGCGATACAACTTTTTTGATACTCTAGAGTTACAATTTTGAAAACTGGGTGCTAAACATATCTGATTAAATTCTGAAATGGCAAAGTCAGAAAGGAAAGAATATGAAATTTATTCGAAATGAAAACAATTTTATCCTTGAGATATAAAAAATCCAAGGCAGCCAAAATTACTTGATCTGAAATCTGCTTCTTTCACCACGTCTTTATCACGTTCAAAACAACGACCTGATAAATAAAATATCGATAACCTATATTCAATCTACGAATGTTTGGTTATGTTTTCTGTTTAAGATACATCTTTTAGTAAAAAAGGCATCAGAACAACTCTTTACTACTAATGGCATAAATCAATTACATTGAACTAGGTACTTCTCGAAACATCCCATAATGATGATACCATGTTGTGACACAAACAACGCATTATTAGTCGGAAAATTACTTAATAAAATTTCTACAATTTTGGATAAATGACTTATTTTCACCAAAACATGTTTACATGTATCGCCGTAAGTTAACACTTTCTTCAATTACCAAGATAAAATTTTATGCACACTGTTTAACGCTTGTGGATATAATTTAAGTGATACTGCAGAAAATATCAATGATATTTAATTTCTTAAAGAGGTTTTTCTTTTTAAATTGAAAAAATAAACAAATCCTTATTATTCATCCATAAATCATAATCTATATATATCCAGACAGTGGTTTTTATTACTTCTTATCGGCCAGGGGCAATATTGTCCGTAATCGCGGCATCCACCTATTCCAAGAAATCTATAAAAAAAAAACCCGAAATGATTACTGTTGATTTGATTTCCGAAGTAAGAGCAATTTTATTCTTGGAAGCATTAATAGCACAATAGCTGCCTATTTCCCCAGAGAAGGCTTTTGATTGTAGTTAACGTTTTATGAATACTACTTTGCACCTTCGCAGATTTGCCCTTTGTTGCCAGGATGAGTAAAATATGATTATGATTTTATTGAAGCAATTTGTCCTATTCTCGTCTATGAGTCATATAAGGATTTAATTTATGACCAGTTCATTTGTAGATTTTGTTGTGATGCTAAAGAAAATGGGAT
>CM056600.1:37182490-37352490 GCA_029721355.1 Tegillarca granosa | reverse complement strand
TAGTTGTTCCGCTTAAAATTGATATTTGCCTTTTAGAAAATAAATTCTAGTTAGGTCACGTAATAAATGTTATTGAGATGAAAAAGGTCACACTAATTACAGTTGTAATTAAACCTGAACTCAGGTCGACATAAAAATGTCAGAGTTTGTACAAGTCATTACAGCTGTGAATATTAACTTAACATATAATGTCATGGTCACAACATTTCACATTTCATCCCTGAGATAGTTTTTGAGATACATGCTCTTGTTTTTAATTGTTTTGAAAAAAAATGCAATTTTAGAAATGTGAAAGATCTTAAAGTCCGATGTATTTTTTCCCAATTAATAATTAATTGATCATTGATCACATGTTTGGAAATAACATTTCATTCAAAATTGATACATGTATTAGCGCTTTGTATAATTCATAAATATGATCGTCGCGAGACTCAAAGGGGTTTTTCTTGTCGTCTACATTCGGTGGTTGGCTCCGTACAAGTATAATGGACTTGGTGGTCTGCGATGTTAACCTGCGACATTGCGAGTAATTGTTCTAGTAAAAAGGTTTAAACGTCGCCAATAGTGCGCACTTTTTAATACAAATAATAATAATAATAATAATAATAATAATAATAATAGGACACTTTTACACTTCGCATTACGTAGGCTTGTGATTAGAACTGTCATGTGCTAATTTTGAATGCGCTGGTTTTGAAGGCATTATTTTAATAGAAATTCAAAATCAGCACATGACAGATTTATTCTGGAGATAAAAAAAATTGTCTTGTAAGGAAAAACTAAAAAAAATTTCCGATTAAGGTAAAACAACGATAAATAAATAAATAAATAAATAAATAAATAAATAAATAAATAAATAAATAAATAAATATGTAAATAAATAAAAAAATAAATGAATGAATGAATGAATAAATAAATTTAAATAAATAAATGAATAAATTATAATAATAATAATAATAATAATGAAATGTGGAGGAATGTTGTTGCTGGGAAGCTCATTTAGTAAAGCACTCGTCTGTAGTGCCAGATCTTCTTGGGCCTTGGTTCGATCCCCGGTCCAAACCTGTAATTTTCTCTTTCCTTTACACCTAAATATTTATTATTATCAAAACCCTAAATAATCATTGTTCATTTCATGCCTTAAAATTGATATATGCGTTTTAATCTCTATATGGATATTAAATGCTGATATGCTGTTAAAAATTTCGACTGTTTATCATTTGCCATTAAATTTTATTTCTATCCTAGAGACCCTGGTGTAAGCAAAATAAAAATAAAAATACCCAGCCTTGATTGTATCATCAATCAAGACAGATTGTCAGTTGACTATCAGCTACTAACAGTTCATGTATTGTATCTTTCTCAAATTATATTAAATTTTCCTAATCAATCATAAATAGACTAAGAAGAAGATATTAAATTAAAAATCGAAAACGAGCGTGACTATGGATTGTCATTTGAGCGTAAAAGTTTAATGCGTTAACAATATTCCAGCCTCCGTTGGGAAAAGGTTCTTCTAATAAAAGAAACCCGCTATGATGATATTTGAATATGGTTGTGTAAGTCTGAATTACCGTGTAATAAAATGATGGTCCGAGTCATGTCAGAGACATTTAAGTTGTCAAGTCGAGGAGACAGCATTCTAAAGATACCCTTCTTGAACGATCAGATAGGATCAGGGCAGCCTTTGTTCACGTCAATTTGGGTTAATTTTAGGGCAATTTTTGCTGATTTATCATGAAGTGTATTGCATGTTTAAATCAATCGGCTTCCCAACATCTATAAACTGCAAGGAAAGAACATCAATTTTTCAATAGCCTAAAGAATATTTTCAAATGCAATATCGAATTTGAAGAATTTTTGCATAAAATCACTTCTACACTAAAAGTGATGTTCCTATAGGGGAAATATTAAAAGCATTTTTCAAGATTATGTTGATATGGGGAACAAAAGATTTTATTGAATTATAAAGTCTGTATGTTTTTTTTTTATTTTTTTTTATTTGATATATCTGTGAGAATCCGTTCCCGATGACTCACACTTTATCAAGATAAAATATATGTTTTTAATAGAAAAACAATACCAAAACCGTTCTTGGTTGCACTTTAATCACCTTCATAGAAACGTTTTACATCTATTTAGAAAATAAGACAGTCTGGCATGCGAAATTCAATTTTCTTAACCAACATGATTTTTCAGCGATATGCTTCCGGATTTTGTGTTTTACCATATTAAATCCGTCATTTGATTGTTGTAAAGCGCGATTGCTGATGTTGAAAACATTTTGTAGGCTATCCAAACCGAGTGTAATCGGAGGATTATTTATTTTAGAGTAATGTGCCTTATTTATCAAAATTCAATTTCAGAGAATTTACGTTTTGTAAGAAACATCAAATAGTCAACTTTTTATTGACGCCATTTGACGCAATTTCTTACCATGCTGATTATTCTTGTATCCGCATGAAATCAAAATAGCACGCCAGTCAGGTGATGAAACTTGGATAAATTTGCTATTAACATGTTGCTTTTTTCAATTCAGAAAAAATCACAAAACTGATTTGTGAATAGCACATGCCGTGCGACAAAAGACTTAAAGAAAAAATGATGAAAATACTTTAATTTATGTTGATGTTAAACTGCATCAAACAATAATTTTTCAATGAGGTTTTCCCTCGATTTAAGATCACTGTCAGATTCAAATCTGTCGTAGCACTGTTTTCAAGGTTTTAGAAGAGATATAAAAAGTTTGTATCATGTCACATACCGTTATGACGTATGCATTTTGTCGTAATGAACTGAAATCAAAATACATGTACATGCCATTTTAACTGTAGTATAAAATGCGGAGCTTTTTAAAATCCTTACGGAGATTGAATATGGTGAAACACAGAAACACATAATCCGAAGATATACCGCCATAATAATCATGCAGGTTAGGGTAAGGAATTCTGGAAAAGTTCATTTAGCTGTAGGTGAGATCTTTGTTGTATGAACCACAGTCTATTCCCTTATGCTTTAAAGCTAGCAGACAATATTACCTGGCGAGCGAAAATAAGACAGTCTGGCATGCGCAATTCGATTTTCTTAACCCACATGATTTTTCAGCGATATGCTTCGATATGCTTTGTGTTTTTTACCATATTAAATCCGTCATTTGATTCTAGTAAAGCGCGATTGCTGATGTTGAAAACATTTTGTAGGCTATCCAAACCGAGTGTAATCGAGGATTTTTAGATAACTTTTGTAGGCTTTCGAAACCTGGTATAATCCAAGGAACTTTATCTTTACAGGCCTAGTGAAAAAATATCAACCAATCAGAAAAGTGAAAAATATTAACCGAATCAGAAAAGTGAAAAATATCAACCAATCAGAAAGGTGAAAAATATCAACCAATCAGAAAAGTGAAAAATATCAACCAATCAGAAAACGTTATTTGTGTAAAATTTAACTATTCAATTTACAAAATGAAATCGTGAAAAGGATGATTCTCAATAAGCCGAGTTATCCGCCTATAGAATTCATAATTTAAAATTTGTTACAATGATATTTACACTGTAAACATGAAAAAGAGAGTACCAAAACGGAACGGTTTTGAATAATAAAAGTTTGTTAAAACATTCCATTATGTGTATAAAACATAAATTTTAGAATACTGCATTCGGTATACTTCCATACAAATACGAATATTTTAATGAAAATAACCGTGTTTTTCAATTAATACACATAGAGCGCATTCCTCTCCATCAAAGATATTTTGACTACCAAAACTTCTATATTTTATCTTCTGTTTTGCAAATTTTGGTTGATGGAGAGGAATGCGCTGGCATTGAAATTTGGGGATAAAGATAAAAAATATTACCCCTTAATCGCCCCACACAACATACATATTTAATGTTAGCTAGCATTCGATTTCCATATCATCTACGCTGGTTGTGTGGTAGGACGTAGGAAATGATAACCTAAAAGTCTTGGGGTCGAATTTTGTGTCCGTTTTTATTTATTTATTTATTTATTTTGATATATTTTATACTATTTTTTTTACTTTTACAATATTTTTTCTTATTTAAACGCAGTGTATTTGCTTCTTCAACAAATAACCCATTTAAATTACGCACTGCTCATCTGAAGACATCATTAAAACTAGTTTCAATACATGTCGTATATATCTAACAACGATATGATCTATCATCAGGCCACTGGTCAATACACGTGCGTTTCCTATACAACATTATAAAGCATGAAAACCACTTAACTTTACCATTGTTACGTAGACGCTGTATTAGTTCACAAGCAAAAATCATGTATTGTGAATGTTGCTCTTTACAATCACGGGTAGTAATAGTGAGAAAACGACCAATGACACATTTCTTTTTTACTAGTAACAATTTTTAGATGTCTTTATTACGTTATTTTTTATATAGGCACGTTAGGCTAAAACTAATGTCATATTATAAAGTTTTGAATATTTCATTCAGAAAATTCAAAAATTTATAATATGACACTAATTTGCATTTGGCCTCGAGTCGATGTTGGGATATAGAGGTCTCCCAAAGGTGTAACCTTGTTTCTTGGCATTTTTTCCTATAGGCGGATCGCTCGGCTTTTTGAAACTCATTTTTACATGTTTGGAATTTGAATTCGCAATAACTAAATTGATTTCTTTTTAAGAGGAAATTTCTGTTTGAAATTTAAAATACCCGTTAAGAGTTTTATCATAAAATTTAAAAAGCATATAAGCTGAAGATTTTACTATTTGTTTTCGTTGACTCAAGTTGAAATAAAAGATTTCAGTGATAGAAACGTGTAGCTTGAAATGTTTTAACCAGCTCTTATTGTTTTATTGTATTAAAGTGGTTATAACATTTGTCGTATTCATTTTTAAAAAAAATATCTATATTATTCAATACATTTGAATGTATTGAAAGATAAAATTTAAAATATATGACCCTTTTGCTTTTATTTTTGCAAAAAAATCGGGTTGTCATCATGCTGCAGTGGATGACAAACGCTGTCATTTGTATTCCTACGCTACACAGTAATGTCATTTTTTTAATCATTCAAGTTGTAAAACTAGAATTCAATTCGTCGTTTGTTATTTAATTATTGAAATAAATTTAATTATTTTCATAAAACAAATATTTAAAAAAAATCTGCATTAATACTTTAGGCTGTAACTATTTAACAAAAAAATGACCAATTTAATATGAATCTAACAAAATTACTCAGAGAGGCGTGGTTGACCAGATGGACAGATGGACTAAAGCTTTTCTTACAAAGTACTAAACGAATGTGTCCGCTAATTTAAACACGTTTGTTATGGAACTTCAATTATGACATAAAAGATATGAGAGATGGTATATCCCTTAACACAAATAGGAACTATTGCTTTAGGAATAATTTTTCAGGTAACTCCGGTTTCTTTACCTTTATCCGACTGTATCAGTATTGGTAATACAAAAAACCACACCCCTCTCTCTCTACTTTTTAACAGTTAAACAATGCCACAGAGTAATACTAAGATAAACCGCTGTTAAATAAAAATTGCAAAATCCGAAATTAAGATGAACCGCCGTTAATTTAAAATTGCAAAATCCTAAAACTAAAATGAACCACCGTTGAATTAAAAATGCAAATCCCCCATTACCCTTAATTCAAAGTTTTGAGAGTGTAAATGTTTTATATATGAATTACATTTGCACAGCCAACTTGGAGAACTCTGTACTAAATCTTGAACCGTTATAATATAAGCACCATCTATCTAACAGACAGAATCAAGTTAAGTATAAATGATTTAAAAATAGATTTATTGAACTATTCAATGTTCAAAGATTAATATAATAAAGCACATCAAAGTGTTTCTATAAAGAAGTCTTAAAAGTTATGTCTAGTCTACATTTGCCATGTCCTGTCCCTAAAGCATGCCATGTCCTGTCTGTAAAGCATGCCATGTCTTGTCCGTAAAGCATGCCATGTCTTGTCTGTAAAGCATGCCATATCCTGTCTGTAAAGCATGCCATGTCCTGTCCGTAAAGCATGCCATGTCCTGTCTGTAAAGCATGCCATGTCCTGTCTGTAAAGCATGCCATGTCCTGTCTGTAAATCATGCCATGTCCTGTGTCCCTAAAGCATGCCATGTCCTGTCCCTAAAGCATGCCATGTCCTGTCTGTAAAGCATGCCATGTCCTGTCTGTAAAGCATGCCATGTCTTGTCCGTAAAGCATGCCATGTCTTGTCTGTAAAGCATGCCATGTCCTGTCCGTAAAGCATGCCATGTCCTGTCTGTAAAGCATGCCATGTCTTGTCCGTAAATCATGCCATGTCTTGTCCGTAAAGCATGCCATGTCCTGTCTGTAAAGCATGCCATGTCCTGTCTGTAAAGCATGCCATGTCCTGTCTGTAAAGCATGCCATGTCCTGTCTGTAAAGCATGCCATGTCTTGTCTGTAAAGCATGCCATGTCCTGTCTGTAAAGCATGCCATGTCCTGTCTGTAAAGCATGCCATGTCTTGTCCGTAAAGCATGCCATGTCCTGTCTGTAAAGCATGCCATGTCTTGTCCGTAAAGCATGCCATGTCTTGTCCGTAAAGCATGCCATGTCTTGTCCGTAAAGCATGCCATGTCCTGTCTGTAAAGCATGCCATGTCCTGTCTGTAAAGCATGCCATGTCCTGTCTGTAAAGCATGCCATGTCTTGTCCGTAAAGCATGCCATGTCCTGTCCGTAAAGCATGCCATGTCTTGTCTGTAAAGCATGCCATGTCCTGTCTGTAAAGCATGCCATGTCCTGTCTGTAAAGCATGCCATGTCCTGTCTGTAAAGCATGCCATGTCTTGTCCGTAAAGCATGCCATGTCTTGTCCGTAAAGCATGCCATGTCTTGTCCGTAAAGCATGCCATGTCCTGTCTGTAAAGCATGCCATGTCTTGTCCGTAAAGCATGCCATGTCCTGTCTGTAAAGCATGCCATGTCTTGTCTGTAAAGCATGCCATGTCCTGTCCGTAAAGCATGCCATGTCCTGTCTGTAAAGCATGCCATGTCTTGTCCGTAAAGCATGCCATGTCTTGTCTGTAAAGCATGCCATGTCCTGTCTGTAAAGCATGCCATGTCTTGTCCGTAAAGCATGCCATGTCTTGTCCGTAAAGCATGCCATGTCTTGTCCGTAAAGCATGCCATGTCCTGTCTGTAAAGCATGCCATGTTTTGTCTGTAAAGCATGCCATGTCTTGTCCGTAAAGCATGCCATGTCCTGTCTGTAAAGCATGCCATGTCCTGTCCGTAAAGCATGCCATGTCCTGTCCGTAAAGCATGCCATGTCCTGTCCGTAAAGCATGCCATGTCTTGTCCGTAAAGCATGCCATGTCCTGTCCGTAAAGCATGCCATGTCTTGTCCGTAAAGCATGCCATGTCCTGTCCGTAAAGCATGCCATGTCCTGTCCGTAAAGCATGCCATGTCCTGTCCCTAAAGCATGCCATGTCCTGTCCGTAAAGCATGCCATGTCCTGTCCGTAAAGCATGCCATGTCCTGTCCGTTAAGCATGCCATGTCCTGTCCCTAAAGCATGCCATGTCTTGTCCGTAAAGCATGCCATGTCTTGTCCGTAAAGCATGCCATGTCTTGTCTGTAAAGCATGCCATGTCCTGTCTGTAAAGCATGCCATGTTTTGTCTGTAAAGCATGCCATGTCTTGTCCGTAAAGCATGCCATGTCCTGTCTGTAAAGCATGCCATGTCCTGTCTGTAAAGCATGCCATGTCTTGTCCGTAAAGCATGCCATGTCCTGTCTGTAAAGCATGCCATGTCTTGTCCATAAAGCATGCCATGTCTTGTCCGTAAAGCATGCCATGTCTTGTCCGTAAAGCATGCCATGTCTTGTCCGTAAAGCATGCCATGTCCTGTCTGTAAAGCATGCCATGTCTTGTCCGTAAAGCATGCCATGTCTTGTCCGTAAAGCATGCCATGTCTTGTCCGTAAAGCATGCCATGTCCTGTCTGTAAAGCATGCCATGTCTTGTCCGTAAAGCATGCCATGTCCTGTCTGTAAAGCATGCCATGTCTTGTCTGTAAAGCATGCCATGTCCTGTCCGTAAAGCATGCCATGTCCTGTCTGTAAAGCATGCCATGTCTTGTCCGTAAAGCATGCCATGTCTTGTCTGTAAAGCATGCCATGTTCTGTCTGTAAAGCATGCCATGTCTTGTCCGTAAAGCATGCCATGTCTTGTCCGTAAAGCATGCCATGTCTTGTCTGTAAAGCATGCCATGTCCTGTCTGTAAAGCATGCCATGTTTTGTCTGTAAAGCATGCCATGTCTTGTCCGTAAAGCATGCCATGTCCTGTCTGTAAAGCATGCCATGTCCTGTCCGTAAAGCATGCCATGTCCTGTCCGTAAAGCATGCCATGTCCTGTCCGTAAAGCATGCCATGTCTTGTCCGTAAAGCATGCCATGTCCTGTCCGTAAAGCATGCCATGTCTTGTCCGTAAAGCATGCCATGTCCTGTCCGTAAAGCATGCCATGTCCTGTCCGTAAAGCATGCCATGTCCTGTCCCTAAAGCATGCCATGTCCTGTCCGTAAAGCATGCCATGTCCTGTCCGTAAAGCATGCCATGTCCTGTCCGTTAAGCATGCCATGTCCTGTCTGTAAAGCATGCCATGTCTTGTCCGTAAAGCATGCCATGTCTTGTCCGTAAAGCATGCCATGTCTTGTCTGTAAAGCATGCCATGTCCTGTCTGTAAAGCATGCCATGTTTTGTCTGTAAAGCATGCCATGTCTTGTCCGTAAAGCATGCCATGTCCTGTCTGTAAAGCATGCCATGTCCTGTCTGTAAAGCATGCAGTCTTGTCCGTAAAGCATGTCTTGTCCGTAAAGCATGCCATGTCCTGTCTGTAAAGCATGCCATGTCTTGTCCGTAAAGCATGCCATGTCCTCTCTGTAAAGCATGCCATGTCCTGTCCCTAAAGCAATAGTTTTATATTTGTGTCAAGGCGTATACCATCTCTGGCATCTTTTATGTAATAACCGCAGTTCCACACACACACACACACACACACACACACACACACACACACACACACAAAAGAAATTTTTGAGGAGGAAGATTTAAAAGCCAAGGAAAGATATAAGATGTTACGTATCTATAAAAACTCTGTCTAATGATTACAATGTTGCATAAAAGTAAATTTTTAAATTAAACAGCATACAATAAAAACGATAATATGAAAATTAACATGTAGTTGGACTGGTCAGCTTAGAACTTTTTGACCTGTATATTAAATTCTTAGGTGAAATAACCTAATACGTCATTTTCGTTGGTACATATCAGATATCTATAATTTAAAGAGAAGACAGGGATTCGATTTTATAAGGGGTTGAGAGAGAGAGAGAGAGAGAGAGAGAGAGAGAGAGAGAGAGAGAGAGAGAGAGAGAGAGAGAGAGAGAGAGAGAGAATGAGAATTACCTGAAAAAGAGAGAGAGAGAGAGATACCTGAAAAAGAGAGAGAGAGAGAGAGAGAGAGAGAGAGAGAGAGAGAGAGAGAGAGAGAGAGAGAGAGAGAGAGAGAGGGGGGGCTCTTTTCTTTTTATTTGAGGTGCATTGTCGATTCTGGGTTTACTGTTTTTTCGCCATGTTGCCTGTAACATAGACTTGAGATAGAGATCAACTGACAATTTTTTCTTTACTATCCGAACCCTGAAATATAGATATAGTTAAAAAGTTTAGATTTTTTTTTCAATTAGAAAAAGGTAGGAAAGAGTCTATATTTCATTGACATAAATAATTAATACAGGGACTTGTGCAAGTCTACCTGTAACAAAGTGTGTATACCTTCAGCTTCATATTGATTGTCATTTACTATTTTACTATAAATAATAAATATGCTTCGGGATATAGTGATATAAAAAGTTGCTATCTGCTTTTTCTCAAATTCGATATAATCTCGTAACCAAGTGTGAAGAACATTTTTGTGTTGATAAAATTCACACAATTAAGTCTACTTTCAAAACCTTGTGTTTATTACGTGTCATTTATGAAAGGATTGCCACAAAAGAACTTCGAGAAGCTCGAGAAAAAAAAGAGAAAGGCGAGAATTTTCACATTATAAGCTTTAATGAAAAGATTGTCGAATAAAGTTGTGATATGTCATCGTTGTAATGTATCTCTGTTCGGTTTTAACTGAATAATTAATAAAAAATGAATTTTCGATTTTGAATTTTAAATTAATCTAAGATGTAAAGAAAGTTATGTATAGATCTTAGAAAAATATTTCTTTCGTTGTCTTTATAACATTATGACAGATCGATTTCCAGATAAATAAATAAATAAATAAATAAAAATGAATAAATAAAAATTAATAAATAATTAAAAATGAATGAATGAATAAATAAATAAATAAATAAATAAATAAATTTATAAATAAAAATGAATAAATGAATGAATGAATAAATAAAAAAACATAAACCATACATGCATAGTATTTTTATTTTCGAGTTTTTTTTCTCATATTTCAAAAAAGGGAATCATCATTTCCTTTTTTATAATTGACGCACGAGCCATATGAAATATTAAGAACAAAAGAGGGAAAAATCCTATATTTTTGCACAAGGTTAATTTTGTTATAACTGTTTTGCTTCAACAAACAACGCATACAAGGAGTCTTCCACCATTCATATTATACTCACCTTACTTAATTTACTGCTTTAAAACAGAAAGAACAAATCTCGGTTTTTTCTCTCATTGTTAATAAACTCACTCCATTAATAAACAAATACAGTTTTCTTATTAAAAATTTTATTTATGTTTCTGCTTGATTCTCCTCGACATTTTTTTGTCCGTTAATAGTGGATATATTCGTAAACAACGTGTAGACTGTTTTCCAACAAGTGTATCGTTTCCAAAACAATGATTCCAAATAAATTCAAATTAAGACCAAAAGACATCCATTCCTTAATGTGGTTAGGCAGTGACAAGCGTATAATGTTCAGTAACTTTGTTTGGTTTGGTCATTAATATTGAATCAGACCATTTAACAATAGTGTGAAATAGGAATTTATTGGGACATTAGATAGAATCTATGACGATGTAATCTTGTTATTGATTCCCTAAGGGTTTCTGACGATGCATTGATTAACGAAACACTATCTATTTGAACGTTTGTTTTTATTTAGTTAAAACAGTTAAGGACAAAATCCAAATAATTAACAATGGTTATCGACTAAAACAAGTGCTTTAATTTGTTACCGATATTGTGGTTTCTCCAATCCGATTTCCTTGTAGATGGTAATATTTTCTCGGTAATAGGGGTCATGAATCCCATTACATTTACATTTCCTATTGAGTTAATTTTAAATGCCTTGTTGAGTGCAACTTTTATTCTATTTACCTAGTAAGTTTGCTTTGGGTTGTAAACTGGACTTGTCTTTATGTGGGTAAACAGGAAATAACATGCAATCAAGTTAAAATGACTGACTTAACGAACATCTTCATCAAAACGGAAAATGGTCATTTTGAGTTTGAATTGGAAAGGTTTATTCACCTATATCCAAGCTGCCAGTTCCGGGATGACGTTGAAAACTTGAGTACCCGGAAGAAACTCAAACTGAGAACCGATAAAAGTGGCCTTGGGTTAAATCCTTATGAGACAATTCTAAGTGCCCTTTAAGTACGACATAAAAAATAATAATCTATTTAACAATATATTCACTTTTATGTAAGCCAAAATTCAAATTCATTTTTTTCTTTTACAGTTATTTCAAAGAAAACAGATCATTTTCCTAGACGAATCCACACATCAACTGATGTTGTAGTTACACAGGGACAAACGGCTATATTACCATGTAAAACAAACGAGGAAAATCACGAGGATTTAATGGTAAGTTTGTGTTTGCATTTTATTACAACCGTAATAACATAATGCATCAATTATAGGTGGTCTCTCTTTTGTGTGTCTTATGCTGCACTCTCGTGTTTTCTTTTCTTTCTTTTTTTTACCTTTGATGTATAAAGGCCTGAATGGTTCGCGATGCTCAAAAGCTTAGACGTTTCATGCCGGATTACGAGTACCGTCTTGGTGGCTCACTGTTAGAGCCTTTGCCTCGCGAGTGCGAGCTTGTTGCGTGAATTCTAACCACATGGTCATATATACATTAGACTTTTAAAATTTGATGAACTGCTTTCTTGCCTGGCGCTAGGCAATAACAACACACAGTAACGACTGGTTCACCCGGTACCTGGATAATGCAAAGAGGGGATTGGTGTGTCTGCCTGGAGTGTACTGACCCAGCTTAGTGAGCTAGCACGTTCATGATTGTGCGCTAATACACGAATGGTTGAAAAAATACTGATACGACGTTAAACACTATTAAAACCAACTAACCAATCAACCAGAGTACTAGTATTAACAATTCAAAAATAGTTGTCGCGTGCTTATTTTTGAATTATTTTTTTTTAATTGATAAAAAGGCAAAATAGATAAGCACATGTCAAAAATACCCAAACCTTTTGAATTTGCTTAAGAAATATATAAAATAGCTTTTTCTTCGAACAATTGAAAAATTTGGTTATACTAAACATTATACAAATAACTTCATTACTGTAACGCGGATAACTTGCAATTTGCAATCTGAATCCGAAATGTGATAATGTCAAAAATTTGTAGGATACTATCATATATCAATGTTTTAGTATCTTTAATGGTAAAGAATTCGTCAGATAGTATACTATCGCTTCCTCTTGGGCAAGCGATAAATACCGTTATCTGTATAACAATAATACAAATAATATCCCAAAAGATTTTCAGCCTGTCCAATACAGCATGGGCAGAAATTGATCATCTGTTGAATAGGCCTTATAAAAGCTTATGAAGATATGCTTCTCTCAACTATATCCGACATGTGTTTGACAGTAAATGAGCAATGCTATCATGATAAAACCCGTTTTGTTTGCATTTAATAACATGAAGAAATAAAATCAATCAGTCAGATCGGTATTGAAAATAACTTTGATTGCTACAAGTAAAATGGTATAACATTTGGTCAATAGTTTTTGACGTTTTGTGTATTGTGCTAAAAACGAAAATATTGATTGTGTATAAGTAATCGTGGCATGTTTACATATCAAGTTGTCTGAGTAATACAAAAATGATTGTATTTTTGTTGATTTTGTATGTCATCATTTCATGGTTTGTAAATTATATCATTTGATATTTGACTGGTATTAAATAAAGACATCTTAAGTCTCAATAAGTCATTTACAACGCGTTAAGAAATTATTACACAATTCATTCTTAATCACTTGCTGTAATAGTTGTTTAAGGCAAGACATTCGAAGAATACTTTAACAAACCATACCTATGTATATCATTTACAACGTGTTAAGGAATAATTACACCATACATTCGGAATCACTTGCTGTATAGTTGTTTAAGGCAAGACATTCGAAGAATACTTTAACAAACCATACCTATGTATATCATTTACAACGTGTTAAGGAATAATTACACCATACATTCGGAATCACTTGCTGTATAGTTGTTTAAGGCAAGACATTCGAAGAATACTTTAACAAACCATACCTATGTATATCATTTACAACGTGTTAAGGAATAATTACACCATACATTCGGAATCACTTGCTGTATAGTTGTTTAAGGCAAGACATTCGAAGAATACTTTAACAAACCATACCTATGTATATCATTTACAACGTGTTAAGGAATAATTACACCATACATTCGGAATCACTTGCTGTATAGTTGTTGAAGGCAAAACATTCGAAGAATTCTTTAACAAACCATACCTATGTAAATCATTTTGCCGTTGGTTCCGGTTTTTATTCGGCAGGTTCGATGGGCAAATTGGTCTAAAACGTGTTTACAGGACACGTGGCATCTCACGGCTTAAGTTGGACTTCCATAAGAACAGATCGTAGTGTGAGGCGTTTGTTAGTTTGCTTGCAGGTGGTTATCTCCAGGTACTCTGATTTTCTCAATTATTCAAGAAAACCCTTTATTTAGGCGTGAAACACAATCACTCCATTTTGAGTTAAGAGTCAGTGAATTACAATCATTTGTCCAATTTTCGGTAGGTTTTTCATATTTCGTTCATTAATGGTTTTGTTTATTTGCTATTGCAAATGCATGCCGATGTTTTAAAGAGTCATTGTGCTTTTAGATTTCATTTATATTACTCTTTTTCTTGTTTTACTTATGTAATAAAATGGTTCAATACGAAATCGTATTGGGACATTTTATTTTTTTCTGCCTTAACAAAATACACATTTGCCATGACAGTTTTATTTGCAATTAAAGCATAGTTATTTGACGTGGCAGATAATTTAAAAAACACATTGTCCTTAACGCTCATGTACGTATGTGCAACAGTTTAAGAATAACCCTTACATTTAATAAGAAATTACATTATAACGTTTTCGTTTCGAAAAAGAAGAGGTTTCAAAAATCTTAGAATTTTACATACAACATCTGTATCTCATAATCATCGGCCATATTGATGTACACGTATATGCAATGTTTGGTGTTGGTGTTCTATATTCTTGTTTGGAACAATCTGTGCCAAAAACAATACGTATACTTACCGTTCGTTTTTTTTTTTACGCGTAGATTTTTAGATAAAATCTGGGGCGTTTAAATTAGTTTTTACTCGGTTTAAATGTCTTTGAATTGACATTTGGTTAAATTGTGTTATTCTTAGGGTTTAAGAAAAAGAAAAAAATCACTCTTTGCAATCCATGTTCTTATTGTGAGAAGGTTTGTCAGTCTGCTTACCGAAGACGGTGATGTTCAATGGGCACTCCGTTTTCCTAGACTAAGCCAGAACTGACCGCCTGGACAAATGTGAGAGAATAATGACAGGCAAAATTATTTACTGCACCACCAAATACAGCAAACATCAGCATGACTTTATTGTCGAAGACAGCGTCACAATCAATTAACGTCATTTACACGTTATTGGGCGCGCGGGATTGACCCGAATATTTTTAAATGTTCGACCAATGAAATCTCTATTATTTGTCAAATTGGATTATTTCATTAATTCTGCAACAAAATTATCGACAGACGTAAATTGTATGAATTAGATCTTGGTTCTCGTAGGTACAATAATTCTTCTCTGCCGGCGAAAAAAAATGGTTATAATGCAGCTAGTTTTATTGACAAAATCATAGATATTTCTACAGATTTAATTAATTTCCTGAGTAAAATATATCTAACTCCCATGAAATTTTCTGATTCAGTTTACAACGGTAAAATTTATATTAACCAAGCTGGTCATGTCATGAATCTATGATCCTGAAACTTCCTTGTGTAACACATACTGGTACATGTCTATGAATGTATTTATTTATAAGAGCAATCGATGTATTATGTTGATATTTTAAAATGTACATATTTTTACAGGAGCGAATGAATGAATCTAATAGAGACATATGACATCAAAAGGAAGTTTGCTTTAAAATGTTTTTTGTTTTCAATGTATATTTTTCCCGTTCATAAATAAAAAGTGGCTCGGAGATTAGGACGTTGTTTAAAACACCTAGGTTTAAATCCAACTCCTCAAGATAGGTTGCTTCCTCGCTTGCCACAAGTCGATAGCTTTCTTTGTGAACTTTGGTTTTCTCCACCATCCTCTTACTTACCGCATCGATATAAATGAAAGAGACTTGGTTATCACGTAAATCACAATTACCTCACTCCACGCTTTATGATTGTTAATCCAATCCATTTTATTTCAATCTAATGAGTACGGGGGAGTAAAAACAAAACAAAACAAAGCACAAAGCACTGCCAAACAACTCTACAAAGTAATGGTTTACTTTATATTTAAAACGTTTTAACAATGCTTTAACGATTTTTAACAAAACAGATCACAACTGTTAAAATAAAAAAAATGATCCATGTAGGTATGCTACATTCTGAATCTATTTTTGTTTTGCCTGCAGTATATATATTGAGAACGTAAGGAAAGTCTCAACGCGATAGGGGGATTCTTGAAGATTTTTTTCTTTCCTACAGTTTATAACTTTTGGGATGGGTGAAGGTGTTAAGAAAAACCGTATTTTCCCCCTATCTCGTACATTACTGCTTAGCTTCCAAAACTAGGGTGGTCTAGCTGTTTTTTTTTTTGATTTCACTTACGTGCATAAAAGAATTTCTAAATAATATCATTCTGAAGTTCAAATACACAGTCTTTTGAATTTGATTTTTTCCGCCTCAATAATGATAATAATGTAGCTTTAAAAATAAACTCATTTATATGAGTTTCCAGGTGACAAATTTAAAGCTAGTTGAAATATAATTTACTGTCATTTATATTGTATACTCATAACATTTAAATGGTTTTCGACTTGTCCGCATTTTATCTTACGGTGGTGTTCAAAAACATTTATGTCAGTTTATTTACTTTTTGTTTAACCTTCGCCAAACTAAAACTGCATTGCTAGGGTTCAAAGTTTTTTTTTTTATAAAGAACACGTTGACATTTTGACCGACCGATGATTAACTCAAAACAAACCGGGGATGATTAAGGATTTTTTTGTTGATGTCCTATTATTTATTAATTTTTTTCTTTGCTTTTTTTCAGAAACGTTTGTTTCATATAATCAAACACGTGTTATTTATGCAATCAAAAAGTGCTTATAATAAGCTTTTAAAACCACACCTGTAAAAAAATATTACTACCTAATAATGACAATAAGGTTTCTAACAATGTTTTACAGATTATATGGATGAATCCGAAGAAAATTTTGATAAGTCAGAAAGAAAGTAGATTTATAGATGATACCCGCATGAGTATAGAGCGACCTTTTCTTGGAGATTGGAACCTTCACGTGCGACACGTGCAGTACAAAGATAAAGGAGTTTACACGTGCACTATAAACAGTTATCCTGTTTTTGTTAGACATATTAATTTAACTGTACAGGGTAAGACACTATAATAATAATAATAATAATAATAATAATAATAATAATAATTCCTTTAAGTGGACATTCGCTTGAAAATATACCTTAGAAATTATAATTTTCGATTTTTTTTCCAACAATTAAAAAAGACTAATTATAAATGATACAAACATTTTATTTAGAGCAGGCTATCATTTAATCCAGGTAAACTTGAAAAATAATCAATTTAAAAAATTCCTAACCTATAATCTATAAGTGGTCTGTAAAGCTTCTGAAGCTTAATCATTGTCGTCAGTGAAAACTTCGTAACATCTAAACAAATTTTAGGTTCAATTTTGGAAAAAAAAAAAAAAGAAACGTTAAAAATGATATAGAATGATGTCTTACTGGTAAAAGCATTAAGATACACTAGCTTTTCAAAATGAATTTCAAAGGAATTTTCGAATTCAAAAGATTTATATTTTAATAACCAACTAGTTTAATGAATAGCTTTGTGCAACTGGTCCAGCTATTTTATGTCTTTGATTAAAAAGATGCGATAATACAATATAATTCATCTTTTGAGATGAGTTGAGTTGAGTAATGGCGTTTAACGTCCCAGTCAAGAATAACTCACTTATATCGAGACGTCGCCAGCTATAGGCGAATGCGTAGAGATTTTGCCTTTGCGTTTCATTGATGACATGCATAATACAGCAGAGTTCTTTGTCGTGCCACGCCTACCGTAACATGGGACCTCCTTTATTTAAAGTTCTCATCCGACGGAAAGAACCGTGAATTCATTACCTAATGCCGAATGTTTGGCACTTTCAAGTCCTGGGTCAGAACCCGGTCGGAGTTCAAACCTACGACCTCCCACATACGTAGCGACCACTCTACCAACTGAGCTATCGCAGTGGTTAATCTTTCGAGATCTTGTTGGAACTGTCACTCCTACCACAAATTCAGATTAAATTTAAGTATATGTTCCAACATACAAAACTATTTGAAATGACATCACGATTAGGTTATTTACTTTTGATTGTTGTTCTGCTTTCTGTAAATTTCTTTCTTTTTTTTATTGTTTTACTGTTGTTGGTTATTGTTTTTATTACAGTTCCATCAAGGATAATTGATAGTTCTTCAACGAGTAATGTGCGCGTGCGCGAAGGGGAGACAGTTAAACTTGTATGCAATGCAACTGGTATTCCAACACCTCAAATCACGTGGTACAGGCAAAGTTTTAAACATGATGATGTGAATGAAAGTAGGTTAAAACACACACACACACACACACACACACACACACACACATATATATATATATATATATATATATATATATATATATATATATATATATATATATATATATATATATATATATATATATATGTATATATATATGAAATACGTCTACGAGATTTTGTCAGGATATTGGCCGGACAAGGGTGTCAAGGCTACGCAGTTTTGTAAGAATAGTTACCGGACCAGGGTGTCACGGCTACTAAATTTTGTCAGGATATTGGCCATGTAAGTGTTTAAAGGCTACGTAATTTTGTCTGAATAGTAACCGACCCATGGTGACACGGCTACGCAGGTTTGTCAGAATAGTTACCTGACCATTGTGTCACGGCTACGCAGTCTTGTAAGAATAGTTACCGGACCATGATGTCAAGGCCACACAGTTTTTTCAGTATATTAACCGGCCCTTGGTGTCACGACTACGCATTTTTTATTCAGAAAAGTAACCAGACCACGGTGTCACGACTACGCAGTTTTGTCAGAATAGTTATCGGACCAGGGCGTTACGACTAAGTAATTGTGTTTACAATGCGGCCAAATAAAGCAATACATGCTTCTTTAATAGCAGACAAGGAAACCAGTATCTTTTTTTCTGGTAGGCTTTTGTAAATATTTCATTGTTAAAAAACGCTTGTTATTCATTCACTGTCTATAAAGCTTGTTTAAACCCCAGCTTCTGCCTCTGGGGTGAAGTCCACTTACGGATTACAGTGGCACTAAATTCTTGGTTCGAACTCAATCAAGCAGATCCCAGTGTATAAAAGTCAGTTCACTTGCTAAAGATTTTCCCACAACTTCGGCATAAGTGAAAAAAAATCTTCACTTGGAATTAACTTCATTACTCCGTTATACACAATTTTGTTATTTAACACATGTATTTTATTTTTCATACACAATTACAGCAAATTATGTAAAGTCTTAATTTTATTGTATAGAACACGTGGGAGATTATTCATGATATTCACGATATGATTAATTATTTTACAGAAGTCGGTAATGTTGGTGAGGAGTTGATTATACGCAACATATCTAGATATTGTGGAGGAACATATTTATGTCAGGCGTATAATGATGTACCCCCAGCAGTATCACGTCCTATAAAAGTCGAGGTTCAATGTGAGTAGCTTCCTAAAAATATTCAAATATATAAAAGTAAAACAATATAAAGCTCATTTTTCTGACTTATTTAAAGCTGCATTAAGTTTTCCTATGTAAAAATTAAAACGGTGCTGATCTAATTAATGATGTTTCTAATGAACAATGTTACATTTGTTTCAACGATAAAAGCTCGAATAAATACAGAAACAACAATAATTTCCCGGCAAGATGAAACCTGTGGGATCTTATTTTAGAACATGGTTACGTCATAAAAACCGGGTCATTTAAACACAACTTACAAACCGGTGAAATACGATAAATTAAACAAAGAATTACACTAAATTTGTCATTTGTAACTTTGTAAGGGATACTTAACACCATTGCGAATGCATTTGGATATTTATGGCGGACAATTAATACAATAAGTCAGGTTTCACCTTCAATTCATTGGATTTCCCGTACATCCGCGCGTATGCTCCAAGCAAATAATAATCATCGTTTAACATTGACCAACCCGATAGAGGATTCCGTTAATTTACAGCTAATATGAGTGAACTTAATGCAGCTTTAAGAAGATTTATAACAACACTATGATCAATAATTTAAAGTGAAACACACCATTCATAAGACTTTTAAAATTAAAGATAGCACTTCCTCGTATGACCCTCGGCATTATCAGGACAAAGTTTCGACAGGGTCACTCGAAGCCAGAATAATATGACTGGGGGAGTGGTATGTTTGTCTGTGGCATGCCGACTCAGTGAGCTAGCACCTTAAAAGTCGCCCTGAGTGTATATACACAAACTTGTTCTTAGATAAATCTTTAGAAATTAATAAACTTTTGTTGCGAATAGCTGAAATTTATCTGATGAGACATTAAACAACAGTTCAACCAATACAACGCCTCCATCGATGGATATTAGGCATTTGTTGTTTTTTTTTTTGAAAGATAAGACACTTCTAAAATTTGTTAATATATAAATTGACGTCTTAATACAACAAAATTAGCTGCAAAATCCTGATACTTTCTCGGGGAAAACCTTTTTTACTTTAATCAATATTTGCTTTAGGTTTATGAAACATCTAATTTCTAATAAAGAAATGCAATCAAGACACTAATATGCATTATCAGCAAGAAATATACATGGCATCGATTGTCTCTTAGTTTTATCATTTTTTCGAGCAATCTTAAAAATGAGTGTTCACAGATTGACATGAACATTCAGCGAACATACATGCATACATTGGACATGAACATACATCAATCTAAAAACGAATGTACATAAATTAGCATGAACATCTAGTGAACTTTTGTTTGAAACTGCATGCATACATACATACATACATACATACATACATACATACATATATATATATATATATATATATATATATATATATATATATATATATATATATATATATATATATATAATTCAAATAATTCATGTTTAATTTAAATTAGACAGTTGCATTTAAATTTTAGTAGTAATATATTATTCTGTAGACGTTTTATCGATATGGACTGAATGTAACTTTTTTTCTTCACATGTCTGGTTTATGACATATCTCAACAAACAAGTAATCGATTATATTGAGCTTATATTTGTAAGTAAAGCATTAAGATGTGACTACTTGTTAATAAGTTACAATGATAGAGTGCTTATATATGATCTCGACATGCAATACATGGATGTTTTAGACAGAAACAAAAAAGAGTTTTGAAAAGCATAGAAAATAACCAATAAGCATATATGTTTAACTCTGAAACTTATTTTTATTATAATAATAATAATAATAATAATAATAATAATAATGATGATGATAATAATTGTTATGATGATGATGATGATGATTATTATTATTTTATGATGATGATGATAATAATAATAATAATAATAATAATAATAATAATATTTTTATTATTCAATTTTCTTTGAAACTCGATTTAATTCAAATTTAATCATTTTACAAGATTTCAGTCAACAGGAAAATTTAAAGGAAAACAAAATATCTTAAAAGAAAAAAGTGTTTCATTACAAATTATAATTCGGGCAATTTTCGCGATCCTTTTTTTTTTTGTTCATAATAGAAAGATTACAGTGACGCGAGAAAAAATCTTTCGCTAATATCATATTTTGATTAAATTCACTTGCAATTGCACTGGTCGTTTCCCGAAAACACAAAAATCAAAATACGCGAATAAATTACCCCTAAATAAGAATTTCGTCTTAAAACAACAAGAATCATAATAACAAATAATTAAACCCTAGCAATATTTTTAGAGAAAGTGTTAAACATCATTTTGTATGTAATGGAGCGTTTTCATTGACAACGCAGATTTTGGAATGCGGTGATTTAATGTGCGGGAATTTCTGTCTTTGATTACGGGCGCACTTAGCAATTTTTTTGTCTGTGTGTGTATTTTTATCTGTTTGTCTCATGCGTTAGTATTTCAATTTCATATCGAGTTACATGAGTTGTCGTAATGATGACGTTATTCAGGAATTTTAAGCCTTATTTTTGCGCAAGTAAGTTTTAAGTAAGTCTTCAAGAACATCTTGCTATAAAAAGTATATCCGCAAAATTTCAGAAGTTCTCGTGTTTTTTTTTTTTTAATTATTGCCTTTATACTGTCATGCATCAATTTTTAGGAAAACGACAGAAAATAGAAAAAAATACTTGATGAAGCAAATGCTGTGATATTAATTTAAATTGTTGAGTGGTTTTAGAAAATCAAAAGATGGTTTCCATGGGAACAATTAACACTTTGAAAATGTAAATAAACTTGAGGCAAGTGTCAATCCGATATGCAAAATCAAGTTCAGACACCTATTTTGCGGACAAATTTTGGCGGTACAAATATCGTGGATAAACATAAAGTCCATTACGAAACTTTACTAACACATGTTGCGGCCACTGATTACAGAAACCATTTACATAAAAATCAACATATTATTTATAGTGTTAATGATAACATGGAGTTCATTCTTCAACACTTTATATTTATAGTTAAACCGGAAGTTCTTCTTCGTAACAAAAGAATAGGGCAGTCAGTTGGTAAAGAAACAATACTGGAATGCATAATTAATGCATCTCCACTAGAAGATTATTACTGGAAACGGGGATCACAGAAAATAGTTCGGGATAGAGATTGGAACTATAGAATCGAAATTTATCCGGAAAAACCATATACTGTGTATCTTAGACTTCATATTGTAAGCCTGGATGCTAGTGATTATGGAAGATACACTTGTGTAGCAAAGAATATTCTTGGAACAAGACAGGATACGATGTCATTGTATGGTGAGTTATAGTTAATGGCGTATTATGTCTATAAGAAGGTTGTTTGTTCCAATGTTGTTTTACGTCACATTAGCAATTTTAAGCAACTTGATGTGAGAATTTTTACACAGTACACTCGCCCGATGTTGCAAATTAAATATCAGACCACTCAGCCCATTTAACTGGTATAACTTATGTCACCAGTAAAAGCCTACGGCAAAGAAAAATCTTTCTCACTTTTGGTCAACCGGGGTTGAGCCCACTGCAATGAGAAGTCTTGTGTTTGAAAACTAACGTATTAACCACTCGGCCGCAATAGCCCTAATATCTCGAAGAAACGGTTGATGTATGAATGAATGGATAAGGATAACATTGGCTTTTTTGGAATATTATTTACCGCACAAAAGAAGACTCACTTTGTAATAATTTTGTGATAACATTAAAAAACTTCTTGCAAAAAAACTGCAACTTTTTCTGTGCAATTGAATGGCTAAAAAATTCTAAAGTAATCATTCAATCTTTCAAAAGCGTATATGGACATTTTTTCTAGTCTATTTTGGTGAATAACTTATCTGCAATAATGATTTTTTTTTATATATTCCAATTGAGTATTTTGTCACGGATGCCACATTTAATATGATTATGCATTCTGTCACGAATGATAAGTTATTCGTTTTGTGTTTTAAACTTTTCAATAGTTATCCATTCTATGCATTGGTTTTACAAGGAAAAGCTGTAAAGAGAATGTTCAAACATTATTTATTAAAATTTATTATTTTTTGCGGAAGAAAAGGTCAAATTCTTGTTGTTAATTATTGTTGAGAATGTCCCATAACACTAAAGAGTGTAGTCTATTTGGAAAACGCAGTTAGAACTAAATAAACATCTATCATAATTTACATTTCAATAAATCTTCCAGAGTACAAAGATCCAACGACGACGACAACCACTGTTAGAACAACGACAGTACGAGAACTAACGACAACAATGAATTATCGTTATAGAAGTACTAATAGTTTGAACAAAGCTGTACATACTGATAAAGATGTATTATTAGTTAGTGATGGACAAGTTATACATAAAAATAAAAAAGATGGATTGGTAAAACCCAAGAAATCGTCTCCGCCGAAACAGGAGAGCATTAAAACAGGTCAGTAAAGACGTGCAGCATTTCTTTCTCTATTAATTTTTTTATCATAGCCAATTTTATGAAAATGCGTAAATGTGCAATTCAAGTTTGACTGGCGCATATCTTTTTGTTTTCATTAACTTACGTATAATTATATATATGTGTGTGTGTGTGTGTGTGTGTGTGTGTGTGTGTGTGTCGTAACGAGTAGAGAGTTAAACGCCCTAGTCAAGATTTTTTCACATCTATCGTTGCGGTTGGGTTGATGGAGAAGTCGATAGTACCCGTAGAAAAGTAGACTTTCGGTATGTGAACCGAAACAATTTCTCACACTAGTATCTGCAGTATCTGCTCGAAAGAGATTTAAATCTAGGTGGTAGGGAGTATTTGTTACCCACGAAAAGAGGAACCTGCTCATTTAAAGGTTTGAAACAAGTTTTCTTTATTCTTCCCCTTTACATACATATATCTAACATTTAAGCATTTTTATATTAAAACTAACAAACTAAAGTACGAGTAACCTGTGCAAGTTTTTGGCTTTTTTACATCAAACATTTTAGAACCATTTCCTCTTTATAGTATCTGTTTTATGTAGTTGGAATTATTTCTAATTTTTTGTTAATTGCTTTTGAAGTCAACATAATTTTAATATTGTTTAAAGTGCATCACTGAGAATGAGACAATTGAAAACAAACAAGTGCACCAAGTAGATTTGGATTAATAGGTGTTTTTTTTAGGAAAGGGGTTTGCTTTTTACAGCAGGAAACTAGCACATTCACTCAAACATTGAATAAATGACACGCTTTGTTCTTATTTGCTGTCTATTACCTTATGATATGAGAACTATTTGTGTTTTGACTTCATATCTTCTTCATACCGGCCTTTGCACCTCTAAACACATAGATTCAAATGAAACGTAGATAGAAAAAAATATTTAGAAACTCGATTATCAATGTTTTGGGCTACTACAATTTTCTAAATAAATAAAGAATTTCTTTTTTCGATATCAGAGATAGAATCTCAACCGGGACGTAATTATAAAACATCACCACGCAGTTGCAAGCTTACTTGGTTGTACACAGGCTAAACATTTACAGCTTGTTTTAAAATTTCGCTCTGTATTATTATTATTATCATTATTTTTATTATTATTGCAGGTTACATAGGCACAGGTAGTGTAAATATTGATCAAGGTTGCTGTAGAAAATTTTCCATGGAGGTGTTATCGTTAACAACATTAATCACAATAATATGTTTTTCGTCTTGAAACAAAAGTTTTGTTAACCGGACAAAGGCATGTACGTCGACACTGCTGAATGAACATTGAAAAACCTGTGAAAGAATATATATATATATATATATATATATATATATATATATATATATATATATATATATATATATATATATATAAAGACTGTTAAATGATACTTATGCGAGAAAACATGTTATGTATGTGAAATCACAATTCTTATCGAGAATTGATTGGTTGTATGTTTTTCCCGTGATTAATTATTTAAAAAAAATGAAATAAGGTCCTTCGTGATTGTGTAATATAATGCATGTTACAATGTTACACGTATATAAACTTATATAACATATATATATATATATATATATATATATATATATATATATATATATATATATATATATATATATATATTATAATGTTTCTAACTGATGTAATTAGTTTTGTTTGCATTCCTATACATATACTTTTCTTTATTTTAGTTTCAAAAATAACTCTGTCTTAAAACCCGTCCTTTTCATGTTCAAGAATTCATATAAGCCTGTTTTAAATAACAAAAAATCATATTGTCTATAAATTGACTAAACCTTCTTTATTTCGTAAAGTTTTACCAAGCAGAATATAAAAAAGTGATGGCTGTTTTGATAAACGCATAGATATTTTTATTAAATGTATACAAGGGTAAAAATTAAAAGCTTAAATAGCTTAATCAAGTTCTGACATGGATAACACTACTTTGTTTATTTTTGTCTTCCCCATATAAATATTAAGTATATATAATTACTTTGTTTTATGGATTGCGGTTTTGACAAGGACTGGTATGTTTGTCATATATATATATATATATATATATATATATATATATATATATATATATATATATATATATATATATATATGTTATACGTATCTTTGTTATTGTAAACTCTAGTAACTGTTAAGGTTCGCATTTAGTATGAGTGAAAACAACATACATATATTGTGATAATTTTAAGGTAAACCAAAATGGGATAAGATGTTAAAAGTTTGCCAAAACAGGATTTGCGTTGTTGGCTAAAACCTGTTATGCATTCTGGATTAATCATAAGTCATCCTTATACATTATTTTTTAAAGTTTTTTCTGAAATAAAATGCCGATTTGATATATGTAATATATGTGTTCGAAAATCACGTTTCAAATTTCGAATCCTTACCAGTCATGTACATATACTTATTATATGTTAAAAAATTATAACAAATTTATACTGCCTGAGATTCAATGTATTTGTGAACATGAGTGTTTTATAATTTCATAGAGAATCCAGTAAACTTGAAAAAAAAAGTTGGCATATATCACTTACCTAAACCTAGTACTTACGAACAATCGATACGCATTACGGATAATAGTATTTTTCTGTACTTTAAATTTTGATATTATGCTACGAGGATTTAAAACTTTTAAATGGTGAATTATTTTGCCCGTACGAAGTAATAATTAATCAATGAGATCATTTCCTGTTATTATCGCATTTTTAGTTCATAAAATACCCGTCATCCTATTTCTGTCTACAAAAACATTTAATTGGAAAACATATTTATAACTGTTTTCACTAGCGGATAGATTCAAGTTAGAGAATATTGGAAAACTGTATTAAAGTTTATATTCAGTTGTATTTATTCACCGTAAAATACTTAGATTTCGAGAGAACACGTAATAATGTATCGTTGCATCACGTGATTAACTTGGCGATAGGATATGCAATTAATCAACTGTTAATAGGACATATATGTTGTGTTCTTGGTTGCATTGGCTTTTTCATCTTTTTAAAAAAAAGTTTTAGTATATATTGCCTTAATTAATCATGTTTAATTATTTTCTCGTGTGATAATGTTTTGTTTATTATTATGTCAAGATATCGTATCTGCGCTTTAATTTATTGTAAAATCATAGTGTAAAATAATATAAACCATTTATTTTTCTGTTTATATATAAACTGCTATTAAAGCACTAGACATTCAAACATATTAATACGCAATAATGAATTATGTAAGTAAACCATACAAATATTGTTTGTGCATTGTTTAATTTCCATTCCATTTGAATTGCATTTATATAATATGATTTTATTGTTGCAAATGCAAAATGTACTTTTTCCGTTTTGTTTTACTATTTAAAAAAACTGTTTTATAATTTAAATCATGTTTTAAGTTTTTAGACGTTTGGTCAGGTACATAAATATGTCTGTGTTTGCCAAAAACTGGCCAGTTTAATAAATATGCCAAAACTGGTCAGTTTAATAAATATGCCAAAATGGTCAGTTTTATTAATTGCATATTGATTACGTTCAGTTTAGCATCATTTCAGCTATTTACAACGACAAAGAAATTTTGTTTATCTCCAGAGAAAATATATACACAGGACTGTGTTGAACAATTTGAGAATGTACAAATTTCTGAACTATTTTGTTTGTGAACGTGTTTTAAATTTCTAATGCTACTGTAGACAATACTGTACCTTACAGTTCACTTGTACAGCGTAAAGGCCAGCTGAAAAAATAATTGTAAAAAAAAAAAATTTCCGACAAAATTTAAATTTGTTTATTGTGTTCTATAACCTAATACCTAATCAAAATTATACATAAGATAAGGATTAGTGATAAACTTACATGTGTAATTATGTTACATGTTACTCAAAACCGTCTTCTAGGCCAACTATTTATTTTTCATTTCTTTTCATATAGGCTGAAAGAATATGAATAATTTAAAGTAATGTATAAATATGAAATACAAATGTAAAATCGTATCCAAGTGTACAATATGGTTTCTGAGAAACATTGTTTTTTTGTAATACAGATAAGATTTTACTGAAATTACATTGTATTCATTTTCATTATAAATAAAATATTAATAAAATTGTTACTTATACATAGGATTTTCGTATAAAAAAACAAAATGGCAAACTAATACGAATATTTGTGAACAGCTTATATCTGGAGTTTAAACATCAGTAGAAGTGGAACAGCATGCATTTGAAATAAAAACCAACACTTCATATTGATGTATATATGTGTCATATACCACTTTTAAAATTTAATCATAAAAATACATTCAAAAAGTGGTATATGACATATGTGTCGGTCTTTGTAAAAGAAGCCTTAAAGTTTATGATTCGAAACTGGCATAAAGGAAGTTATCTTGCAATTGATTTTTTTAGTGTCATAAACAATTTGAGAATTAAGGTTCTAAAAGTGATTAATGTTATAAAGTTAAAGAACCACCAACTTCTATTGTTCCAATATAAAAAATAGACAAACGTTAACTTGAAACTACTAGATTTAAACAAAATGATATGATGAAGACATGATAAAAATATAAAAATAAACACGTTGCAAACTTGAATTTAAAAATGCTTTTAAATATGTCTTTTTAAAAATCTTTAACGTGAAATAAAATAGGCTTGGAATTGAACGTTTTACTTTTGCAGTCAATAAACATAATTATTTTTGGTTGATTGATTTTTCATTTGTATTTTTGCATTTTGTTTATTCTCCAAAAATCAAAGGACCAAAGCGCTTATGGTAGTCAGGTCTTAAGTTTAAAAGATTTCAATCAACAGAGTCAAACAACAAAATTTCAACAAATATAAACACAGCAATAACAAAAAAAAAATAAATAAATTTAAAGGCAAAAAAATAAATGGAGGAAAATAATGCCACTGACATCGAACCTAGAAGACGATACACACTCGAAATGGTTTAGCTTGCCTATATATACAGGTAAAAATTCTGCACATTCGCCTA
The DNA here is from genome assembly GCA_029721355.1 of Tegillarca granosa. NCBI lineage: Eukaryota > Metazoa > Mollusca > Bivalvia > Arcoida > Arcidae > Tegillarca > Tegillarca granosa. Next base: position 37,323,765 of record CM056600.1, on the reverse strand, counting down.
TAGCTTGTGACGTCTCGATATAAGTGAAATATATTCTTGACTGGGAAGTTAAACACCATTACTCAATTCAACTATTTCATTTTAGAGGCCGTGTTTTGATAGAATGTTAAAAAATCAGGAATCGCCTTAGAAAACGTCAGCCTGAAACAGATAAAAAGATCAACGTAAACGTAATTTTAAAAATTTAATAAATATTCGACAGTGTGTGATGAACCAGAAAAAAGAAAACATTCTTTTTTCAGAATTTAGATCTGTTTATTTATTTCAATTACAATATTTAAAACATTATAAACATCCATTTGTAATACATTAATAATTAAATATCATACTTACTCGATTTATGATAAGATTAATAATTCTGCAAAAGACACTATTAACAAAATTTAAAAAATAATAATTACAAATAGCAAAATATTACGATTTAAATTGTAAATATGTTTAGTACCATTACAAAATAAAACTCGTAACTATGACAATACATGTTATATATTATGTTTTTTAAAATTTGTTTGCCCATCATCAGAAATATATGTCTTATATTATCCCATGCCCTAAAATATTTTAAAATACATTCTCCTATAAATTCATTGACAACTCAACTAAAACGTGCATACTTGTTTTATAGCAGTTAAAAAAGAAATTGTAATAAAAACACCAAAAACTGAAAATATAAAAACTTTTGCGGTATAATTTTATTTTGCCGTAATCCTATTTCGAGTGTTTTTTTAATTAGGATGCTGATATACTTATACAGTAAATACCAAACACAGAGTTAAACTTTTTTTCAAATAAAGTTTAGGACAGAATCAGTCATCCGTAAAGCGCTATAAATATTGTTTTAAGTAATTATGTGCTGCGTTTCTAAGAAGATTGATTGGCAAAAAATATTGAAGCTTAAATTATTTGTAATTGGACTGAAAAAGTATCTTGTTTTTGTAAGACAAAAGCGATGATAAACGTGTTTAAACAAAGCAAATCATGCATTAAAATGTTTTCCATTTCTTAAATAGTATCTAGACAATTTGATCGTGCCCAATACTTGACTATGAACTACAGGGAAATATACAAAAATTGAATAATGTATAGCAAATACCTGCTAGATAATAAGAAATGAAATAAAGAGAAATTAAAAATCACACACACTCACACACACACACACACACACACACACACACGTTTTTCTTTTGATTTTAAACAAGAATGACATTTAAGTAGTGTAAAAACAATTCGGTGTTTTGTATTTTAATGCGTTTCATTATGAAATTATGTAAATCTCTTTAAAGAATATTAGTCTTTGTCTTGAGAGAAACATTCAGTTCTTGTGTTCTAAATCAATTAACGTTATTACATGACATCAAGAAACAATTGCCCGATTCACCTAGCCGACTAAAACATATGTTTCGTTTACGAACGCTTTTACATCAAATAAAAGAGCAAGAGCTACAACATCTTATAATTTGTTGTGATATAGATATTGTAACACGAAGTAACTTCCAAAACAAATCAATTCTTAATGATACTGTCATGTTTCCCAAATTTGTAGACATCGGCTGAACAAAGCATTTGTTAGCGGCCTTTCATTCTCAAATATAAAGCGATCATCCTTCATTGCTATATAAAACTCACTTAGAATGTTACTCATTTCCTCCTTGCACGAAATATGATGATAAGAAAGAAATAACAAAACATTACAATATATGACTGGGGGAACTAATGCTGTTTCCATTGTTGAATGTTGTACAAGTTCATGTTCTATTTCCTGTGGATGGAACTTGCAAGGTATAAAACAAACAAATGAATGTGCAAGAATTCCACATTTCAATTTTTGACTCATTGTTAAACCTTTTCCACATATTTCTTTAATGTAAGCTTGAGGATTATATTTTTTTCCAATCATTCCAGAATATATTATGTAAGGCTCTAACGCCTGCAGGACCTTCTTTACAATCTGCACCACCTATTTGTAACTGCCACTCAGATAAAATAAAGTAGCGAGCAACAACTTTTCGGTGCATACATCACCAAACATACAGTTCTGACTTATAAATTGCTTTAAAGATTGGATTTGTACATAACGGGTTTTGTTTGTTCTGTTGGTATGTATGTCAAAATACAAAAATGGGACAATTCTACATACTACGCCATAAGTCATTAAAGTTGATGTCGTTTTCATTATTCCATTGGTTGACTGCTGCATTTCCTTGCAAATATTGATCCTTAATTTTCTAACTCCTTAGAACCTAAATTGCCGATCTAATTGAATGGAAGTTTCTAATACTTGTAAGTCACAACGACATTCTCTTTCTCCAATTGTCATTGGTATAGTAACAGAATTGTGTTGTAAGTTCGATAAAAGCGGAATACGCCTTATACCATCCACACCCTCGCTGTACAAGTTTGACATATAATCTAGTAAAATTCTACTTTTCCTGCCATAAATCTTCCCTTTCAAACATGTTATTTTCTTTAATGAAATAGTTTGGACAATATTCGTCAGAAACCCACTTCATTAAGCGTCTGAAACAAGTCCAAAAACAATCAAGAAATTTTCGTTGTTCCAGATGATGTTTTCTTCCTCAATGCAAAAGAATAAAATTGTTTTGAGGAAATAGGAACAGAGTAAATCGTTTACTTCTGTATTTGAATTTATTACATATTTGAAGTACAATTTTAACAAACCGTAGCACAAGAACTGTGTATAATTGAAAGAATGAACTAGTTTTTTCTCGGCAAGTGAAAAAGAAAGCCGCCAGTCCATGTGGCTTTCCCCTGAATTGGGATTTCTAATGGGGACTACCAAACATCCATCACAAACAATATCTGACATAAGGTCAGGTGATGGCCAGTTATTAAGTCTGACTCTGGCTATCCATTCAGTTGCTACCCTGGGCCATTTCATACAAGAAAAACAAAATACATTGTCAGTCTCAACATTCAAACCTGATAGATAAGTTGTGCATGGACCATGTGCAATTGCATTTGGCAAACGTTTCCTCGCAAAGTTAACATGCCAATCACGGAACAACAAACTCGACAAAAACAGGTTATCATTATTTTCGACTATTGCGTCGGTAATATTCTCATGATATTTAAGTTTATCGGGACAAATAAGCCTTACAAATCCTGGTTTGATATTATCTGTATCCATCATGATATCACTGTTAAAAAAATGGGAATCATCAGACACAAAAGGAAAGTTAAATACGTAAATAAAATCAGTGTCACTACCAGGTAGCATGAGTCCTTCTGCATTACTTCCATTAATTTTCGGAACACAAAATAATTTTAATTTTCTATACATATGTGTATAATGTTTCTCTTGACATTCCAATATATGTCTTTTAACAAAAACTTGCTCTTCTGTACCGATGCATTTGCATACTTCTGTCCAAACCCTTACTGAAATACGTTCCATCTTTAACAAAAACTGAAGGATAATTTCGAATTATATGTACCTATTCTCTATGTAAAAAACCGATTGCTTTCTTTTTAATGAATTTTTCTCAAACATGCAAACGTCTATACGAACAGAAAGCGTGGATTTTACAAAATGCTATTAATAGATTATTACTCGTCATTTTATTTAAACAGGAAATACCTCCCTATGGGGTTTTAAAATATTATTTCTCGTTTTGATACTATTGATTCCGCGATTAGTAATAGCACTACATCGTAATACAATCTTTTAATCTCCTCATTCTTCTTGAAGTAATAACCTAAATTTATTTTATTTCGGTGATTTATATATGTTTATTTTTAACTGAGTTAAAATGAATTTTATAAATAATTGTAATTGTTTCGTCAGTAATTAGATGGATAAAAAGAAAGAAAGAAAGAAAGATAGATAGATAGATAGATAGATTTGCAAAAAGATTTATGACTTGTCGTTATTACTTCGAAATAAGGTTTTATTGTTTGGTTGTGTAATATATTGTAAGCTTACTACATTTTAACATAAAGTGAATTTGTCCCGCAAATGTAATATTTACATGTCGTTTTCTGGAAAAATCTGAAAATATATGCGTTCGTATTAAACTAGCGGATAAAAAAACGTCATCAAATAGTAAAATATAAAAAAATACTTTCCTTTGATAGATGAAAAGTTGCCCTTAATATTCATTTACTAGACAACAGGATTTTTTATGGTACCAGAAATATAATTAAATAATAATAATAATAATAATAATAATAATAATAATAATAATTTTATATACGCCAATCTGTAGTTATACACTATCTAGTTTAATTTTGCATTCTTTTCACAATATTAAGTATGTACGTGTAAATGTAACATTATTATTTTAATATTTAAGAAAACTGTTTTATAATTAAAATCATGTTTTTTCAATTTTTAGACGTTTGGTCATGTGCATAAATACGTTTGTTTGCCAAAACAGGCCAGTTTGTTTAATAAATATTCCACAACTGGTCAGGTCAATAAATACGCCAAAATGGTCAGTTTAATTAATTGCATATTGATTAAGTTCAGTTAAGCATCCTGTCAGCTATTTACAACGACAAAGAAATCTTTTTTATCTCCAGAGAAATATATACACACGACTTTGTTAAACAATTTGAGACTTTATAAGTTTCTGAACCATTTTGTCTCTTAAAGTCTTACATTTCTAATGCTACTGTTCACAATACTGTACTTTACAGTTAACTGGTAGCACGTAAGATATTAGATGCAAACTGGAAATTTTTTAAAAAAATATTTCAGACAAAATTTAAATATGTTTATTGTGTTTTTAAATATGCCTGAGTTTTTACCTAATTAAAAATTAATATTACAAATTAAATAAGAATTAGTGATAACTTTTTGATAGCTGCCTTCAATTGTAAAATTTGTTTAAAACTAAGGATTGTTCCCTCATGCAAAGCATTCCTTAGCTGGATTTGGATTAATATAATTTTGGAACTTTGGATACATTAATTTCCAACTGTTTGGCTTATGTTTTTTATCATCAATTTTTTCGGTCTTAGTGTCACTGATGAGGAATTAATTTCCGAAATGTGCAAATCTGGCACATCAAAATTAAACTGGTATTTGTATTATATATTTACATATGTTTATTATGTCACATGTTACTTAAGACCATATACTCGGCCAACTCTTAATTTCTCAGTTGTTTTGATAGAGGCTAAAAGAATATGAATAATTAAAAGTAATGTATAAATATAAAATACCAATGTAAAATCGAATCCAAGTGTACAATATGGTTTTTGAGAAACATTGTTTTTGTAATACAGATTAGATTTTTCTGAAAATACATTGTATTCATTTTCATTATTAATAAAATATTGATAAATTTGTTACTTATACATCGGATTTTCGTAAAAAAAAACATAATTTTTTTTTAACAAAATGGCAAACTAATAGGAATATTTGTGAACCGCCTACATCTGGAGTTTGAACATCAGTGGTATCGGAACAGCATGCATTTGAAATAAAAAACAACACTTCATATTGATGTATGTATGCATCATCTACGACTTTTTTAATTTAATCAAAAAATACGTTTTAAAAAGTTGTATATGACATATGTGTCTGTCTTTGTTAAAGAAGCTTAAACGTTAATGATACCAAACTGGCATAAAGGAAGTTATCTTGCAGTTTAATGTTGTTAGTGTCATAAACAATTTGAGAATTGAGGTTCTAAAAGTGATAAATGTTATAAACTCAAAGAACTACCAACTTCTATTGTTCTAATGAAAAAAATAGTAGACAAACGTTAACTTGAAACTACTAGATTTAAACATCATGATATGATGAATACATTAAAAAAATATATAAAAATAAACACGTTGCAAACTTGAATTTAAAAATATATTAAAATATATATTTTTAAAAATTCTAAACGGGAAATAAAATAGGTTTAAAATTGAACGTTTTACTTCTGCAGGCAATAGACATAATTATTTTTGGTTGATTAATTTTTCCTTTGTATTTTTGCATTTTGTTTATTCTCCAAAAATCAAAGGACCAAAGCGCTTATGGTAGTCAGGTCTTTAGTTTAAAAGATTTCAATCAACAGATTTAAACACCAAAAATTTCAACAAATATAAACACAGAAATAACAAGAAAAGAAAAAATAGATTCAAAGGCAGAAAAATAAACGGAGGAAATTGATGCCACTGACTTCGAACCTAGAAGACGATACACACTCGAAATGGTTTAACTTGCCTATATTAAGATTTAAATTTATATTTACATGAACGCAATAAATGCAATATGAATAGGTTTATGAAAATATATTACAAGTTTGTCGACAAACAAGAACTGTTTATCTTATTGTATATAGATCCTGAAAGAAAAAAGGCAAAAACAAAATAATATTTTAAATGTTCGCTGGTTTATTGCTAATTTTATTTTTAATCCTTTTCCGGTTTCGTTGCAGATTTTACTGTTAAGGAAATGCATTTCTACAAAATTAAACCGAATATTCTCTCTCTTCTCTGTCTCTCCATCTCTCTCTCTCTCTCTCTCTCTCTCTCTCTCTCTCTCTCTCTCTCTCTCTCTCTCTCTCTCGAACACACACACACACACACACACACACACACACACACACACGCGTCAATTCATTTGTATTCTCTGTGTATGAATTAGCTGTAAATTCATTAAATTGACAAATTGTTATATATTGTTATATCACGATCTGTTTTAAAGGTAATGACCTTAAAATTTTAGTTTTATTTTTCTTGAAGCCTGAATTCGAAATAGGACTTTAAATTTTAATAATTTCAAAGTCTGATTGCGAAATGAGTTTAAGTTTAAGATCTAGTCAACTCTTATTTTGAATCCGTATTTGTTGCCTATTTAGTTTTATTTTTAAAGCTATATAATCAAACACAAACATACCAGTCCATGTCCTGATCACAATCCCAAAATAAACAAATTAAAAACTTTGAACACTGGCAAATTTAATTATACACGTGAACTTCCATGAAGTAAGAGAGGTCGGTTGCTCCGGAAGGGTAAGTACCTCTTTTCTAGTTAGATACACCCGTCAAGTATATGAATCAACGTTTTTTTTTTTTTTTTTTTTTTTTTTTTTTTTAAAAAAAAACATGTTAGTTATGCTGCTAAAGTGAATTTTTCTAATAAAAGATGAAACAGAGCTATCTACTTTTAAATTTTTTATGGAATTATAAATTATTATGTGTTATCTTAACATAATTAATCTATAAAACTTCAGCACTAGTATACTATACGCTTAATAGACATGTAAAAAATTATTATTCTATTTCATTCCGAAAAAGAAATGAATCACCGAGATTTAACGGATATTTTTATTTTTTTATAAAATCGCTTTATTTCAGCCATGACCTGCTGTTACTCAACACACTAAGAATAATATAGCGACACCCATACTTTGTATATCAACCTTCTACCAAATTAAAATCAGGACAGCAACCAATCCTGCAATTATGGATAACAATTCTTTCATTTTTCTCCGTAAGTGGGAAATCATGGGTTCGAACCAAGAACGGGTGCAGACTTAAAAGTGGACAGTTACTTATCTTTCGACAAGCACTTGGCATTACAAAGTGAAAGTCATGGTTCTTTCGGATGGGAACTTAAAATAAACGAGGTGTTGTGTAACAGTAGGCGTGGCAGGATAAAGAACCCTGCTGTATTGTGCCATCAGCGCAAAGCACAGGTAAAATTTCTACATTTTCGCCTATAGCTTGCGACGTCTGGATATAAGTGAAATATATTCTTGACTGGGAAGTTAAACAACATTACTCTACTCAACGATTTCATATTTTAAGGCCGTGTTTTGATGGAATTTTAGGACATCTGGAATCGCCTTAAAAATTCCAGCCTGAGACATATTAAAACATCAACGTAAACGTAAATTTAAAAATGTAATACATATTCGACAGGGTGTGATGAACCAGAAAAAAGAAAACATTCTTTGATCAAAATTTAGATTAATTTATTTATTTTAATTACAATATTTAAAACATTATAAACATCCATTAAGTTTTTGTAATACATTAATAATTTAATATTATACTTACTGGATTTATGATGAGTATAATAATACTCCAAAATACACTAATACAAAATTAAAAAAAAAATAATTACAAATAGTAAAATATATAATACAAATACCAGTAAAACTTTGATGTGCCAGATGTGCACATTTCGGAAATTCATAGCTCATCAGTGACACTAAGACCGAAAAGTTTGATACATGAAAATATAAGCCAAACCGTTGGAAATAATGAATCTAAAGTTCCAAAATTATATAAATCCAAATCCAGCTAAGGAATGCTGTGCATGAGGGAACAAACCTTAGTTTTAAATTAATTTCAAATTTTAGACGACTGAAAATTTTAGGATTTAAATTGTAACTATTTTTTATACCATTGCAAAATAAAACTCGTAAGTATGACAATACATGTTATTTATTATGCTTTTTTATTGTGTTTGCTCATCATCTTGGGATTATAAGTTCCGACATTGTTTATTTTATGAGGTTTATAGGTGAGATCTATAGATGTTCTTAACTCATATTAAATATAGCAAAATGTCTTTGTTCGCAACTGAAGAGTTAAATGCATACATCATAACAGTTTGCTAATGTGTTACATATTCGATTTTATTACATATATATATATATATATATATATATATATATATATATATATATATATATATATATATATATATATATACGTTTTTCTTTTGATTTTGAATAAGAATGGCATTTAAGTAGTGTAAAAACAATTCGGTGTTTTGTATTTTCATGCATTTCATTATGAAATTATGTAAATCTCTTTCAAGAATGTAAGTCTTTTTCTTGAAAGAAACATGCAGTTCTTGTGTTCTAAATCAATTAATGCTATTACATGACATCAAGAAACAATTGCCCGTTTCACCTAGCCGACTAAATCATATATTTCGTTTACGAACACTTTTACATCAACTTAAAAACAAGAGATACATCTTATAATTTGTTGTGATATAGATATTGTTATAACGAAGTAACTTCCAAAACAAATCACTTCTTAATGATACTGCCATGTTTCCCAAATTTGTAGACATCGGTTGAACAAAGCATTTGTTAGCGGTCTTTCATTCTCAAATATAAAGCGATCATCCTTCATTGCTATATAAAACTCACTTAGAATGTTACTCATTTCCTCCTTGCACGCAATATGATGATATGAAAGAAATAACAAAACATTACAATATATGACTGGGGGAACTAATGCTGTTTCCATTGTTGAATGTTGTACAAGTTCATGTTCTATTTCCTGTGGATGGAACTTGCAAGGTATAAAACAAACAAATGAATGTGCAAGAATTCCACATTTCAATTTTTGACTCATTGTTAAACCTTTTCCACATATTTCTTTAATGTAACTTTGAGGATTACATTTTTTTCCAATCATTCCAGAATATATTATGTAAGGCTTAAACGCCCGCAGGACCTTCTTTACAATCTTCAACACCGGTTTGTAACTGCCATTCAGATAAAATAAAGTAGCGAGCAACAACTTTCCGGTGCATACATCACCAAACATACAGTTCTGATTAATAAATTGCTTTAAAGATTGGATTTGTACATAACGGGTCTTGTTTGTTCTGTTGGTATGTATGTCAAAATATAAATATGGGACAATTCTACATACTACGCCATAAGACATAAATGTTGATGTCGTTTTCATTATTCCATTGGTTGACTGCTGCATTTCCTTGCAAATGTTGAGCATTAATTTTATCCCTCCTTGGAACCCAAATTGCGGATCTAATAGAATTGAAGTTTCTAATACTTGTAAGTCACAACGACATTCTCTTTCTCCAATTGTCATTGGTATAGTAGCAGAATTGTGTCGTAAGTTCGATAAAAGCGGAATACGCCTCATACTATCCACACCCTCGCTGTACAAGTTTGACAAATAATCCAGTAAAATTCTACTTTTCCTGCCATAAATCTTCCCTTCAAACATGTTATTTTCTTTAATAAAATAGTTTGGACAATATTCGTCGGAAACCCACTTCATTAAGCGTCTGAAACAAGTCCAAAAACAATCAAGAAAATTTTCTTTGTTCCAGATGATGTTTTCTTCCTCAATGCAAAAGAATAAAATTGTTTTGAGGAAATAGGAACAGAGCAAATCGTTTACTTCTGTATTTGAATTTATTGCATATTTCAAGTACAATTTTAATAAACCGTAGCACAGGAACTGTGTATAATTGAAAGAATGAACTAGTTTTTTCTCGGCAAGTGAAAAAGATAACCGCCACTCCATGTGGCTTTCCCCTGAATTGGGATTTCCAATGGGGACTACCAAACATCCATCACAAACAATATCTGAAATCAGGTCAGGTGATGGCCAGTTATTAATTCTGACTCTGGTTATCCATTCAGTTGCTACCCTAGGCCATTTCTTACAAGAAAAACAAAATACATTATCAACCTCAACATTCAAACCTGATACATATGTTGCGCATGGACCATGTGCGATTGCATTAGGACAACGTTTCCTCGCAAAGTTAACCTGGCAATCACGGAACAACAAACTCGACAAAAACAGGCTATCGTTAATTTTTACTATTGCATCGGTTATGTACTCATGATGTTTAAGATTATCGGAACAAATAAGCCTTACAAATCCTGGTTTAATATTATTTGTATCCATTATGATATCACTGTGCAAAAAATTGGAATCATCAGATACAAAAGTTAAGTAAAATAAGTACATAAAATCAATGTCACTACCAGGTGGTACGAGTCCTTCTGCCCTACTTCCACTCGCTTTTGGAATACAAAATAGTTTTACTTTTCTAAACATATGTGTATAATATTTCTCTTGACATTCCAGTATTTGCCTTCTAAGAAAAACTTCCTCTTCTGTTCCGATGCATTTGCATACTTTTGTCCAAACCCTTACTGAAATACGTTCCATCTTTAAACAAAAACTGAAGGATGATTTCCAATTATATGTTCCTATACTGTATGTAAAAAACCGATTGCTTTCTTTCTAATGAATTTTTTCTTACACATGCAAACGTCTATACAAACAGAAAGCGTGCACTTATAGATTTTACAAAATGCTATTAATAGATTATTACGCATCATTTTATTTAAACAAAAAATACCTCCTATGAGATTTTAAAATATTACTACAATCTTTTAATCTCCACATTGTTCTTGAAGTAATAACCTTAAATTATTTTATTTTGATTATTTATATATGTTCATTATTTAACCGAGGAAATATGTATTTGATAAATAATTGCTTTTGTTTCGTCAGTAATTAGATAGATAGATGGATAGATAGATAGATAGATTTTCAAAAACAGGTCATGTATGTTTTTCGTTATAACTTTGAAATAAGGTTTTATTGTTTGGTTGTATAATATATTGTAAGCTAGCTATATTTAAACATAAATTTAATTTGTCCCGCAAATGTAATATTAACATGCTGTTCTCAGACAAAATCTGAATATATATTCGTTCGTATTAAAATAGCGAATAAAAAACGTCATCAAATAGTAAAATATAAAAAAATACTTTCCTTTGATAGATGAATAGCTGCCCTTAATATTCATTTACTAGACAACAGGATTTTTAATGGTACCAAAAATATAATTTAAAAAAAATAATAATAATAATTTTATATACGCCAATCTGTCGTTATACACTATCTAGTTTAATTTTGCATTCTTTTAACAATATTAAGGATGTACGTGTAAATGTAACATTATTTTTTTTATTTTAATCTTATTATTATTATTATTATCATCTGCGTGTAAGATGTATATATACTATAGGTATACTTTTCTTTCTTTCAGTTTTAAAAAGAACTCTGTCCTAAAACACGTCCTTTTAATGTTCATATAAACCTGTTTTAAATACCATCAAATCATATTGTCTATAAATTAGCTTAACCTTTTTTTCATAAAGTTTTACCAAGCAGAATATAAGAAAGGGATGTTTCCTTTGATAAACGCATAGATACTTTTAATACCTGTATTCCGGGGGTAAAATTCAAAGTTTAAATACTTTAATCAAGTTTTGACCAAGATAACACTATTTTTTTATTTTCTTTTGTCTGCCCATATAAATATTAAGTACAAGTATTAAGTATTTTTATCTGATAGTTTTTATGAAACTTTTTGGTCTTAGTGTCACTGATGAGGAATAAATTTCCGAAATGTGCACATCTGGCACATCAAAATTTAAGTTGAATTTGTATAATATGTAAACATTCATTTTTCTGTAAATATCACTAATATTAAAGCACGACATTCAAGCATATTAAATACGCAATGATGAATTATCTAAGTAAACCATACAAACATTATGTGCATTGTTTACTTCTTATTTCCATTTCAGCTGAATTGTATTTCATAATATCAATTTATTGTTGGAAATGCAAAATGTACTTTTTCCATTTTGTTTTAATATTTAAGAAAACTGTTTCATAATTTAATTTACGTTTTTCAATTTTAAGACGTTTGGTCAGGTGCATAAATACGTTTGTTTGCCAAAACAGGCATGTTTAATAAATATGCCAAAACTGGTCAAGTCAATAAATACGCCAAAATGGTCAGTTTAATTAATTGCATATTGATTAAGTTCAGTTAAGCACCCTGTCAGCTATTTACAACGACAAAGAAATCTCCAGAAAAAAAAATATACACCTGGCTGTGTTGAACAATTTGAGAATGTATAAGTTTCTGAACCATTTTGTCTCTTAAAGTCTTACATTTCTAATGCTACTGTTCACAATACTGTACTTTACAGTTAACTGGTAGCACGTAAGATATTAGATGCAAACTGGAAATTTTTTAAAAAAATATTTCAGACAAAATTTAAATATGTTTATTGTGTTTTTAAATATGCCTGAGTTTTTACCTAATTAAAAATTAATATTACAAATTAAATAAGAATTAGTGATAACTTTTTGATAGCTGCCTTCAATTGTAAAATTTGTTTAAAACTAAGGATTGTTCCCTCATGCAAAGCATTCCTTAGCTGGATTTGGATTAATATAATTTTGGAACTTTGGATACATTAATTTCCAACTGTTTGGCTTATGTTTTTTATCATCAATTTTTTCGGTCTTAGTGTCACTGATGAGGAATTAATTTCCGAAATGTGCAAATCTGGCACATCAAAATTAAACTGGTATTTGTATTATATATTTACATATGTTTATTATGTCACATGTTACTTAAGACCATATACTCGGCCAACTCTTAATTTCTCAGTTGTTTTGATAGAGGCTAAAAGAATATGAATAATTAAAAGTAATGTATAAATATAAAATACCAATGTAAAATCGAATCCAAGTGTACAATATGGTTTTTGAGAAACATTGTTTTTGTAATACAGATTAGATTTTTCTGAAAATACATTGTATTCATTTTCATTATTAATAAAATATTGATAAATTTGTTACTTATACATCGGATTTTCGTAAAAAAAAACATAATTTTTTTTTAACAAAATGGCAAACTAATAGGAATATTTGTGAACCGCCTACATCTGGAGTTTGAACATCAGTGGTATCGGAACAGCATGCATTTGAAATAAAAAACAACACTTCATATTGATGTATGTATGCATCATCTACGACTTTTTTAATTTAATCAAAAAATACATTTTAAAAAGTTGTATATGACATATGTGTCTGTCTTTGTTAAAGAAGCTTAAACGTTAATGATACCAAACTGGCATAAAGGAAGTTATCTTGCAGTTTAATGTTGTTAGTGTCATAAACAATTTGAGAATTGAGGTTCTAAAAGTGATAAATGTTATAAACTCAAAGAACTACCAACTTCTATTGTTCTAATGAAAAAAATAGTAGACAAACGTTAACTTGAAACTACTAGATTTAAACATCATGATATGATGAATACATTAAAAAAATATATAAAAATAAACACGTTGCAAACTTGAATTTAAAATATATTAAAATATATATTTTTAAAAAATTTAAACGGGAAATAAAATAGGTTTAAAATTGAACGTTTTACTTCTGCAGGCAATAGACATAATTATTTTTGGTTGATTAATTTTTCCTTTGTATTTTTGCATTTTGTTTATTCTCCAAAAATCAAAGGACCAAAGCGCTTATGGTAGTCAGGTCTTTAGTTTAAAAGATTTCAATCAACAGATTTAAACAACAAAAATTTCAACAAATATAAACACAGAAATAACAAGAAAAGAAAAAATAGATTCAAAGGCAGAAAAATAAACGGAGGAAATTGATGCCACTGACTTCGAACCTAGAAGACGATACACACTCGAAATGGTTTAACTTGCCTATATTAAGATTTAAATTTATATTTACATGAACGCAATAAATGCAATATGAATAGGTTTATGAAAATATATTACAAGTTTGTCGACAAACAAGAACTGTTTATCTTATTGTATATAGATCCTGAAAGAAAAAGGCAAAAACAAAATAATATTTTAAATGTTCGCTGGTTTATTGCTAATTTTATTTTTAATCCTTTTCCGGTTTCGATTCAGATTTTACTGTTAAGGAAATGCATTTCTACAAAATTAAACCGAATTTTCTCTCTCTTCTCTGTCTCTCCATCTCTCTCTCTCTCTCTCTCTCTCTCTCTCTCTCTCTCTCTCTCTCGAACACACACACACACACACACACACACACACACACACACACGCGTCAATTCATTTGTATTCTCTGTGTATGAATTAGCTGTAAATTCATTAAATTGACAAATTGTTATATATTGTTATATCACGATCTGTTTTAAAGGTAATGACCTTAAAATTTTAGTTTTATTTTTCTTGAAGCCTGAATTCGAAATAGGACTTTAAATTTTAATAATTTCAAAGTCTGATTGCGAAATGAGTTTAAGTTTAAGAGCTAGTCAACTCTTATTTTGAATCCGTATTTGTTGCCTATTTAGTTTTATTTTTAAAGCTATATAATCAAACACAAACATACTAGTCCATGTCCTGATCACAATCCCAAAATAAACAAATTAAAAACTTTGAACACTGGCAAATTTAATTATACACGTGAACTTCCATGAGGTAAGAGAGGTCGGTTGCTCCGGAAGGGTAAGTACCTCTTTTCTAGTTAGATACACCCGTCAAGTATATGAATCAACGTTTTTTTTTTTTTTTTTTTTTTTTTTTAAAAAAAACATGTTAGTTATGCTGCTAAAGTGAATTTTTCTAATAAAAGATGAAACAGAGCTATCTACTTTTAAATTTTTTATGGAATTATAAATTATTATGTGTTATCTTAACATAATTAATCTATAAAACTTCAGCACTAGTATACTATACGCTTAATAGACATGTAAAAAATTATTATTCTATTTCATTCCGAAAAAGAAATGAATCACCGAGATTTAACGGATATTTTTATTTTTTTATAAAATCGCTTTATTTCAGCCATGACCTGCTGTTACTCAACACACTAAGAATAATATAGCGACACCCATACTTTGTATATCAACCTTCTACCAAATTAAAATCAGGACAGCAACCAATCCTGCAATTATGGATAACAATTCTTTCATTTTTCTCCGTAAGTGGGAAATCATGGGTTCGAACCAAGAACGGGTGCAGACTTAAAAGTGGACAGTTACTTATCTTTCGACAAGCACTTGGCATTACAAAGTGAAAGTCATGGTTCTTTCGGATGGGAACTTAAAATAAACGAGGTGTTGTGTAACAGTAGGCGTGGCAGGATAAAGAACCCTGCTGTATTGTGCCATCAGCGCAAAGCACAGGTAAAATTTCTACATTTTCGCCTATAGCTTGCGACGTCTGGATATAAGTGAAATATATTCTTGACTGGAAAGTTAAACAACATTACTCTACTCAACGATTTCATATTTTAAGGCCGTGTTTTGATGGAATTTTAGGAAATCTGGAATCGCCTTAAAAATTCCAGCCTGAGACATATTAAAACATCAACGTAAACGTAAATTTAAAAATGTAATACATATTCGACAGGGTGTGATGAACCAGAAAAAAGAAAACATTCTTTGATCAAAATTTAGATTAATTTATTTATTTTAATTACAATATTTAAAACATTATAAACATCCATTAAGTTTTTGTAATACATTAATAATTTAATATTATACTTACTGGATTTATGATGAGTATAATAATACTCCAAAATACACTAATACAAAATTAAAAAAAAATAATTACAAATAGTAAAATATATAATACAAATACCAGTAAAACTTTGATGTGCCAGATGTGCACATTTCGGAAATTCATTCCTCATCAGTGACACTAAGACCGAAAAGTTTGATACATGAAAAATATAAGCCAAACCGTTGGAAATAATGAATCTAAAGTTCCAAAATTATATAAATCCAAATCCAGCTAAGGAATGCTGTGCATGAGGGAACAAACCTTAGTTTTAAATTAATTTCAAATTTTAGACGACTGAAAATTTTGCTAAATGGTACATTTTCTGACAGCACAAAGTACTGCCTACTGAGTTATGGATACCCTCGGGGAGTTTTACTCCACCAGCAGCGGTACCCGCTCAGGGGTAGTAAATATATAATACAAATACCAGTAAAACTTTGATGTGCCAGATGTGCACATTTCGGAAATTCATTCCTCATCAGTGACACTAAGACCGAAAAGTTTGATACATGAAAAATATAAGCCAAACCGTTGGAAATAATGAATCTAAAGTTCCAAAATTATATAAATCCAAATCCAGCTAAGGAATGCTGTGCATGAGGGAACAAACCTTAGTTTTCAATTAATTTCAAATTTTAGACGACTGAAAATTTTAGGATTTAAATTGTAACTATTTTTTATACCATTGCAAAATAAAACTCGTAAATATGACAATACATGTTATTTATTATGCTTTTTTATTGTGTTTGCTCATCATCTTGGGATTATAAGTTCCGACATTGTTTATTTTATGAGGTTTATAGGTGAGATCTATAGATGTTCTTAACTCATATTAAATATAGCAAAATGTCTTTGTTCGCAACTGAAGAGTTAAATGCATACATAATAACAGTTTGCTAATGTGTTACATATTCGATTTTATTTTATATATATTAGATTTTATTACATATATATATATATATATATATATATATATATATATATATATATATATATATATATATATATATATATATATATATATATATATACGTTTTTCTTTTGATTTTGAATAAGAATGACATTTAAGTAGTGTAAAAACAATTCGGCGTTTTGTATTTTCATGCATTTCATTATGAAATTATGTAAATCTCTTTCAAGAATGTAAGTCTTTTTCTTGAAAGAAACATGCAGTTCTTGTGTTCTAAATCAATTAATGCTATTACATGACATCAAGAAACAATTGCCCGTTTCACCTAGCCGACTAAATCATATATTTCGTTTACGAACACTTTTACATCAACTTTAAAACAAGAGATATATCTTATAATTTGTTGTGATATAGATATTGTTATAACGAAGTAACTTCCAAAACAAATCACTTCTTAATGATACTGCCATGTTTCCCAAATTTGTAGACATCGGTTGAACAAAGCATTTGTTAGCGGTCTTTCATTCTCAAATATAAAGCGATCATCCTCCATTGCTATATTAAACTCACTTAGAATGTTACTCATTTCCTCCTTGCACGCAATATGATGATATGAAAGAAATAACAAAACATTACAATATATGACTGGGGGAACTAATGCTGTTTCCATTGTTGAATGTTGTACAAGTTCATGTTCTATTTCCTGTGGATGGAACTTGCAAGGTATAAAACAAACAAATGAATGTGCAAGAATTCCACATTTCAATTTTTGACTCATTGTTAAACCTTTTCCACATATTTCTTTAATGTAACTTTGAGGATTACATTTTTTTCCAATCATTCCAGAATATATTATGTAAGGCTTAAACGCCCGCAGGACCTTCTTTACAATCTTCAACACCGGTTTGTAACTGCCATTCAGATAAAATAAAGTAGCGAGCAACAACTTTCCGGTGCATACATCACCAAACATACAGTTCTGATTAATAAATTGCTTTAAAGATTGGATTTGTATATAACGGGTCTTGTTTGTTCTGTTGGTATGTATGTCAAAATATAAATATGGGACAATTCTACATACTACGCCATAAGACATAAATGTTGATGTCGTTTTCATTATTCCATTGGTTGACTGCTGCATTTCCTTGCAAATGTTGAGCATTAATTTTATCCCTCCTTGGAACCCAAATTGCGGATCTAATAGAATTGAAGTTTCTAATACTTGTAAGTCACAACGACATTCTCTTTCTCCAATTGTCATTGGTATAGTAGCAGAATTGTGTCGTAAGTTCGATAAAAGCGGAATACGCCTCATACTATCCACACCCTCGCTGTACAAGTTTGACAAATAATCCAGTAAAATTCTACTTTTCCTGCCATAAATCTTCCCTTCAAACATGTTATTTTCTTTAATAAAATAGTTTGGACAATATTCGTCGGAAACCCACTTCATCAAGCGTCTGAAACAAGTCCAAAAACAATCAAGAAAATTTTCTTTGTTCCAGATGATGTTTTCTTCCTCAATGCAAAAGAATAAAATTGTTTTGAGGAAATAGGAACAGAGCAAATCGTTTACTTCTGTATTTGAATTTATTGCATATTTCAAGTACAATTTTAATAAACCGTAGCACAGGAACTGTGTATAATTGAAAGAATGAACTAGTTTTTTCTCGGCAAGTGAAAAAGATAACCGCCACTCCATGTGGCTTTCCCCTGAATTGGGATTTCCAATGGGGACTACCAAACATCCATCACAAACAATATCTGAAATCAGGTCAGGTGATGGCCAGTTATTAATTCTGACTCTGGTTATCCATTCAGTTGCTACCCTAGGCCATTTCTTACAAGAAAAACAAAATACATTATCAACCTCAACATTCAAACCTGATACATATGTTGCGCATGGACCATGTGCGATTGCATTAGGACAACGTTTCCTCGCAAAGTTAACCTGGCAATCACGGAACAACAAACTCGACAAAAACAGGCTATCGTTAATTTTTACTATTGCGTCGGTTATGTACTCATGATGTTTAAGATTATCGGAACAAATAAGCCTTACAAATCCTGGTTTAATATTATTTGTATCCATTATGATATCACTGTGCAAAAAATTGGAATCATCAGATACAAAAGTAAGGTAAAATAAGTACATAAAATCAATGTCACTACCAGGTGGTACGAGTCCTTCTGCCCTACTTCCACTCGCTTTTGGAATACAAAATAGTTTTACTTTTCTAAACATATGTGTATAATATTTCTCTTGACATTCCAGTATTTGCCTTCTAAGAAAAACTTCCTCTTCTGTTCCGATGCATTTGCATACTTTTGTCCAAACCCTTACTGAAATACGTTCCATCTTTAAGCAAAAACTGAAGGATGATTTCCAATTATATGTTCCTATACTGTATGTAAAAAACCGATTGCTTTCTTTCTAATGATTTTTTTCTTACACATGCAAACGTCTATACAAACAGAAAGCGTGCACTTATAGATTTTACAAAATGCTATTAATAGATTATTACTCGTCATTTTATTTAAACAGGAAATACCTCCCTTTGAGATTTTAAAATATTACTACAATCGTTTAATCTCCACATTGTTCTTGAAGTAATAACCTTAAATTATTATTTTATTTTGATTATTTATATATGTTCATTATTTAACCGAGGAAATATGTATTTGATAAATAATTGCTTTTGTTTCGTCAGTAATTAGATAGATAGATGGATAGATAGATAAATAGATTTTCAAAAACAGGTCATGTATGTTTTTAGTTATAACTTTGAAATAAGGTTTTATTGTTTGGTTGTATAATATATTGTAAGCTAGCTATATTTAAACATAAATTGAATTTGTCCCGCAAATGTAATATTAACATGCTGTTCTCAGACAAAATCTGAATATATATTCGTTCGTATTAAAATAGCGAATAAAAAACGTCATCAAATAGTAAAATATAAAAAAATACTTTCCTTTGATAGATGAATAGCTGCCCTTAATATTCATTTACTAGACAACAGGATTTTTAATGGTACCAAAAATATAATTTAAAAAAAATAATAATAATAATTTTATATACGCCAATCTGTCGTTATACACTATCTAGTTTAATTTTGCATTCTTTTAACAATATTAAGGATGTACGTGTAAATGTAACATTATTTTTTTTATTTTAATCTTATTATTATTATTATTATCATCTGCGTGTAAGATGTATATATACTATAGGTATACTTTTCTTTCTTTCAGTTTTAAAAAGAACTCTGTCCTAAAACACGTCCTTTTAATGTTCATATAAACCTGTTTTAAATACCATAAAATCATATTGTCTATAAATTAGCTGAACCTTTTTTTCATAAAGTTTTACCAAGCAGAATATAAGAAAGGGATGTTTCCTTTGATAAACGCATAGATACTTTTAATACCTGTATTCCGGGGGTAAAATTCAAAGCTTAAATACTTTAATCAAGTTTTGACCAAGATAACACTATTTTTTTATTTTCTTTTGTCTGCCCATATAAATATTAAGTACAAGTATTAAGTATTTTTTATCTGATAGTTTTTATAAAACTTTTTGGTCTTAGTGTCACTGATGAGGAATAAATTTCCGAAATGTGCACATCTGGCACATCAAAATTTAAGTTGAATTTGTATAATATGTAAACATTCATTTTTCAGTAAATATCACTAATATTAAAGCACGACATTCAAGCATATTAAATACGCAATGATGAATTATCTAAGTAAACCATACAAACATTATGTGCATTGTTTACTTCTTATTTCCATTTCAGCTGAATTGTATTTCATAATATCAATTTATTGTTGGAAATGCAAAATGTACTTTTTCCATTTTGTTTTAATATTTAAGAAAACTGTTTCATAATTTAATTTACGTTTTTCAATTTTAAGACGTTTGGTCAGGTGCATAAATACGTTTGTTTGCCAAAACAGGCATGTTTAATAAATATGCCAAAACTGGTCAAGTCAATAAATACGCCAAAATGGTCAGTTTAATTAATTGCATATTGATTAAGTTCAGTTAAGCACCCTGTCAGCTATTTACAACGACAAAGAAATCTCCAGAAAAAACATATACACCTGGCTGTGTTGAACAATTTGAGAATGTATAAGTTTCTGAACTATTTTGTCTCTTATAGTCTTACATTTCTAATGCTACTGTTCACAATACTGTACTTTACAGTTAACTGCTACCGCGAAAGATATTAGAGAGAAACTGGAAATTTTTTGAAAAAAAAATTCAGACAAAATTTAAATATGTTCATTGTGTTTTAAAATATGCCTGAGTTTTTACCTAATTAAAATTAATATTACAAATTAAATAAGAATTAGTGATAACTTTACATATGTTTATTATGTCACATGTTACTTAAGACCATATACTTGGCCAACTCTTTATTTCTCAGTTGTTTTGAAAGAGCCTAAAAGAATATGAATAATTAAAAAGTATGAATAAAAATGAAATACAAAGGTAAAATCTTATCCAAGTGTACAATATGGTTTCTGAGAAACATTGTTTTTTGTAATACAGATTAGATTTTACTGAAATTACATTGTATTCATTTTCATTATTAATAAAATTTTGATAAATTTGTTACTTATACATAGAATTTGCGTAAAACATAATTGTTTTTAACCAAAAGGCAAGACAATAGGAATTTTTTTACAGCCTATATCTGCAGTTTTAACATCAGTAGTAGCGGAACAGCATGCATTTGAAAAATAAAAACCAACACTTCATATTGATGTATATATGTGACATATACCTTTTTTTTTTTTAGTTTAATCATAAAAATACATTCAAAAAGTGGTATATGACATATGTGTCTGTCATTGTAAAAGAAGCCTTAAAGTTATAATATGACTGGCATAAAGGAAGTTATCTTGCAATTAATTTTTTTAGTTTCATAAACAATTTGAGAATTGAGGTTCTTAAAGTTATAAATGTTATAAAGTTAAGGAAGTTCCAACTTCTATTGTTCTGATGTAAAAATAATAGTACACAAACGTTAACTTAAAACTAGATTTAAACAAAATGATATGATGAATACATTAAAAAAATATAAAAATAAACACGTTGCAAACTTGAATTTAAAAATATAAAAATATGTCTTTTTAAAAATCTATAACGGGAAATAAAATAGGTTTAGAATTGAACGTTTTAATTCTGCAGGTAATAGACATAATTATTTTTGGTTGATTGATTATTTTTATTGTATTTTTTGCATTTTGTTTATTCTCCAAAAAATCAAAGGTCCAAAGCGCTTACGGTAGTCAGGTCTTAAGTTTAAAAGATTTCAATCAACAGAGTCAAACAACAAAAATTTCAACAAATATAAACACAGCAATAACAAGAAAAGGAAAAAAAATGAATAAATTCAAAGGCAGAAAAATAAAAGGAGGAAATTAATGCCACTCACTTCGAACCTAGAAGACGATACATACTCGAAATGGGTTAACCTGCCTATATTAAGATTTAAATTTATATTTACATGTATGCAATAAATGCAATATGAAGTGGTTTATGCAAATATATTACAAGTTTATCGACAAAAAGGACTGTTTATCTTATTGTATATAGATCCTGAAAGAAAAAAGGAAAAAAACAAAATAGTATTTTAAATGTTCGCTGGTCTATTGCAAATCTTAGTTTTAATCCTTTTCCGGTTTCGATTTAGATTTGACTGATAAGGAATTGCATTCCTACAAAATAAAAACGAATTTTCTCTCTCTCTCTCTCTCTCTCTCTCTCTCTCTCTCTCTCTCTCTCTCTCACACACACACACACACACACACACACACCCACGTCAATGTATTTGTATTCTCTGTGTATGACTTTGCTGTAAATTCATTAAATTGACAAATTGTTATATATTGTTATATCACGATCTGTTTTAAAGGTAATGACGTAAAAAGTTTAGTTTTTATTTTTCTTGAAGCCTGAATTCGAAATAGGACTTTGAATTTAAATAATTTCAAAGTATGATTGCGAAATGAGTTTATGTTTAAGATCTAGCCAACTCTTGTTTTTGAATCCGTATTTGTTGCCTATTTATTTTTATTTTTAATGCTATATAAATAAACACAAGCATACTAGTCCATGTCCAGATCACAATCACAAATAAACAAAGTAAAAATTTTGAAAACTGGCAAATTTAATTATACATGTGAACTTCCATCGAGTAAGAGAGGCCGGGTGTTCCGGAAGGGTAAGGACCTCCTGTCTAGCTAGATAGTAACTGAGCCAACGTTTTAAGTGAAACAAGTTTGATATGCTGCTAAAGGGCATTTTTCTAATAAATGATGAAACAAACCTATCGACTTTTAATTCTTCAATGGAATTATAAACAATTATTTGTTATCTTAACGTAATAAATTTATAAAACTTCAACACTAGCACACAATACGTTATAGACATGTAAAGATTATTATTCCATTTTATTCCGAATAAGAAATGAATCGCTGAGATATAACAGATATCTTTTTTTGATAAAATCACTTTAGTTTAGCCATGACCTGCTGTTGCTCAATACACTAAGAATAATACAGCGACACCTATACTCTGTCTATCAACCTTCTACCAAACTAAAATCAAGACAGCAACCAATCCTTTAATTATGGATAACAACTCACATTTTTCTCCGTAAGTGGGAAGTCGTGGATTCGAACCCAGACCGGGTGCAGACTTGAAAGTGGACAGTAACTAATCTTTTGACAAGCATTCGGCATTACAAGGTGAAAGTCATGGTTCTTTCGGATGGGAACTTAAAATAAACGAGGTACCGTGTAACGGTAGGCGTGGCAGGATAAAGAACCATGTTGTATTGTGCCATCAGCGCAAAGCACATGTAAAATTTCTGTACTTTCGCCTATAGCTTGCGACGTCTGGATATAAGTGGAATAAATTCTTGACTGGGAAGTTAAACACCATTACTCAACTCAACTATTTCAATTTTAGAGGCCGTGTTTTGATAGAATTTTAGGAAATCAGGAATCGCATTAGAAAACATCAGCCTGGGACAGATTAAAGCATTAATGTAAACGTTTATTTGAAAAAGGAAATGAATATTCGACAGTGTGTTATGAACCAGAAAAAAGAAAACATTCTTCTATCAAAATTTAGATTTGTTTATTTATTTCAATAACAATATTTAAAACATTATAAACATCCATTTGTTATACATTAATAATTAAATACTGGATTTATGATGAGGTTAATAATTCTGCAAATGACACTATTAAAAAATAAAAAACTAATTACAAATAGCAAAATATTAGGATTAAAATTGTAAATATTTTTAATACCATTAAAAAATAAAACTCGTAAGTATGATAATGCATGTTATATATTATGTTTGTATCTGTTTGCCAATCATCAGAAATATATGTTTAATATAATCTCATGCCCTAAAATATTTTAAAATACATTCTCCTATAAATTCATTGACAAATCAACTAAAACGTGCATACTTGTTTTATAGCAGTTAAAAAAGAAATTGTAATAAAAACACCAAAAATTGAAAACGTAAAAACTTTTTCGGTATAATTTTATTTTGCCGTAATCCTATTTCGAGTGATTTTTGAATCAGAATGCTGATATACTTATACAATAAATGCCAAGCACAGAGTTAAACTTTTTTAATTAAAGTTTAGGACAGAATCAGTCATCAGTAAAGCACTATAAATATTGTTATTGTTAAACAATTATGTGCTACGTTTCTTAGAAGATTGTTTGGAAGAAAAAACATATTTAAGCTCAAATTATTTATAATTGGACTGAAAAAGTATCTTGTTTTTGTAAGACAAAATCGGAAATCAAAGTGTTTGAACTTAGCAAATCATGCATTAAAATGTTCTCTATTTCTTAAATAGGATATAGTATCTAGACAATTTTATCGCGTCCAATACTTGACTATGAACTACAGGGAAATATACAAAAAATTAAATAATGTATAGCAAATACTTACTAGATAATAACAAATTAAATAAAGAGAAAATAAAAATCACACACACACACACACACACACACACACGTTGTTCTTTTTTTTTTTTTTTTTTTTTTTTTTTTTTTTGATTTTGAACAAGAATGACATTGAAGTAGTGTAAAAACAATTTGGTGTTTTGTATTTTCATGCATTTCATCATAAAATCATGTAAATTTTTTTAAAGAATGTTAGTATTTGTCTTGAGAGAAACATGCAGTTCTTGTGTTTTAAATCAATTTACGCTATTACATGACATCAAGAAACAATTGCCTGTTTCATCTAGCCGACTTAATCATATATTTCGTTTACGAACACTTTTACATCAAATAAAAGAGCAAGAGCTACAACGTCTTATAAATTGTTGTGATATAGATATTGTTATAACAAAGTAACTCCCAAAACAGATCACTTCTTAATGATACTGCCATGTCCCCCAAATTTGAAGACATCGGTTGAACAAAGCATTTGTTACCGGTCTTTCATTTTCAAATATAAAGCGATCATCCTCCATTGCGATATAAAACTCACTTAGAAGTTTACTCATTTCCTCTTTGAACGCAATATGATTATATGAAAGAAATAACAAAACATAACAATATATGACTGGGGGAATCGCTGCTGTTCCCATTGTTGAATGCTGTACAAGTTCATGTTCTATTTCCTGTGGATGGAACTTGCAAGGTATACAAGAAACAAATGAATGTTTCAATTTTTGACTCATTGTTAAACCTTTTCCACATATTTCTTTGATGTAGGCTTGAAGATTGCATTTTTTTATTCATTCCACAATTTATTGTGTAAGGCTTAAACGCCCGCAGGACCTTCTTGACAATCTTCACCATCGCCTTGTAATTTTCATTCAGATAAAATAAAGTAGCGAGCAACAACTTTCTTGTGCATATATCAACAAACAAACAGTTCTGTCTTATAAATGGTTTTAGAGATTGGATTTGTATATAACGGGTCTTCTTCGTTCTTTTGGTAAGTATTTCAATATACATACACGGGACAAGAAAACATGCTATGTAATGAGACGTTAAAGAGGAGATTGTTTTTATTATTCCATTAGTTGACTGCTGCATTTCCTTGCCGATAATGAGCATTGATTCTATCACTCCTTGGAACCTAAATTGCAGACCTGAATGCATTGAAGTTTGTATTAATTGTAAGTCACTACGACATTCTCTTTCTCCAATTGTCATTGGTATAGTAGCAGAATTTTGTCGTAAGTTCGATAAAAGCGGAATACGCCTCATACTATCCACGCCCTCGCTATACAAGTTTGACAAATAATCTAGTAAAATTCTACTTTTCCTGCCAAAAATCTTACCTGCAAATATGTTATTTTCTTTAATAAAGTAGTTTCGACAATATTCTACGGAAACCCACTTCATTAAGCGTCTGAAACAAGTCCAAAAACAATCAAGAAAATTTACTTTGTTCCAGATGATGTTTTCTTCCTCAATGCAAAAGAATAAGGTTGTTTTGAGAAAATAGGAACAAAGTAAATCTTTGACTTCTGTATTTGAATTTATTGCGTATTCCAAGTACAATTTCAATAAGAATTCAGTCGCTACCCGGGGCCATGTGTTACAAGACAAACAAAATAAATTATCAACCTCAATATTGAAACCTATATCATAAAGTGCACAAGGACCATGTGCAATTGTATCAGTAAATGTTTCTCTCATATGGTCAACCATCTGATCACGGAAGAGTAGACTCGACAAAATCAGACCATCATTTTTTTCAATCATTGCTTCGATAAATTCCCCATAATATTCAAGTTTATTCGAACAAACAAGCCTTACAAATCCTGGTTTGATATTATCTGTATTCATTATGATATCACTGTTAAAAAAAATCTGAATTATCAGATACAAAGGTAAAGTTAAATACGTACATAATATCAATGTCACTACCAGGTTGTATAAGTCCTTCTTCCCTACTTCCACTTATTATCGGCATAAAACATTGGATTTTTTTCTATGAATATATTTCAAAATTGTCTCGTGACATTGCAATACTTGCCTTCTAACAAAAACTTCGTCTTCTGTTCCGATGCATTTGCATACTTCTGTCCAAACCCTTACTGAAATACGTTCCATCTTAAAACAAATGAAAGATGATTTCCGATTATATGTGCCTATACTCTATGTAAAAAATCAATTACTTTTTTAACGCATTTTCTCAAACATGCAAAAGTCTATACGAACAGAAAGCGTGTACTTATGGATTTTACAAAATGATATTAATAAATGATTACTCATCATTTTATTTAAACAGAAAATACTTACCTATGAGGTTTTTAAATATTATTTCTAGTTTTGATACTATTGATTCTGTGTTAAGTATACAGTAATTCATCGTAATACAATCCTTTAATCTCCACATTGTTCTTGAAGTAATAACGTTTATTTATTTTATTTCGATTAATTATATACGTTCATTTTTTGAGTGAGGTAAAATGAATTATATAAATAATTGTAATTGTTTCGTTAGTAATTAGATAGATAGATAGATAGATAGATAGATAGATAGATAGATAGATAGATAGATTTGCAAAAAGATGTAATGTATGCTTTTTCGTTATTACTTCGAAATAAGGTTTTATTGTTTGGTTGTGTAATATATTGTAACCTAGCTACATTTAAACATAAACTGAACTAGTCCCGCAAATGTAATATAAACATGCTGTTTTCTGAAAAGATCTGAAAATTTATGCGTTCGTATTAAAATTGCGAATAGAAAAACGTCATTAAATTGTAAAATATTGAAGAATACTTTCGTTTGATAGATGAAAAACTGCCCTATATATTAGGAATTTTCCTAATATTCTTAACTTGTTTAAATATTTACTTTACCACCCCTTTCTCATTACTTTTTGAAGTAACAATATCATCATGTGTAAGTGTCACAAGTCGATGTAAAAAATTACAAAAATGTTCTCTCTTTCTCTCTCTCTTAATTAATTTATATATTTTTAAAACATTACCCTACCTCCCCTAAAATCATTTATCCCCATGCTAAGAATATTATATCCCGATTATTTTTATTTCTCTAGTTAATATTTGTTAAAATATTTTTTAATGAAAATAGTCTATAAAAATCAATTCCTCATATACTTAATTTTCCAACAGTAGAGTTCAGGAATGGATATAATTTTTAACTTGTTATCTAACATCATAGTGACCATGTACATGAAACAACATATCAATGACAAAGTCAAAAGCCGCACAAGAATTCACCTGTTATCTATAATCACACAAGTACCGCTGAATGCAATAAACAAATATCGACTATTGACTGCTGATCTGATTAATACACGATTGCTTACCTAAACAATAAAAATGCAATTCTTTACCAATTAATTTATGAATAAGGAAACCAGTATAATTAGGGATTTATGTAAGATTCCTCTACATGTATTTATTGTAGAAATTAGAGTTTATCATTTAATTCGAAATTTGGACAGGTGATAACTATGTCACCTATGTCATATAATCTTTATAAAAACTCAAAATGTACTAAAAACATATAAAGATTAAAGTGAATGAATGAAATTTCCATCGTGCCATTAATTTTATCAATCATCTCCATGGATCTTTAAGGTTCTTTTTAAAACGTGTATTTTAAAGATTGATAATTTTTTTTCAAACTGTGGCAAGCTGTACACGTGCGTTTATAATTCAATCATGGCATGTTTGTTTTGTCATTAAACTCTGAGCCTTTGATTGCCGGTTTTAATAACAATAGGTAAGTTTGATAAGTTTGTAAAATAACGACGAGTAACAAGTAATTATCTGACTTTTTATACATGTTAACCTGTTTCATTTTACATTTACTTTATGGGAACGAGTTATTTTTCAGTACCAAAATAAACATTTTCAAAACTATCGCCAATCTAACACGACAATTTAAATATTTAAACATAAGAATTCATATGTGCTACCTTTACATAATGTTTTATACAACTTCAACGCTAGCACATGATACGCTTTATAGAGATGTAAAGGTTTATTATACCGCTTTATTAAGAATAAGAAATGAACCGAGACACATCAAATATGATTCTTTCATAATATGGCTTTAGTTCAGCCATGACCTGCTGTAACCCAATACATTAAAAATAATACAGCAACACCCATACTCTATATGTCAACCTGCTTAAAAACTTAAATCAGGACAGCAACCTACCCTGAAATTATGGACAACAACTCTTTTAATTTTCTCTTATGTGGGAAGTTGTGGGTTTAAACCGAGACAGGGTCCAGACATGAAAGTGGGAAGTGATTGTTCTTTCGCCAAGCATTCGACATTACAAAGTGAAAGTCATGGTTCTTTAGGCGTGGTACGATAAAAATTCCTGCTGTATTATTCCATCAGCGCAACACACAGGCAAAATTTCTGCACTTTCGTCTATAGCTGGCAACGTATCGATATAAGTGGTGTATATTTTTGACTAGGACATTAAATAGAGATTATTACATAAATTTTTTTAAATTATACCTCATATCGGTCCAAGGCATCCAAATCATCCCCAGGGCCTCTATAATAGTCTTTTTATCACATAAATTACAATTTCACTTTCATAACATTCTGGATGAAAAAATAACCATTGCAATATTATCTTGTCTTTTGGTTAAAAATATGTGCAATTATAAGCTTTGGCTTGCTTTGGATTGCGTCCAGTGATATAGATTTTTACATGGGGTAAGATACGGGAGATTTGGTGTCATACAGATATTGTTACCACATCCCATCTCCTATAATGTGAATTTTTGTTACATGGTCAGCTTCACAACACTTTTATTACACTAGTAAAACAGGGATAATTTTCCTATAAATGTGTTTAACATCATTACTCAACTCAACTCTTAAATTTTTCTAGAAGTCGTGTTTTGATAGATTTTTAAGGAGTCGGGAATTGCCTCAGAAAAGATCAGCCTGGTACAGATTAAAACTTCAACGTAAACTTCAATGTAAACGTAATTTTAAAAATTTAATAAATATTCGACAGTGTGTGATGAACCAGACAAAAAACACTCTTTTATCAAGATTTAGATTTGTTTATTTATCTCAATTACAAAATTTAAAACATTATAAGCATCCTTTTTGTAATATATTAATAACCTTAATAACTTAACATCATACTTACTAAATTTATGATGAGATTAATAATTCTGCAAAAAGACACTTATAAAAAATTTAAAAAATAATTACAAAAAGGAAAATATAGTAAATATTTTAATACCATTACAAAATAAAACTTGTAAGTATGACAATACATGTTATTTATTATTTTTATATCACCTTGTGGTTCCAAGTTCAGAAATTGTTTATTTGAGGAGGTTTATATATAAGATCTACAGACGTTCTAAGTATATACAGATTCCTGCTACATTGCGATGTGCCAAATGTGCTCATCTTGGAAAATCATTCCTCATCAACGACACTAGGTGCCAAAAAGCTTGATAGATTAAAAACACACGCCAAAAAGTTGAAAATTAATGAATCTTAAGTTCGATAATTATATGAATCTAAATTCAGCTATCGAATGCTTTGCATAAGGAAACAGACCTAAGTTTTAAATAAATTTAAAAAATTAAGTCGGCTAAAAAGTTTTCTAAATGGTATATTTTCTGATAGCACAAAGTACTACCTACTACATGTATGTTATGGATAACCTCGGGGAGTTTTACTCCACCAGCAGCGCGGTAACTCATATGAAATATAGCAAAATGTATTTGTTCAAAACTGAAGACTTAAATGCGTACATAACAACAGTTTTCTTAAATGTAACATATTCCATTTTATTTTATTTTTGTTTTTTTGATTTTACAAAAAACGTAATATGATAAAATAACCTTATAAAGATGTATTATCAAGAATATTAAATTTCTGTTGTTTATGGTAAAGCTCTTAATGTGTTCAATTTAAAAGATCCAGAAATACATGTTAAATATTATCTCATACACACAGATATTTTTAGAATACATCTTCCTATAAATCCATTGACAAATCAACGTGCATACCTGTTTTATAGCAGTTAAAAAAGCAATTTAAATAATACACACCTAAAATTGAAAATGTAAAAACTTTTGTATCCTATTTCGTGTGTTTTTAATTAGATTGCTGATATACATATACAATAAAAGCCAAACATAGAGTTAAACTTTTTTTAATGTGAAGTTTCGGACAAAATTTGTCATCCGTAAAACACTTTAAATATTGTTTTAAGCAATTATGTACTATGTTTCTTAGAAGATTTGTTGAAAAAAATATTCAAGCTCGAATTATTTTATTGGACTGAAAAAAGTATCTTGTTATTGTAAGAAAAAAGCGATGATAAAAGTGTTTAAACGTATTAAATCATGCATTAAAATGTTTTCCATTTCTTAAATAGTAAATAGTATATAGACATATTTATATTGTCCCATACTTGACCATAAAATACAGGGATATGTATAAACAAACAAATAACAAATGAAATAACAAAAATAAAATAAAAATCACACACACACACACACACACACACACACACGCGCGCGCGCGATCGTTTTTTGTTTGATTTTCAACAAGAATGAAATTTAAGTAGTGTCAAAAATCAATTATTTTCATGTATTTCATTATGAAATTATGTAAATCTCTTTAAACAGTGTTAGTCTTTGTATTAAGAGAAAAATGCAGTTTTTGTGTTCTAAATCAATTAACGCTATTACATGACACCAAGAAGCATTTGCCCCTTTCACCTAGCCGACTAAAGCATATGTTTCGTTTACGAACACTTTAACATCAATTTTTAACAAGAGCTACAACATCTTATAATTTCTTGTGATATAGATATTGTAATAATGAAGTAACTTCCAAAAAAATCATTTTTAATGATACTGCCATGTTTCCCAAATTTGTATACATCGATTGAACAAAGCATTTGTTAGGGGTCTTTCATTCTCAAATATAAAGCGATCATCCTCCATTGCTATATAAAACTGACTTAGACTGTTACTCATTTCTTCCTTGCATGCAATATGATGATATGAAAGAAATAACAAAACATAACAATATATGACTGGGGGAACTAATGCTGTTTCCATTGTTGAATGTTGTACAAGTTCATGTTCTATTTCCTGTGGATGGAACTTGCAGGGTATACAACAAACAAATGAATGTGCAAAAATTCCACGTTTCAATTTTTGACTCATGGTTAAACCTTTTCCACATATTTCTTTGAGGTAGGCTTGAAGATTGCATTTTTTTTCAATCATTCCACAATATATTGTGTAAGGCTTAAACGCCCGGAGGACCTTCTTGACAATCTTCACCACCGCCTTGTAATTTTCATTCATATAAAATAAAGTAGCGAGCAACAACTTTCTGGTGCATATATCAACTAACATACAGTTCTGTCTTATAAATTGTTTTAAAGATTGGATTTGTATATAACGGGTCTTGTTCGTTCTGTTGGTAAGTATTTGAATATACATACATTGGACAAGAAAACATGCTATGCTATGAAACGTTAAAGTGGAGATTGTTTTCCTTATTCCATTAGTTGATTGCTGCATTTCCTCGCAAATAGTAAGCATTGATTCTATCAATTCTTGGGACATAAAATGCAGACCTGAATGCATTGGATTTTCTAATAATTGTAAGTCACTACAACTTTCTCTTTCTTCCATTGTCATTGGTATAGTAGCTGAATTTTGTCGTAAGTTCGATAAAAGCGGAATACGCCTCATACTATCCACACCCTCGCTGTACAAGTTTGACAAATAATCTAGTAAAATTCTACTTTTCCTGCCATAAATCTTCCCTTCAAACATGTTATTTTCTTTAACAAAAAAGTTTGGACAATATTCGTCGGAAACCCACTTCATTAAGCGTCTGAAACAAGTCCAAAAACAATTAAGAAAATTTACTTTGTTCCAGATGATGTTTTTTCCTCAATGCAAAAGAATAAGGTTGTTTTGAGAAAATAGGAACAAAGTAAATCTTTGACTTCTGTATTTGAATTTATTGCATATTTCAAGTACAATTTTAATAAACCGTAGCACAGGAATTGTGTATGATTGAAAGAATGTACAAGTTTTTTCTCGGCAAGTGAAAAAGATAACCGCCACTCCAAGTAGCTTTCCTGTGAATTAGGATTTCCTATTGGAACTAATAAACATCCATCACGGACAATATCTGAGATAAGGTCAGGTGATGGCCAGTTATTAATTCTGACTCTGGCTATCCATTCAGTCGCTACCCGGGGCCATGTGTTACAAGACAAACAAATTAAAGTATCAACCTCAATATTAAAACCTATATGATAAAGTGCACAAGGACCATGTGCAATTGTATCAGTAAATGTTTATCTCATATGGTCAACCATGTGATCACGGAAGAGTAAACTCGACAAAATCAGACCATCATTTTTTTCAATCACTGCTTCGATAAATTCCCCATAATATTCAAGTTTATTCGAACAAACAAGCCTTACAAATCCTGGTTTGATATTATCTGTATCCATTATGATATCACCGTTCAAAAAATCTGAATTATCAGATACAACAGTAAAGTTAAATACGTACATAAGATCAATGTCACTATCAGGTTGTATGAGTCCTTCTACCCTACTTCCACTTATTATTGGCATAAAACATTGGATATTTTTTCTATGAATATGTTTCAAAATTGTCTCATTACATTCCACTACTTGCCTTCTAACAAAAACTTCCTCTTCTGTTCCGATGCATTTGCATACTTCTGTCCAAACCCTTACTGAAATACGTTCCATTTTAAAAAAATGAAGGATGATTTCCAATTATATGTGCCTATACTCTATGTAAAAAATCAATTACTTTTTTAACGCATTTTCTCAAACATGCAAACGTCTATACGAACAGAAAGCGTGTACTTATGGATTTTACAAAATGATATTAATAGATGATTACTCATCATTTTATTTAAACAGAAAATACTTACCTATGGGGTTTTTAAATATTATTTCTAGTTTTAATACTATTGATTCTGTGATAAGTATACAGTAATTCATCGTAATACAAGTGAGATAAAGTTTGTCAGTTACTCTTATCTTCTGTGACTATTTACCTTGTTCAAAATTTTAAATTTCTACTTCCTTCAAGTTTGCAAGGAATTTTCCTAATACTCTTAACTTGTTTAAATATTTACTATACCACCCCTTCCTCATTACTTTTTGAAGTAACAATATCATCATGTTTAAGTTCCCCAAGTCGATGTCAAAAATAAAAAAATGTGCTCTCTCTCTCTCTCTCTCTCTCTCTCTCTCTCTCTCTCTCTCTCTCTCTCTCTCTTAATTAATTAATTTTTATATTTTTAAAACACTACCCTACCTCCCCTATCACCATGCTTGGAAGATTATTTCCCGATTATTTTTATTTCTCTAGTTAATATCTGTTTAAATATTTTTTAATGAAAATTGTCTCTAAAAATCATTTCATCATACACTTCATTTTCCAACAGTAAAGTTCGGGAATGTAATATATAATACAAATACCAGTTAAATTTTGATGTGCCAGATGTGCACATTTCGGAAATTCATTCCTCATCAGTGACACTTAGACCGAAAAGTTTGATACATAAAAAATTTAAGCCAAACAGTTGAAAATAATGAATCTAAAGTTTCAAAATTATATTAATTCAAATCCAGCTTAGGAATGCTTTGCATGAGGGAACAAACCTTAGTTTTAAATAAATTTCAAATTTTAGACTGAAAATTTTAATAAATTGTACATTTTCTGACAGCACAAAGTACTGCCTACTGAGTTTTGGATACCCTCGGGGAGTTGTACTCCACCAGCAGCGGTACCAGTTCAGGGGTAGTAAATATATAATACAAATACCAGTAATCATTTTTAACTTGTTATGTAACATCATAGTGACCATGTACATGAAATTACTTATCAATGACAAAGTCAAAACCCACAAAAGAAATCACCTGTTATCTATAATCAAACAAGTACCGCTGAATGCATTAAACAAATACCGTTTTATTGACTGCTGATCTGATTAATACACGATGGCTTACCTAAACAATTAAAATGCAAATTCCTTACCAATTAATTTATGAATTAGGAAACCAGTATAATTAGGGATTTATGTACGACTCCTCTACATGTTTTTATTGTAGAAATTAGTGTTTATCTGTTAATTTAAAATTTGGACAGGTGATATCTATGTCTCCTATGTCATGTAATCTTTATAAAAACTCAAAATGTACTAAAAACATATAAACATTAAAGTGAATGAATGAAATTTCTATCGTGCCATTAATTTTATCAATCATCTCCATGGATCTTTAAGGTTCTTTTTAAAACGTGTATTTTTAAAGTTTGATAATTTTTTTTTCAAACTGTGGCAAGCTGTACAAGTGTGTTTATAATTTAATCATGGCATGTTTGTTTTGTCAGTAAATTCAGGGCCTTTAATTGCCGGTTTTAATAACAATAGGCTTGATAAGTTTGTAAAATAACGACGAGTAACAAGTTATTATCTTACTTATTTTACATGTGAACCTGTTTGATTTTACATTAACTTTACGGGAACAAAATTGAGAATATCAATACTATCGCCTCTCTAACACGGCACTTTAAATATTTAAAAGAATAATAAATTCATATGTGCTACCTTTACATAATGTTTTATACAACTTCAACACTAGCACAAGATACGCTTTATAGAGATGTAAAGGTTTATTATACCGCTTTATTAAGAATAAGAAATGAACCGAGACACAACAAATATTATTTTTTCATAATATTACTTTATTTCAGCCTTGACCTGCTGTTTCCCAATACGCTAAGAATAATACAGCAACACCCATACTCTGTATATCATCCTGCTTATAAACTTTAATCAGGACAGCAACCAATCCTGAAATTATGGATAAGAACTCTTTCATTTTTCACCCTAAGTGGGAGGTTGTGGCTTTGAAACGAGAAAGGGTCCAGACATGAAAGTGGGAAGTGATTGTTCTTTCGCCAAGCACTCGACATTACGAACTAAAAGTCATGGTTCTTTCGGACTGGAACTTGTAATAAACGAGGTCCCTTGTCACGGTAGGCATGATACGATAAAAATCCTGCTGTATTATTTCATCAGCGCAACGGAAATGCAAAATTTCTGCACTTTCGCCTATAGCTGGCGACGTCTCGATATAAGTGGTGTATATTTTTGGCTGGGACGTTAAATAGAGATTATAACATGAACTTTTGATATCATACCTCATTTCGGGCCATGTCATCCATATTACCCCCAGGGCCTCTTTAATAGTCTTTTTATCACATGTATTACAATTTTATTTTCATAACAATATGAATGAAAAAATAACCATTGCAATATTATCTTGTCGTTCAAAATATATGCAATAGTAAGCATTGGCTTACTCGGGTTTGCGTCCAGTGATATATATATTTTTCGTGGGGTGTAATACGGGAGATTGGGTGTAATACAGATATTGTGTCCACATCCCATTTCCTATAATTGGAATTTTGTTATATGGTCAGATTTACAAGACTTTTTACACTAGTAAAACAGGTTTAGTTTTTCTTATAAATGTGTACTCTTATATACTCAACCTTACTCTTAAATTTTTCTAGGGGCCGTGTTTTGATTGATTTTTAAGGAGTCGGAAATCGCCTTAGAAAACATCAGCCTGAGACAGATTAAACATCAATGTAAACGTAATGTTAACAATATAATAAAGAGTCGGCAGTGTGTGATAAACCAGGTAAAAAAGAAAACATTCTTTTATCAAAAATTAGATTTGTTTATTTATCTCAAGTACAATATTTATACAACATTATAATTATCCATTTTGTAATACAGTAATGACTGAATATCATACTTATAGAATTTATGATGAGATTAAAAATTCTGCAAACGACACAAGTAAAAAATTTTAAAAAATAATTACAAAACACAAAATATTAGGATTTAATTTGTGAAAATTTTTAATACCATTATAAAAACTCGTAAATATGACAATACATGTTATATATTATGTTTCTTTTGAATCTATTTTCCTATCATGATTATAAGTTCCGAAATTGATTATTTTATGAGGCTTACATATAAGATCTACAGATGTTCTGAACTGATATTAAATATATAGCAAAATGTCTATGTTCAAAACTGACGAGTTAAATGCATACATAACAACAGTTTACTAATATGTTACATATTCCTTTTTTTGTTACTTAAGGAGTGGAGAGTGGAGTGTAGTAATTGTGTTTTACGCCCTAGTCAAGATTCTTTAACCTATTTTGAGGCGGTCAGTTCTGGGATGGTGGAGGAAATGGGAGTACCCGGAGAAATCCATGACCTTCGGCAAGCAAACTGACAAACTTTCTCACAAAAAGGATTTGTCCCGTGTGGGATTCGAACCCAGGTGGTGAGAGGTTCTGTGATCCGTAAGCGCGCGCTTTAGACCACTCTGCCACCGAGGCCCCTGTTTTAATGAAAGTGTGCTTCTAAAAATCATAAAACGATAAAACAACCTAATAAAGACGTTTTATCAAAAATTTAAAATATCGTATTGTTGATGGTAAAGCTCTTAATGCGTTCAATTAAAACCTCTCAGAAATACATGTTTGATATTATCTCATGCACTAAAATATTTTTTAAATTACATCTTCCTATAAATGTATCAACTGAAACGTGCATACTTGTTTTATAGTAGTTAAAAAGGAAATATTTTAAAAAAGACAAAAAAATTGAAAATGTAAAAACTAGTAAACAATAATTTTATTGTGTCGCAATACTATTAAGAGTGTTTTTGGAATAAGAATGCTGAAATACTTATAGAATAAATGCCAAACAAAGACTTAAAGTTTTTTATTTAAAGTTTCGGACAGAATCAGTCATTCGTTAAACAATATAAACATGTTTTAAGCAATTATGTACCACTTTTCTTAGAAGACTGTTCGGAAAAGAAATATACTCGAATTATTTAAAATTGGACTGAAAAAAGTATCGTGTTATTGTAAGACAAATACGACGATCAAGTATTTTAACTTTGTAAATTATGCATTAAAATGTTTCTTATTTTTTAAACAGGATATAGTATCTAGACAATTTTATCGTGTCCAATACTTGACCATGAACTACAGAGATATACACAAAAAATTAAATAATGTACAGCAAAAACCTGCTAGATAATAACAAATGAAATACAGAGAAAATAAAAATCACACACACACACACACACGTTTTTCTTTTGATTTAGAACAAGAATCACATTGAAGAAGTGTAAAAACAATTCGGTGTTTTGTATTTTTATGTATTTCATTATGAAAATAAGTAAATCTCTTAACAGAATGTTCGTCTTTGTCTTGAGAGAAACATGCAGTTCTTGTATTTTAAATCAATTAACGCTATTGCATGACATTAAGAAACAATTGCCCGTTTCACCTAGCTGACT
Organism: Tegillarca granosa; assembly: GCA_029721355.1. Lineage (NCBI taxonomy): Eukaryota > Metazoa > Mollusca > Bivalvia > Arcoida > Arcidae > Tegillarca > Tegillarca granosa. The sequence continues at coordinate 37,285,272 of CM056600.1, read as the reverse complement.
AAATCATGTTTCGTTTACGAACACTTTTACATCAAATAAAAGAGCAAGAGCTACAACATCTTATAATTTTTTGTGATATAGATATTGTTATAACGAAGTCACTTTCAAAATAATCACTTCTTAATGATACCATGTTTCCCAAATTTCGAGACATCGGTTGAACAAAGCTTTTGTTAGGGGTCTTTCATTCTCAAATATAAAGCGAGAAATAACAAAACATTACAATATATGACTGGGGGAATTGATGCTGTTCCCATTGTTGAATGTTGTACAAGTTCATGTTCTATTTCCTGTGGATGGAACTTGCAAGGAAGACAACAAACAAAAGGATGTGCAAGAATTCCACGCTTCAATTTTTTACTCGTTGTTAAACCTTTTCCACATATTTCTTTAATGTAAGCTTGACGATTACAGTTTGTTCCATTTATTCCAGAATATATTGTGTAAGGCTTTAACGCCTGCGGGACCTTCTTGACAATCTTCACCACCGATTTGTAATTGCCATTCAGATAAAATAAAGTAGCGAGCAACAACTTTCGGTGCATACATCGCCAAACATACAGTTCTGTTGTATAAATTGCTTTAAAGATTGGATTTGTATATAACGGGTCTTGTTTGTGCTGTTGGTATGTATGTCAAAATACAAAAATGGGACAGTTCTACAGACTACGCCATAAGACATAAAAGTTGATGTCGTTTTCATTATTCCATTGGTTGACTGCTGCATTTCCTTGCAAATATTGAGCAGTAATTTTATCCTTCTTCGCCACCTAAATTGCGGATCTAATTTACTTGAAGTTTCTAATAATTGTAAGTCACAACGACATTCTCTTTCTTCAATTGCCATTGGTATAGTAGCAGGATTGTGTCGTAAGTTCGATAAAAGCGGAATACGCCTCATACTATCCACGCCCTCACTGTACAAGTTTGACAAAAAATCTAGTAACATTTTACTTTTCCTGCCATAAATCCTCCCTTCAAACATGTTATTTTCTTTAATGAAATAGTTTGGACAATATTCGTCAGAAACCCACTTCATTAAGCGTCTGATACAAGTCCAAAAACAACCAAAAAAATTTTCTTTGTTCCAGATGATGTTTTCTTCCTCAATACAAAAGAATAGGGTTGTTTTTAGGAAATAGGAACAGAGTAAATCGTTTACTTCTGTATTTGAATTTATTGCATATTTCAAGTACTATTTTAATAAACCGTAGCACAGGAACTGTGTATAATTAAAAGAATGAACTAGTTTTTTCTCGGCAAGTGAAAAAGATAACCGCCAGTCCATGTGGCTTTCCCCTGAATTGGGATTTCCAATGGGGACTACCAAACATCCATCACAAACAATATCTGAAATAAGGTCAGGTGATGGCCAATTATTAATTCTGACTCTGGCTATCCATTCAGTTGCTACCCTGGGCCATGTCTTACAAGAAAAACAAAATACAGAGTCAGTCTCAACATTCCACTCTGATACATAAGTTGCGCATGGACCATGTGCAATTGTATCAGTAAATGATTTTCTCATTTCGTCAACTCTCTGATCACGGAAGAGTAAACTCGACAAAATCAGACTATCATTTTTTTCTACCATTGCTTCGGTATATTTCTCATGATATTTAAGTTTATCAGAACAAACAAGCTTTACAAATCCTGGTTTGATATTATCTGTATCCATTTTAATATCACTGTTAAAAAAAATTTGAATTATCAGATACAAAAGTAAAGTTTAATACGTACATCAGATCAATGTCACTACCATGTTGTTTGAGTCCTTCTGCAGTACTTCCACTAATTATCGGCGTTAAAATATCGATTACTTTCCTAAAATCATGTTTCATATATGTCTCGTAAAATTCAACTACTTGCTTTCTAACAAAAACTTCCTGTTCTGTTCCGATGCATTTGCATAATTCTGTCCAAACCTTTACTGAAATACGTTCCATCTTTAAACAAAAACTGAAGGATGATTTCAAATTATATGTGCCTATACTGTATGTAAAAAACCGATTGCTTTCTTTTTAACGAATTTTCTCAAATATGCAAACGTCTATACGAACAGAAAGCGTGTACTTATGAATTTTACAAAATGTTATTAATAGATTAATACGCATAATTTTATTTAAACAGAAAATACTTCCGTATGGGAAATATTATTTCTAGTTTTGATACTATTGATTCCGTGATTAGTATACAATACTTTATTTTAATACAATCCTTTAATTTCCACATTTTTCTTGAAGTAATAACCTTAAATTATTTTATTTAGATTATTTATATATGTTCATTATTTACCTACGGAAATATGAATTTTATAAATAGTTGTGTTTGTTTCGGCAGTAGATAGATAAAAAGATAGGTAGATAGATAGATAGATAGATAGATAGATAGATAGATAGATAGATAGATTTGCAAAAAGATGACATGTGTGCAAAACTATCTTTTCTGTTTTTTCGATATTACTTCGAAATAAGGTTTTATTGTTTGGTTGTGTAATATATTGTAAGCTAGCTGCATTTAAACATGAATTGATCTGTCCCCAAAATGTAAAATTAACATGCTGTTTTAAGAAAAAATCTGAAAATATATGCGTTTGCATTAAAATTGCAAATAGAAAAAACGTCATTAAATTGTAAGTTATAAAAGAATATTTTCGTTTGATCAATGAAAAGCTACACTTGAAATATCCATTTATTAGTCAACATGATTTTAATGGTACCAAAATATAATAAAGGTAATAATAATTATAATAAAAATAATTTATATACTCCAATCCTTAGTTAGACATTACCTTAGCTGATTTTTGTTTTCTTTTCACAATTTTAAGTAGAAACGTGTAAATGTAACAATATTTTTTTAATTGTAATGTTGATATTTAATTATTATTATTATTATTATTATTATTATTATTATCTGCGTGTTAGATGTGATTACCCTTTTTCACGGCAAAGTCGTGAATTGAAAGTAGAGACAAATGATAGAAATTGAAAATATCCCAAAAAGAAAGATTTTTTTATTTCACTTTTTCAGGCTAATCAAGAATTAAAAGTATAAACGAGAGAGTAGAGAGAGAGAGAGAGAGAGAGAAATGAAAACATTGAGAGAGAGAGAGAGAGAGAGAGAGAGAGAGAGAGAGAGAGAGAGAGAGAGAGAGAGAGAGAGAGAATGAAAACATTGAGAGAGAGAGAGAGAGAGAGAGAGAGAGAGAGAGAGAGAGAGAGAGAGATAAAATATGAATATGTATTTTTATGTGCAGATGAAAAGGCTGCCAACAATATCCATTAATTTTCTTTTTTTTTCTTTTTAAACAGCAATTTATAAAATTGCCTCTATGTCATATTTATGGTATGAGTGGACGAGAAGTTTAAACTGTTTGCTTTGATTGACATTTCTTGACACTTCTTAGATGACCCAGTGATTTTTCGCCCAAACGGGGTACAAAGATTTTCTGTACCGTATTTAACTATCTTGGTTTCTTGGTATGTTATAAATCTTGAGAGTAGTGTTTATCTAACATCAGACTAGTTTTTCTACTTATTTTGACAAAATACAAGTTTTATCGAACACGCATGATACAGAATCTTGTAACACCACAGTGTGGTGATATAACAATGACGTTACGGGAAATCCCCAGGTAGCATACTGAATACACCATTTTTTTTTATTTCACAATTTCTGTTAACAAATATGTAATCTTTAAATCTTTAAGAAAATAAATACAAATAGTTTAATGATAATAATAATAATAAACCAATTCCAGCGCCAGAAAAACGACATGCACTCGCCTTCTCCATTGAGGAATTGCTCCAAGCAGTCCGTCATAAAAACATTTCATGTGTAAACAATTTTGCAGTCACATCAAAATCCATGCAACATGAAATAACGAACATATTATGTTGAACCAGCTGTAACGCAAATGTAAACAGTCAAACAACACACAGCGACAAACTCTCCGAAAATTCCCAATATTATGCATACTCTCAATCTGCTAATTTAGTCAAATAAACGAACAAATATTCATGGACATACTTTTAACATTTCTGGAAATGTCACTATACACACAGTTTATCAACAAGTCTGAATCACAAAAGAGTAAACGATCTGAAAATGATAATAAACAGTGACGAAAGTGACTGAAGTAATTCAGGTGATTCTGAACTTTTTGAAAATAAAACTTGTCATTGACTTCATGACGTCACGTATTACGTAATGATAAACTTCAGTGTTTTTCTGTGGCAAACTACATTTTTTCTCACAATCTTTTGTTTTTATTATCTTATTAATGTTGTTGAAAATGTTAGATAAAAATATCATATACACAGTGTGTAGGTACAACCCTTTGTATCAGGTCTCGTTCTGTTTTTATCGCGACTCGTAGTGATACAGGCTGCTAAAAACAGAACACAACCTGATACAAAGGGTTGTACCCGGCTACACACTGTATATATAATATATATAGATCACCATTATTCCATTGTATTCCGCTGCAGAAATCTACAACAAAATCGGCTTATCCAACTGAGATAAAGTTTCGCAGTTAATGTTATCTTCAGTCACTATTTACCATGTTGAACAAGTTTAATTTCTACTTTCTTCATGTTTGCGAGGAGTTATTTTATCCTAATATTCTTAACTTGCTTGAAATATTTACTTAACAATCTCCTTTTCATTAGAAGATGAACTTTTTGAAGTAACAATATCATATGTCTAAGTTCCACATGTCGATGTCAAAAATACTTAGATGTGCTCTCTCTCTCTCTCTCTCTCTCTCTCTCTCTCTCTCTCTCTCTCTCTCGCGCGCGCTATTCTTGGAATATTATTTCACGATTATTATTATTATTCCCTTATTTATCTTTGTTATAATATTCTAAAATTGAAATTGTCTCTAAAAAGCACCTCCTCATATACTTAAATTTCCAACACTAGAGTTTGGGCATGAATAATCATTTTTTCATGTTACCCAGCATCATAGTGACCATGAAACTAGCTATGAAATTACATGTCAATGTCAAAGTCAAAAGCCGCACAAGGAATCACCTGTAATCTATTATCATACAAGTACTGCTGTATGCAACAAACAAATACCGTTATGATTACTGCCGATCTGATTAGTACACGATTGCTTACCCATACAATAAAAATGCAAATTCTTTACCAATTTATTTATAAATTAGGAAACCAGTTAATTAGGGATTTATGTACGATTCCTCTACATGTTTTTATTGTAGAAAGTAGTGTTTATCCGTTAATTTAAAATTTCGACAGGTGATATCTATGTCTCCTATGTCATATAAACTATATATAAAAACTCAAAATGTACTAAAAGATAAATATACATTCAACTGAATGAACGAAATTCTATCTTGCCATTAATTAATTACAATTTTTAAGAGTTTTCAAGGATCTTTAAGAGTCTTTTTAAAACGTGTATTTTAAAGTTTGATTTTTTCTAAAACTGTGGCAAGCTGTACACGTTTGTTTAGAAATTCAATCAGGACAGGTTTGTTTCCTCATAAAAACCAAAGTTTTTGATAACCGGTTTTACTAACAAAAGGCTTGATAAGTTATGTAAAATAACACCGAGTAACTTGTAATCATCTTACTTATTTTTAATAGGTACCTGTTTCTTTTTACATTCACTTTATTGGAACGTGTTGTTTTTCAGTAATTAAATAAAGAATTTTAAACTATCGACTACTACTACTACTATTACTACTACTACTACAAATAATAATAATAATAAAAATAATAAAAATTAATATTATTATACATGTAATGATTATGAACCATGACGCTCGTTCAAACATAATGTAAGATGGTAATTTGTAACCATAAAACTTCATGCACGTAGTAAGATTTAATATATCTAATAACACCTTAATAAAGAATTAGTAAATATCATGACAATACTTTTGCATTTAAATTGGCCAACCTAAATTTATGGTACTTAAAAGCTTATAGTTAAGCTATCTTATTATTAAGATAGTAGATGTCCTACTTATATTAATATTGTTATGTATGTGTACTCAAAAAGAGACACGTTAAAACTTTTATACATTCTATTTTGTTTATTGGCATTAATATTAACTTGTCGGTAGTAACATCCGTGCTAATGAACTAGTTCTTCTAAAATTGTTAAAAAAGCAGAAAACTTAGTAAAGTGGGTAACCCACCAGAGAGAGAGAGAGAGAGAGAGAGAGAGAGAGAGAGAGAGAGAGAGAGAGAGACTAAACTAAAATTATTAAAACTGTATAAAGTATTATAACATATAGTTGATTAATAAAGTGAATGGCTATGCTAAATTAAAGTCACAAAATTGTATTTTAAAGATCAATATATATAAGTGGTAAGTTTCTTTACAAATTCAATAAGTTCATGCTTGGTTTGTCTTAAAATGAGAATGTCTTATTGCCGGATTTAATATTACTAGGTAAAATGGAAAATTAGTCGGTAATGACAATATACCATATGAGATACTTAAATATGACTGTATTTTAGGTATTCTACAAAACTTGTGTCAACATTGCTTTAAAACTCATTTCATTTCATCCGAATAGAGAAAAGCTGTAATATGCCCAATTCGTGATATGCCCGAAGGATACTAAAGAGATCAAAGAATTCCTATGAACTCTCGAGGAATGAGTTCGCTGTCTATGGGGGAAATGTAGAGGTTGAGTCCTCTTATGAATACTTAGGCGTAATTTGTCATGAGAAACTTGACTTCACTGAAACTGTTACAACGCTTGCTAGAGCAGGTGATCGAGCTCTTGGATCAGTAATATCGAAAATTTGAAAATACAAAAGTATTGGTATCAATACATTTAAGAATTTATTTTAACTGTGTGGTGCCATTAATAGATTACAGTAGTGGAGTCTGGGAATCAAAACCTTAACTTTGCATCAATAAAGTTCAACATAGATCTATACTGTATTTCCCGGATTAAATCGCTTCTCATCAGCTGTAGCCCTAAACGGCGAAGTAGGATGGTTACCATCAGTTTACCGTAAAAAAAATTAATATGGTCAGCTTCTGGAATCGGTTACAAGTGAAAATCGAATATCAAAAAATTGTTTCTTTGGGGGCTTTTCAAAATAATTCGAAAAACTGGTTTCAGGATGCTAAAGCTATTTTCAGTGTCAATGATATGTATGATAGTTTTAGTAAAATGAACTGCATCGATATTGACGTATTACAAAAATCAAAGTTAGATCTGTATGATATCAAGAGGATGGAATCGGTAAATCATTTTTAAAAAGTTACGGACATTCAAGATATTCAAGCATGGTCTTTGCCAGGAAAAGTGAGTGTCACTGACTCTGAATAAAACCGTAAGATCAATCTTTGTATAATTTAGATACGGAATGTTGCCAGTCCTAATTGAGCCGGATATTACCTAAGAACTAGTTTGTGAGAGACTATGTATTTTATACAACTGTGGTCAAATTGAAAACGTAATTCACATTTTGATTTACTGTCCCCTTTACTCTTCTTTATGACATATTTTGTTTAATCATGCAATCATGAATTTGAACACTAAACATCTAAATGATAGATGTCAGCTATATTCATAGTCTCAGCATTCAAGAAACGTAAAGAAAGTATTTCCAAAACATGCATTTGATTCTGATGTCTATAATTATAAATTGACTCAAATATCAATTGGGCCGGATGCATCACAATCTGTTAATGAAGCAGTGTGATTTATTATTTATTATATGCTTATTTATAGATATGTCAGTATGAAAAAATTACTTACTTACTAACTCAATAGGCTTGACAAGTTGCGACAAATAACGTCGAAAAATGTAATAACATGTATTTGACTTTCTTAACATGTTATTTTTTTGCATTTACTTTTTTGAAACTTTTTTACCATTACAAATATTAGGATTTTAAAATAGCAACACCTTAATTTTTTAAAAGAATAATAAATAAATAAGTGCTAGCTTTTAAAGATGTATTTATGCAACTCAACACTAGCAGACGATACGCTTTATAGAGATGTAACGGATCATTATTCCAGTTCATTTACAAAAATTAATGAACAGAGGCACAATGATAATTGTTATTTTATGATATCATTTTAGTTCAGCCATGACCTGCTGTTACCAAAAAACTGAAAATAAAATAACAAAAATTTTACTATATGTATTCACCTGTAAATAAACAACTTTTTCATTTCCTAGTTACTGTGCTGTATAGAATTTAAAGGAATCAGAAATCGCCTTAAAACATCAGCCTGAGACGGATTAGAACATTGATGTAAGCAGGATTTTAAAAATCTAATAAATCTTCGACAATGTTTGATGAACCAGAGATAAGAACGAACTAGGAAACATTATTTATATTAAAATTTAAACAAAAAATAATAAGTAACTTATTTGATTTTATTATATTTTTGTTAATTAAGAAAATTAGGCTTAGAAAATCGTAAAATGATAAAAAAAAATCTAATGAAGACGTATATTTAAGAATTTTAAATTTCGTATTGTTGATGGAAAAGTTATAAATGTGTTCCATTGTTTTATAGCAGATATAAATGCAATGGTAATAAAAAACAACAAAAATTTAAAATTGAAAAAATTGAATAGTATAATTTTTTTGTCGTAATCCTGTTAAGAGTGTTTTTTTTAATTAGAATGCTGATATGCTTACACAATACATGCCCAACACAGAGTTATATTTTTTTTATTAAAGTTTCAGAAAGAATCAGTCATCTGTAAAGCAAATAAATATATATAGTTTTAAGCAATTATGTACTACATTCCGTAGAAGATTGTTTGAAGAAAAATATTCAAGCTTTAATTATTTTATTGGACTGAAAAGTATTTTGTTATTGTAAGACAAAAGCGACGATAAAGTGTTTAAACTTAATAAATCATGCATTAAATTTTTTTGAGAAAATAGGAACAGAGTAAATCGTTTACTTCTGTATATGGCTTTATTGCATATTTCAAGTACATTTTTAATAAACCGTAGCACAGGAACTGTATATAATTGAAAGAATAAACTAGTTTTTTCTCGGCAAGTGAAAAAGATAACCGCCGTTCTTGTGGCATTCCCCCGAAGTTGGAATTCCAATAAGGACTTCCAAGTAAACTAAGTGAACGACTTTATGACAACTTTTCTAGACCCAACTGCCAATTATAATCGTTTTGGGTTTAGTCGACCGTAAGTCAAAAAGGTTGTTTTTCCTTGCTGAATTCCCCCATGGCTGGCTTGGTAATGTTCAGTATAATAGAACGAGTTGTGTGCCGTGTTTATCTGGACATTCGGGTCGAGTGTACTAGCACTTTAAAGTTCGCCATAACGACGAACTTGTTAAATGCAGCTTACAAAGGCTACGTACATACTCCCGCACAACATAAACCCGCGTTAAGATAAATCATCGAGATTCTAGTCACAAATAGACGAACAACTGCTGATGTGGCGTACAACAGCAGTGAATCAACTAACCAACTTTAACAGCCAAAACTTTTTACGTTAAAAGTATGTTTGCACCATTGTTAAATTGTTTACCTGACAAATACATTTATGTATGAATTAGTGAGATGCATCCGACAATATAAAACTATTAATTGGATTTTCTATGAAAGTCTTTACATAATTCACAGTCATATACCCGTGGTTTTAACAGTAGCGGATGTCAATTTGACAAATCTCTTATATGTAAGTATCATATTCATTGCATTTCTGTTTTTTTTTCAATCGATAAAGAATTTTAACATAAACTTATAATTTGTATTCGGTTTGTAATAACAACAGGTTATAGTTTTTCATATATTTTGTCAATTAAACTCATTTCAGAAATTTTCATCTTACGATACATGCTTTGCAACATGTTTGGCGCAAAACTAGGATATGTACGAATCTAAAAAGGATTTAATTAAAATGAATTACTTAATATACCCATTGTATATACTCTTGCCAAAGAAGGTTAAGAACAAAAATTCATAATCCTTTCTTTATGACCCAAAGAGACATAACACCTTTTTTGATGCAAATTTGAATGTACTTTTCCAGGGCATGAAATATAAAGTATATAAAGTTTCATGAAATTTGTTCAAATAGTTCTTGAGAAGATTTACAATATAAAAAAGTTCACGATCGAAGTTCGGACGTGAATTTGAGCAAGTATTAATGATCGGTTTTGTTCTAATACCCTATATAACGCTAGCACGATTGCCTCCAATCTGAAACTTTATCTCTGCAGATACTAGGTACTAAAATGTACAAAACTCCGTTTCTCTCTTGCGATTGGCCATGATTGTACTGGCAGCAATGTGACGCAATTTGTTTTGAAGGGTAACACTTTGTCCACTGAGCCGTTGTTGTCTCTTTGAATGACACTAATCCATTACAATACATAATTTGATATAAAACAGACTTGCAAAACAATAAATGAACTGATAAATAAGGAAAAATGCACTGTCAAATGTGCTCTATATTTCTTTAAATCACAGACTATTGAAAGTAATCTAAAACTCATGATATGACACTAAGCGTTATCACTGATATATGGCAATGATCAAGATCTCTGAATATTCATATAATTTACTTGGTGTATTATTTAAGGAAAGTTCTATGACGACCATTAAATGACATTTGATAAAGAGTGTATTGTTTTATAGGTCATAACCTTTTTGTTTCAACGGGACTGAAATATTGTGTTAAGGATAATGTAGAGTGCATTTTAGTGAAAACAGGGGTATTTTTCGGTTTTTCCATAATTGCATTTAAAAGTTATTTATTATTGAATTTCTTTTTTAAATGTGATAAGTATTTAAAAGTATTATGCTGGGCAATTTAAAAATTGAAAATATTTTTAAAGCGGTAAATGTAATACAAAAAAAAAACTCCCGAAAAAGTCACACATTCGGAAAAAATTTCAAAGTCAAAAAAATGTTTTCTTTACTGATAAGATGATAATCTTATAAGCTGTGAAAATGTTCGACGAGCAGTTGTTCAGCGAAAAAATGAGTACTTACTTAATGAGAAGCATTTATATTTTGCGTCATGTCGGATATGGAGGGGGAAGTCGCAAATTTTACGATACCCACATACAGTTTATATGGAGCGTTTGGAAGATCTATACATGGCATTACTAATATAAAAATGATAAGAAATATATTTTAGGTTTTTTTTATCCAGATTTCAATAAATATATGTAATCAGACACTGGCGATCGTTGTAACAACTGTATATTTGCAGTGTGTAATATACACCCCCGTGTTCTTGTCGGCCATTTGCAGCGGACGAATACATGGGGTATATTTTAATTAAAACACCAATATGAGAATTATATTTTGTATGTTAATATTTTTTAGAATCACCAATTCAATAAAGATCGTATCCTTCAGAAGATCTGTATTTTCAAAAAACAATGCCCCGTTAGTGGTACTATATTTAGCGTGGAACTATTTCCATATTTTGTAGGGAATATTGTTAGGCCTATTGTCAAGGAAAGTGGAGATGTAAATATGCAGAAAGTTTTCACTTTAGTTATCTAAATAACAAGAAAATTTTGTGGTAAGTAATTCAGATACTCATATAAATTTAACATCAGTTACCCGATTTCAGCGATCATCGCGGTTATCAACGATCTACAAATACAAAGGTAGGAATGGTTTGTTGTTCACCATGCGCTACGTCACACCACATCCGCATTTCTCGGGGTGTAAATATTGCAAATATTTTAAAATTCGATATTCTTTGAATATTAAACTATGTTAAAATATAAAGCCTATAAAATGCTATAAAATATATTTTAACGGCATTTTTCCTAATGTTTTGTGTACTGAATATCAGTGCAGAATGTCTGGCTGCCCAAATGGGACAAAGTTATAGTAATCATATTCGTCAAAAACAACCAACATAGAACTAAGTTTTGATAGCATAATGGCTAATAAGAATGCAAAGAAAAGGAAAGGTACATTTGGTTTAGGACGTGGTCAGCACACAATTAAGCGCAAATGGAGAAAAAGACCAAAATATATATACACCTGTAGTGTTGTTGGCATGCAAGAAAATAAGAAACATTACAAAACAATATGAAAATAATACGAGAAAAGGTTCTTGAGAAGTACAATATTATATGTAGAAAACAATGTAGAAATTTAAAAAGTTTATTTCATGATAATGACTTTCAAGAACTGTACAGTGTTCAGATGATGGCCCATGATTCTAAACATAACAAAAATAGGTTGAAATGAAAATCCAAGGATATTTCAGTGGCTGAAATGAGGGATATCGTTTGATATGTTGCAAAATTTCATTACAGACATAACCAAACATACAATAACTTGCAAACATTTGCAACATTTATCTAAGGGTTCACCACGTTCACCTCCTATAAAACTTTTGAAAGAAATAAAGACTACTGGCTTGGCAAGTGTTCTGCTGTGTGCGTGTGAAGGTTGCAAAGAAAAGTTTAGGTTTAAAACTAGTCCACAGATACCATTACAACATAGTAAGCATTATGATGTGAACATTAGATCTGTTTGGGGTGCCATGGTCACTCGAAATGGTGAGTCCAACTTAAATGAACTAATGGGTACTCGTAACTCCCCTGGAATGTCACAACAAACTTTTTCAGTGATAGAACAAGAGATAGGGGATTTATTGAGTATTTGTGTAGAGGAAGATCTAATACAGGCAGGTGCTGAAGAGAGACGCATTGCCATTGAGAAGGGTCATTATGATGATGGTGTTGCTTGCATCACTGTTATAGCAGATGGAGGCTGGAGTAAGAGGTCCCATTGGAACTCATATAATGCCTTAGGGGGTGTGGGTGTAATAATATGTACTGCTCCCTGTGCAGTAAAGCAGAAACAAGTCACACAACACCACCACCCCACTAATGTTTTAAAAATTGGTCAGACAGTTCCCAAGCAAAGGAAGCAGACATAATTCTTGATGGGTTTTTGAAAGCAGTGCGTGTTCATGGCCTCATATAAACCAACCTAATAGCTGATGGAGACTCATCTGTTTATAATTAAATACAGGAAAATGTACCAGTTTGGGGGAAACGAGTGAAAAAACAAGAATGTGTTAATCACATATGTAAATGCTTAAGAACAAATCTTGAGAAATTGGTTGATGAAAATCTGCATTATAAAGGAAAGGGGAAATTGAGTAAAGCAGCACGTGTGAAAATAGTTAGTGCAGTTAGATGTGCAAATCGGTTAAGGACAGGTGAAAATGATAGCAAGTCTGCAGCAACCATGAGACTGGAGAAACTGGAGAAAGACATTCATAACTGTGTACACCATGTTTTTGGCGATCATCGAAATTGCACAGATTTTTGTAAGGTGAAAAATGAGAAACAATATACTGCAACAAACGACCCAAATACAGCTGTTGAGGATTGTAGAACAGAAGAAAATATACTTGATGTCATCGAGAGAGTCATGAATATATGGCGTGACACTGTAGATTTAGATAAAGAAGAAGAATCAAGAGGAAACTGGCATATTGCAGACACACTTGATGCGTTGATGATTAGGGGTATCAGCCTGTTGTTGAACAGAGTCGCCGCAAAGTCATCAAGACTCATTGGAAATTATACCACTAATTTGGCTGAAAGTTGAATGGCAGTTCGATTGAAGTTTGATGGTGTCAAACTGTACGATCTGTACAGCTGTAACAGGGGTTCATGGCACTCTCGCTGCTATGGTGGGTCACTTCGAAAGAATCTAGGGCCTCAGTGGTAAACAAAAATATGGGAGAAAGTAACATCATCAAAATCTGGAAAATACTTTGAGAAATTGCACCATGTGAGAGATAGGGCTCTTTTAACCACCAAATTCGGTCAACAGAAACCAGGAGAGAAAGCAAGAAAATGGAACAGGAAAATTCAAAGTGTAAAAGAAGCAACATCAAAGAGGGCAAAACGAGAATATGGGACCTGAGGCAGTAGAAGTGATCCTAGAGATAAGTGACGAAAAATTGGGAGAAATGAAGAAAAAATAAATGGAAATACACATAGATCTGAGTGATGAAAAGATTAAGGCAATACAGAGTGTAACAAAGAAACAGTCTGCAACATCTGTATGGAATGAAGAAAGAAAGATGAGCATTACAACCTCAAATTTTCGAGCCATTGTAAGAAGGAATCCCAAGATAAAAGTCGAAAAATTGGTGAAACGTCTACTGTATCCAACGTTTAAAGGCAATTCGTACACCAGGAAAGGATTGAATGCTGAAACTATGACTATCAAAGAATATGAATTGAGAAAACAAGAAGAGAAAGATCCAGTTACTGTAGAGGGAGTTGGCTTAGTTATAGATAAAGATGAGAAATATTTAGAAGCCAGTCCAGACGGCATAGTGAAATGTTCAAATTGAGAGTTAGGTCTCATAGAAGTAAAAAAAAACACTAGACAATAAGCAGATTAACCTGTATCAGGCAGCACATGGTAAAGAGTTTTGTCTTGAACTTGTAAATAATGAGTTACATCTGAAGAAATCCCGTGATTACTTTTTCCAAGTGCAGGGTCAGTTAAACATCTGCAACATGGCATGGGTTGACTTTGTTGTTCGGACTGAAAAACCTTATCAGTTGCATATTGAGAGGATAAAGAAAGATAAAATTTGTGGAACAATCAAAGGCTGCCAAAACTGAAAGCATTCTATTTCAATGCTGTACGTCCTGAATTGGTACATCCAACATTTAAAACCATATCAGGAATTAGAGAGCCAGGACAATGGGTGTATGTTCACATAAAAAAGAAACTTTCACATTATTGCCAGTTTATTGCTTATATGCAGTTATCATATGAGTAATTTGGTCAGTAGTCATTTTGTCAACCCTCAGCAAGATCATATTGGCCTCAATCTTCACCCTCATGCATTATCCCTTTGCTGAGAGGCTGACAAAATGACCATTGACAAATGAATCCATATGAAAACTTTCATCATTCTAAAAAGCCACTTTATTTTTTCCCCAGTTAATATGTAAATATTAGCAATACATTGTCTCAGAATTTCTTATTTAGTTTAATATGCAAAAGCATAGATGAAAAAAAGAATAAATAAGTAAAAAAAAAATATATATATATACATCAATAAATTTATTAATGTATAAATTTATAAATAAATATATATAAAAAATAAATGCATACATTTATATATAAATATATATGTACAAAAATGTATAAATAGAAAAATTCAATATAAAAATAAATTATATATATATATATATATATATATATATATATATATATATATATATATATATATATATATATATATATATATATAGTGAATAGATATATTCAAATAAATATATAAATAAATACAACCATTTCATAAGTGGTTGGGTAAACAAACAATTGAGTGTTAAAACACTTTGGAAAAATACAATTCAAAGCCGTTTTATTTCTAAGATGGGATGGGGAGAGTTTAATTTTGGGTTGTTAATGATTTTAATTATGAATGATTTTATATTAAATTTGAACTAGAATTTGCACATGCCAACTGCATACCATTACAAATCCCAATGTTCCCGATTTGATCATAAATTTGTTTTCAGTAACTTAACATTTGGTCCTTTTTGACCCCCCATGAAACGTCTTGCGTCACAATCCCCAGGTGTGTCTTCCAGCAATGCATAACACACCTTATAAGGTTGACAATGATGCACAATGTGACTATGTATTGATTAACTTGACCCTTTATGACCCCTCCTGGGTCATAATTTTATGTAAGATTTGGAGCAATAGATTACTTAAATTACTCTAATACTTGTTATGCAGTTCAAAATGATACACAACATGACTGTTTCACTAGTACTTTCACTAGTACTTTTAATTTGACCACTAGGAGTCAAAACCAAATACCTATTACATATGTATTGCTTTAATAATTGCTTAATATGTAGACCAAGTCTACAAAAATATCTTAAATTGACCCTGGGTGGGGGCAGAACCAGAAATTAAACTGCTCAAGTACACGGCCTATGTACAAAATTTAATTAAATTCTTTTAAGCACTTTAGAAGAAGGTGTAATAATATTCCAAAAGACAGACAGATTGAAAGAAGGCAATATGTGCATCAATATCTCCACTCTTCCTTTGGAAATTTTGCGGATAATTATATCTGACTAAACAAAACATGAATATATTCATGTGGCTGTGGTGACCAAGAGGTTAAGATGTTAGTTTTTAAACTCAAGGTATCTCACTACTGAAGGTTTGACCCCTAAGTCATCACATGTGAGAAAGGAGATTTTCCTTGTCATTGTTTCTTATTAGTTGGCTTGGTGTCAGTATTATGTGACAAAGTGGTGTGTCATTGTGCACCAATTTGCAACAACTGTTATAGTCACCCTCCAACTGGTTTTAACAGTCACACGGACTTGAAACCACATGTAGTTAAGTCTATATGAATACCACGATTGATAAATTTGATCTTGGAGTGCATAGTTGATCGACAATTTAAATTGTGAGGTAAATGGATATTCAACCAACCGATGATAATATATCTGTACATATGTTACATGAATTAGTGTAATTTGAAAAACATGACCTGGGCATGACTTGTATAGACACAGGGCACCATTACAGTGTATGTCCACTTGAAAGTTGAAAAAATGATTCTTAAACATATTTATTTATATTTAAAATATCATGTCATAATACAGAAGTGGCACCTGAGACCATCGTAGAAAAGACTTTCCATTGGTAAGAAAACCTCTTTTTGTTGCAAGTGTTTAGAAATTGCTTGACCATTTCAAACTAGCCTTATACTACTAGATTGAAAGGGCATAGACACAGTCAATTTTCTTTTTTCCATTCCTGAGGTAGTGTGTCAAGCTCCTTTTAGGATATCTTGTATGATTTAATATTTATTTATCCAGAATACACAATTGCATCCTGAAAAAAATCTTCTTGTTATAAAAAATCATAACCATGATGGTGATGCCTAATGGGTCTCCATAATTTTGAAAAAAGTAGTTCCATAACTGTTATCTCCCTTTAATTGCTCTCAACATGGCTACTTTTACATGAAATGACCTCTTTATAAGGACAGCTGAATCATACTTGATATTCATTTTAAACTTAAATCATTGTTCCTCCAAACTTCTTTATTACCTACAAATATATTTATATTTTAATTCTAGATTTATACCTTTACCAAAGACTTTTAAATTTTTCCTATTTTGAGAACAAAGGTAATAATTTTTTCTTTCTATAACTAATTTTCACTAAACAAAATAAACCATAGTACACTCCAAGTTTAGACGGTCATTTTGATATATGACATGGTATCCAAATTTTCGTATCTTATCATTTTTTTCATTTTTTAAAAAATGGTTCAAATTCACACTTTACATTATCCTTAAGTCAAATAATTGGTTTCTACGCCCGAGTTAATATTTGTATTAGTCCCTCCCCGATGAAACTGAAGGGGGTTGATAGTGTTTTCCATCGTCTGTCCGTCTGTCCGGATGGTTTTCTGAAGGTTCGATGAAT
This sequence comes from Tegillarca granosa, assembly GCA_029721355.1. NCBI lineage: Eukaryota > Metazoa > Mollusca > Bivalvia > Arcoida > Arcidae > Tegillarca > Tegillarca granosa. The sequence continues at coordinate 37,267,797 of CM056600.1, read as the reverse complement.
TTTATTTAGCGTTTGTATGTTTATATTATTATGTTCTATGTCAATTCTGTATGTCACTGCTCCTAAAATAGATTTTGGTGTGTGGTTTTTTTTTTTTTTTTTTTTTTGAAAAACTGAGTTAGGGATACTGAATTTCATTGTATCTTCATACAATGACAATATATAAAAAGTTTTTGTGCTTAAGGTAAAAAAATCAATTATGTCGATCACTTTTGCTGAAAATAGAAACTGCTGTTTCGATAACGAGTTAAAGATTTACTTTAAAACAATAGTCATTGTTTTACACAGATTATTGCTAAATCCACCTTTTCCGTTTTTTTTTTTTAATTTTTGTGAAAAAATAAAATGATAGTTTTTACACATTCTAAATAATAAATATTATCACATTTTTCCAATAATCATTATAAAGAAAGTTAAAAGGCATGACTGTTTAGTTCAATACAATGTACTATTGTAACCACAAACTACTTGTGATAAATTTGTTAACATTTCACACAAGTAATATTTAACTATATTTATTCAATACTAGTATAATTTTAGATCAATGCTGAAAGCCCTTACATAGAAAAAACCCTTTTCTACTTTGGACATTAATAAGGCACATTAAACAGCATAAACTGTTCCAACCAATGCGTTGGGCAAACTCTATTATTATTTACTGCAGTTTCTGCACACAATTACGACTCAAAATTGTCCAATATATTATATCGTATAAATGTCTTTTAAAGTTAAAAAAACCCAACAAGCCTTTTTAACTTTTTCTTGATTTACTTGCTAACAATCATACGCACACACTGACATAATTCGTTAATTTCTGTTTTATTGTCGAAAACATTGTTAAAGTTTCTTCGGAGAATTTCTTTTAGTATTTTGGAAAGAAATTCGATGTCAAAAACAAATATTCAAAAATGATCAATTGTAATTGATTACTTTGTTGATATGTTGCTTAAAAGACCAATTTGTCCAAGAAAGTTAGATGCAAGATAGATTTGAAATATGCCAAAGACAAAATTTGTTAAAATTTTAATTACACACAAAGACTTTGTTAATAAATAGTTAATATTAATTTTTAATAACATTCTGAATCGTTATTCTTAAAAATTACCCAAAGTTTTTCACCATTTTATTACCTTTTTATTTCTTCAACACTTAAAGTTGATAATAGGGATAACACGAACGTAGTAGCTATTTAATTTATTCCTCTATTAAACTTGATCATTTTTAGTACACAAAACATTGATCATTAAGAAGTTAACTTCAAATATTTGATGACATCTTGTTAACCAGCAATTTTTGTCTCCTTTTCATTTCTTCTTTCTTCAACAATGCATCGATATATTTCATTGTGATGTAAATATACCATATCTTTTAATTAATATCGCAACAAATTTTTAAGCACGTTTTCACTACCAAAATTTGTAACATGTTATGCTACCATATAGTTCAGATGATGCAAGGTCATTAGGTTTTAAAAAAAACTAGAATGCGAATTGTTTCTCAAAAAATGAGCTATATAAAACTGTGTTGTTGCAAGAAGTTTTAAAAATACAACTTCACATTCATTTTTTACACAAGTGTTATATAATTGTTTTAGTGACATAGATTTCAAGTCATCAAAATCTTACACATAATTTACTGACGAATAATGTGGTAAAACATTTCAAATGTTACATAAAAAGTTAAAGTTTCTCGGGGTTTGACCTTAACTAACACTTTGACTGATTAAGTGGTCCGGTGGAATAATAGTATTTTACGCCCCCGTCAAAATTCTTTATCTTTCTTCGAGCCGGTCAGTTCTGGGATAATGGAGGAAACCGAAGTGCCGGGAGAAAACCACCGACCTTCGGCAAGCGAAGTGACAGAATATCTCATACTAGGATCTGTCCCGAGTGGGATTTGCACCCAGGCGTTAAGAGGCGCTGTAATCCATAAGCACGCGCTTTAGACTACTCGGCCACCGAGGCCCCTCAGTGGTTCAGTGGTTAGGCGTCTGCAGAGGTCGTAAGTTCATACCCATACATGGGGATTAAAATTTGTAATACTACTTCCTAGCTTGGTAGTCGGCCTGAAGAGAAAAAATATCGACTTGTTCCAACTGTGCAAAGATAATTAGACTAAAGGGAGCGGTATAATTATCTGTGGTATATTGGCTCGGTGAGCTAGCGCCTTATGCAAATGCCACCTTAGTTTAAGGCAGGAGATAACTCACACTTTCACATCTTATGTTTAAACAACGAACTTATCCTTATATATATTAATTCTCATTGTTTTCGCGAATAGCTTAAAAATTGCGAAAAAAGTGCGACTTTAAAAAAAACATAACAAGCACCCAGTCAATTTATACCAAAACGCCCTTAATCATAACTCAACCCCGTATAAAATCTACCTGTAGTAATATTAATGAACATCATGTATCATTATTATTGCAATACGTGGAAGTTCATTTCATCAATAAAAATACAAAAGTGAGAAAATACGAAAATTAATCTTGACAAAACCTTTGCCTATATAATAATTTGGCCGATATGAGAAAACCTAGGCATTATGATCACAAGCAAAAACTTTAGAGACATATAACCTTAAAAATGAATGTCTAACTATATTTCTCTTTGAACAATCAAAAAAGGAGAATACAGATTAAACAGGTTGAAACATCTCTCTCTCTCTCTCTCTCTCTCTCTCTCTCTCTCTCTCTCTCTCTCTTCTCTCTCTCTCTCTCTCTCTCTCTCTCTGTACTAGTAGGAAAAAATGCGTTTAAACTCACGGGTTGTACTTTTCTGTGTTTCTTTGACGTCACCGTCTCCTTCCACTTCCGTCCGCCAAGAACAATGCAGCAAATTCTAGACAAGTATGCTTAAGTCATTTAGTAGAACGAACACATTCACGCCCTTTTACGCTTTATTTGTTGCAATCACTATAATTATTGTATACGTTGACATCAAATTGTGAATTACTCCTAGAGAAACAAAAATCATTTCATTCAATTACAACAAAATCGAGTTGCTTCCCTTTTGTTGGTGTTCTTAACAAAAACGCTTCCAATTTCTACATCAACAACACAAGCACATTGAATATTGCATTCTATTATCAATGTAACAAATACTCACTTTTCACATAATTATCATAATTTCGTTTCGTTAAATACTATCATGAACAATGTATTTCTTTGTCAAAGCAATGAAATGTTATACAGAGTGGATTCCATTGTAGTAACTTTTGTTTTTATTATAGATTTTCTCTTTGTGGTCTTTTCTTGCAAAACCGAATATCGGGGTAAAATCTGTTAAATTTGAATATTCGGAATGGGAATCCAACTTTCGCAATGAGGGACATTGGAACTCTTTAATAGCAATTGTTTTATTTTACTTTGCGGCTAAGGTCAAAGAACTTTTTAATTAAACAATATATACATAAATTTAAAAAATTTATTATATGTAACGTCTGTAAGTGTGTTATACATATGTATACAGTATAATGTGTAACAAACATGATTAATGTTTGATGCAGCCTGATGCAGATCCCGGCTTTTCCGTCGATGCCCTTGTAACGATCTAGATTGCCGCATCTTCTGTGAACACAAACATCAGATTATGTATCAGCGTCTCTTATTCTGATTTTAGTCTTGGTAACCGAGTAGTCTAACGGGCTCTTACTTTTAAATGTGCCTCTCATCTCTTAGATTCGAATTCCACTGGGGCAGATCCCGGTGGAAGAGAATTTGTCAAGTTCGCCTTCCATCTGTTGGTTTTTTGGAGACTGGTTTTCTTCCATAGACAACCTCAATATAAGTGAAAAAAAAGTTTGACAAAGGCTTAAAGCATAATAACTCACTCCACTTTACCCTCAGATGGCTCTTCAGCTCTAAAACTATCAAATTTAGTCATCCCATCTCTTTTGAGATATCAAGAATACTGCTTTTTCCGTAAACTCAACGACGGACCACAGCGCCTCTCACCGCCTGGGTTCGAATCCTACTCGGGACAGATCCTAGTGTGAAAAAGTTTGTCAGTTCGCTTACGAAAGTTCGATGGTTTTCTCCGGGCACTCTGGTTTCCTCCTCCATTCCAGAACTGACGGCATCTAAATAAGTGAAAACATCTTAACTGGGGCATAAAACACCATTACTCAACTCACTCCACTCTATGTAAAATCAGATTAAGTGATTGCTTATCTTTTTTGGTTCTTATTGCTGATTTTTCTTTGGAGATAATTATTGGATTAAATGTCTTCGGTCTTGCACATATCGAGATTGCAAACTCTAAACACTTTTATTAGATTTAGTACTTGTAGACAAGAGCAGATTCTATTGTGAACACAAATGTCAGATGCTTTTCACGTACAGATCAAAGTTGTGTTATTCGTTTTCCTGTCCGCTCTTAATACAATTATCAATTTAATGTTTGCGTCACTTGCATAGTTATAGGAAACTTTAACTGTAAATTCGTTTATCAGATAAATGTCTGTTGTACTTGCAATATTCTCCATTTTAGCATACGGACCGTTGTCAATACAACTCTTAGATATATTTTCAACGTCTATTGCATAGATCTTGTTTGTTGTGCATCTTACACGTTGATGGTGATTTCAAATAATTATGCAAACCACGGTACAGTTGCTGTCGACTGTGACTCTATTGAAATTAAAGACGATTTGACTTGCCAAGAAGTGTTCCACTGGACAAAGGGACAGTATCAAGGAACGAAATGACGTTTTTAGCTCGACGAATAATAATAATAAACGTTTAATATATATATATATATATATATATATATATATATATATATATATATATATATATATATATATATATATATATATATATATAAATATATATATATGAAAGGAACGATTTCATAAAATAAAAAAAATTGTTTTGATTATTTAATTACATTGTTACTGGAGAAACTCGCATGAGTAAAATGAAGTCTTTACCGGACGAATAAAGAATGGGTGAGCCGACTTTTTACTGGACAAAATCAAAGAGACGGTGAGACGATGGATGATAAAAATTTTTAAGACGTAAGATGAAAATATGGAAAGCGACATCATAGAGTTGAGTTGAGTAATTGTTTAATGTCCCAGTCAAGAATATTTCACTTATATCAAGACGTCGCGAGCTATAGGCGAAAGTGCAGAAATTTTGCCTGTGCGTTGCGCTGATGGCATTATACAACAGGGTTCTTTATCCTGCCACGCCTGCCATGACACGAGACCTCATTTATTTTAAGTTCCTATCCGAAAGAACCGTGACATCATTTCGTAATGCCGAATGCTGAGCGAAAGAACACTACCCACTGTCAAGTCTTGGGTCAAACCCCGCCGGGGTCCGAACTCACGAATTTCCACTTACGGATCGAGCAGTCTACCAACTGAGCTACTGCAGTGGTTGCGACATCATAGAATAAAGGACAATAATGTTTTAAAACTGTTGTAGGAGATCTAGACTTTGTAATAAGACGTAAAATATCATCTCTTGACTTTAATAGACCACTGCGGTAGCTCAGTTGGTAGAGTGCTCGATCCGTAAGTGGGAGGTCGTGGGTTCGAACCCCAGTAGAGAGAGTGGGTTGTGACTGTTCTTTCGCCATCACTCGGCATTACGAAATGAAAGTCACGGTTCTTTCGGATGGGAACTTAAAATAAACGAGTTACCGTGTCACGGCGTGGCACGATAAAGAACCCTGCTGCATAATGCCATCAGCGCAACGCACAGGCTAAATTTCTGGACTTTCGCCTATAGCTGGCGACGTCTCGATATAAGTGAAATATTCTTTACTGGGACGTTAAACACCATTACTCAACTTAACTCTTGACTTTAATATTAGTCAGGTTAAAAAAACACCCATTTGAGTCTTAAAACAACAACCAAGTAGACTCGTTGAAATACAGAACTGTACATATATGCGATATAGTATATAAAGATTTATTTAAGTTCTTTATAAGTATAGAGATTTATGTTTCGTTAGTTATACACAGAAATAGCTCATAAACACATTATATACTCTTCTTGTCAGTACAGCCAATTTTCATCCCAAGCTTCAAAATCAATGGTTCTATTTACGCCATTCAATCTATTTCTTTATTTATCACCATGATGTCAACTAATTTGAAGATCAAAAGTAAAGTCTCTACACCGATGAGTGTAAAATCTGTTTTTATGAAAAAGAATATGATAAGGTACTTCAAGACATGACGTGAAGTGGGAGCTAGCCTCTCTTTAATGTCGTCCAATATAAAAATAGACTAGTCATTGACACTGAAATCAATGGCAAAAAAATAAATAAATAAATGAATAAATAAATAAATAAATAATCAAAAAACCATATCGGCTATATGGTGAGAATTCTAATTTAGCTTATCAAATATAAATTGTTGTTCCGGAACAGAGATAGGTTCTGTCTAGATTTCAGTTGTAATTTCAATGAAAGGCTTTTTTAATATCAAACAGCAGGGAAAGTAACCTTGATTTTTAAAATATCATCGTTCTAAACCGATGACATAAAATTAAAATATATTGATTTGTCTGTTTATTCTTCCTTGCTTCTTGGTCTTGGGTATGAAAATGTGTAGTTGGAATTTCCAAAAAAAATAAATTTGAGAATTAATTCAAGACTATGTTGTAATTCCAGTGCAAACATAAATTTGTTCTTTAGAGTGACACGTCTGTTAAAATACTGGACACCGGTTTCTAAGGTCTCCTCAGAATGACCCCGTGACTTTAATTCTTAAATGCCGAGTGCTTGGCGAATAAACAGTCACTACCTATTTTCATGTCTTGGTCAGACGCGTCCGGGGTTTGTACATCGACATACCACATCCAAATTGTGTTGAGAGGCCACCAGGAGTAAGAGAGATGGAATAATAATTGTCATGTCAAAAACTAAACCAAGCAACTGGTTAGCAATACATGTAACGGTCAACCGTTACAGGTAAGTGGGAAATGTTTTTTTTTTTTTGTCTTAGTTAATATTTGTTATTTTTTCTTCAATTAAAGTAAAAAAAACCGTATATTTATTGTAATAATATCAAAAGGAAGCAATTGTTTAAAAGCTGTTTTTAGATTTGTTTTCAATTTGTGTTACGTTTTGAAATTTCTTTATAACTTTACTATTTGGGTTAAGCTATTGGAGAATTGACTCCAGTTTTACAATTATTCACTCAATTTAGTGTAGACTCAACTCAAACATTCCAAATTTTCTCTTATAAAAATTTTAAAAATGTTTTGTTTTGCTCAGCAAACCTACACTAAACAATTTAAATATAACATCAGAAATTCAATTTTAAATATGTAGTGTCGTAAAAATTGACATTTAACTATTCCGTTCTTTGAGTTGCATTTACACTCAGTTGAGTGAATGATTGTGAAACCGAGTTCGGACAACAGGATCAAGAAATACAAAGAATTTTCTTTAAGGCAACTGACCATAACTTTTAAGTTGCGGAATTCTTTTTCCCGTTTGTTATAAGTATATAACTGATATAGGCTACTTTGTTTTTTATGCAAAAAATTAAAGTTACACATGACCACTACTAAAAACAACCCAAAGTAGCAAGTGACAAAAACCATCTTATAAAATACTTTTAAAATTTAACATTTTCCTTTTTTTTAAAGTCCATACGTTTTTATAGACACATTCGACAGTGTGTATACTTAAACTTTGGTCAAAGTTTTGAGGATCAAAGTTTTTTTTATCAAATATTTTGATTAATGTTTTTGATGGTGTAAATCGAACTTTTTGTATATTGACAAGTCATTTATTTAACTCGCACAATAATTTTTTTTAATGCTAAGCACACATTTCTACAAACATTTTTCACGTCCGTTTAAATTTTTTACATGTCGTTATGGAAACGTAAAAAACATTAACACAAAAATATAAATAATTTGATTTTAATTCAATAATAATTATTTTAGTCCGTATTATTTTTTATGCAGTCTCATATCATCATTTTCTATGGCAAAGAAACATCTCTCTCTCTCTCTCTCTCTCTCTCTCTCTCTCTCTCTCTCTCTCTCTCTCTCTCTCTCTCTCTCTCTCTCTCCATCTCTCATATACCACTCTAATTTATAATTTACAAATGTATAAGAAAATGATATTGTGTTAAAGATATTGTAACTAAAACTTAAAGTTATTAAAATTAAAAAAAAAAAAAACAAAACCTTGTAGAACTACATGTATTAGTTTAACAAAAACAATTATGCCAATTCGTTTATAACAAACAATTATGTAATTCAACACTTGATTTTTTTCTGTGGTCACAAATCCACCATTCGTGAAAAACATGTATTTTTAAGAAATGAAATGAATAAAACTATCGATAATATCAATTTTGATTGAAAAACTTTTGTAGAACTGCTTTTGTCAGAATTTCTGCTCCCAGCATATGTATTTTCTGTAAAAAAGAAACAAAAGACACATGATTAATAAGATAGTAGTACATTATCCGACATTTGTTTTAGGTTGTGAAATACTAGTATGCAATTACTTGCCTTAATATGAATCGATATTGTTTGTTTTTATTTTTTATTTCTTAATGGTCCTGGTCATGTTAGATAATTACATCCATACTGCAAATTTTCATGCTCCACTTTTCCTACTGTCATGTGCTACTTTTGAATTTTTATAAAATAATACAATTCAAAAGTAGCACATGACACTACTATTAATAGTTTATACATTGTATATAAAATACTTCAGACAACAAACTTTTTTCATAAAAAATCAAAATTCTCTCCTTGCGTGCTCTTACGGCGTTTAACTTTTCTCAAATTTATTTTCTTTCTTTTTCAGAAAATAAAAAGGCAAAAAAAAAGTTGTTTAAAGTACCCGATTTATTTTCTGTTGATTTTAACTGACCATAAGACACTACTATATTGGTATCCATGGCAGAGAGCTCCCTTTTATTTTTGAGATTCGTATGTTTTCTTGTTGTAGAGTTATTGGCATTTAATTGTCAAATTTTAGGCATTGTTTTACATGTTGTAACTCAAAAATCATTTGAACTTTTTTTATGAAACTTTTGTGTTATATTTGTCCTATAATCAAAAAGGTTTGTGAATAAACATTGAGAAATAAATTTGCTACTTTTGTTTTAAAAATATGTTTCAGCTAAATGTCAAGTTGTTTAAGACATTAAAAAAGAAGTTTAAATATCTGACGGGCGTATCATGCGCTCCAGGCGCAGCGGTTAATTTAATGGTATCAGTGTGGCATGTATGTTGCTTTCATTTTTTAAAAAGAAATATAATTTTGCTTAACATTTTCTCAAAATTATTTATTTCCTTTTTAGACAAAAAAAAAAAAAAAAAAAAAAAAAAAAAAAAAAAAAAATATATATATATATATATATATATATATATAATAATAATAATATAAAGATTTAAAAAATTGTTTTTATACCTGAATTATCGTTATACGATGTCAACTGGCCATTAGATACTACCCGCCTGTTATCGTTATTATCTGTATTGGAGATGTATATAATTTTATTACCGTTCCCATCAGTATTACTCCAAACAATATTGGATGTGTATGGTGAAATAGTTGTTGTAGTAGGTACAGGAACTTTATACTCTAAAGAAATGAAACATAAATGGTTAATTATAGAAATATTTCGCTTATTTAAAAGCACTAAAATCAAGTACATCGTTTGATTATTCTTTCTTCCGGATCACTTTAAAGAACTTGTTGAGTTCTGTATAGTGAAATAGTTATTGTAGTTGGATCAGGAACTGAATGGCCTAAAATAATGAAACATAAATTGTAACTTCACATTTAACTGTCTAACCAGTCATAACATAACGACATGTACCGTTTACACGGAACCGTGAGTAATTTTTTATTATTTTTTGGTTCAGAGTATAATAGACTGAGTGAACTGTGATTGTTATCGGCAACCTTGGGGCCTAGCGTAATGAAGAAAAAGATTGACATAATTGCGTATTAATACTTGCATAAAACTCGCGTTATGTTTAGATTCATAATTGAAATTAAAAAGAAACATTGTCTAGTCACCAATAGCTGAAAAAACTGACACAAAGTAAAACAACATTCAACCATTTATTCCGCCTACAGTGAATCAACAAGAAATATTTGCATAGTGATATCGAACCTCTACTCCGATTACACTGAAATAAAAATGAATAAGGAATTAAATAGCATCTTTACACATGTTTTTTTTAAACATTTTATTATATATTTACCGTATAGTTCCATAGTGGCGCTACTGGATCCTAAGCCATTAGAAGCCTCACATGTGTAATTTCCGAAATCGATCGACGTTATCACCCTAATCCGTAAATACAACGTCACTCTATAATCATTTTCTTCATAAATTTCAGGTCTATAATTTGCATTTACATTTCCATTAGATTGTTTCTCTATCCGCCTAACTCCTTTTTTCCACACACTTACTGCTTGGGGAGACGCGGATATTTTACATACTAATATTGTCTCTTTTCCCAAGAATTGGCCCAATCTTTGGTTATTTAATTCTACCTCGGGTGGAACTGTAAAAAATTGTAAAACATCGTTAATAGGCAATCATGATGACACCAATGGTACACAGCAAAAAGTGTTTAAATTACATGTACATAAAAAACTACAATGATGATTATGATAGGTTTAATTGGATTTTGTTCTAAATTGGCTGTTTTTATTTTATTTTTTTAATTCGAAACACTTGTAGTTCAATCAGTAGGTACTAAAGTACTATCGATTTTATTTAGATTCCTTCATTTTTTGCAAGTCCTTCATCCTTATTCTCTCCAATGTAAAAAAGGAGTAATAATGTAATGATGGACGTATCATTACAAATAAGGCGCTCAAACGAATAAAAATCAGATTTTTGACTTGCGATATCCTTATTCCAAACTGGAAATTTTTATTTTAATTGACAAAGTAAGAATTTAATAATATTGAATAATGTATTCATAAAACACAAATGCTAAAAAAATGTCTGTTAAATAAAAAAATGTTTCAGATAGGGACAATAAAGTCTGAAAAATATAACTTCTGTTTATTCAAAACACTTTATCATTTGAAAAGGATTTTTTAATAATTATGTACCTACCAAGTTTCAACATTATCTGTCAAGTATTAAGGCAGAAATAATTGTTTCAAAAAATATGTTTTTGGAGAGGGCGTTAAACTCCAATAATTTAGCTTTTGTTGCCATAAAAAGCAAAAGAAGAAGAGAAAAGAAAGAAGAAGAAGAAGAAAAGCAAAACCAATATATTTCTCCAACCGTTGAGACATAAATACAGTAGGATGTTTTAGTAATACATGTATCTAACATTGACGAAGAGCGATAACCGCTGTCTAATTTGATAATGCAACAGACATGCAGCATACCAGCTACAGAATATTCAGTAGCTGATATATATATATATATATATATATATATATATATATATATATATATATATATATATATATATATATATATATATATATTTATTTATTTATTTATTTATATATATATATACCAAGGATATGGTATCACTTTCTAAAAGAACTAAAAGCATAGCCCAAAGTAGTAACACAAAGCCTTAAACAGGCGTATTTTAGCCTCACCAAATTTTCTTTTTAAAAACAAAACGGAATACAATAAAAACTGTCCAACGTTTTTCACAGATAAAATATTTAAAAAGAAATGATTTGAATATTTTCAGCAGAGCTATATTGCAATATGCATCTTCTTTTATAAAAAAGAAAAAGTGATTAGCTTCTTATTTATTCTCAGTTTATGACATGTAATTTTTGTGATTTATTTTTATTACCGCGGAAGGTTATTTAGATCGGACTTTTACATATTTAATCAATACGCCATGATTTCAGACACCCAGCAGCCGAGATTGATCTTATTATATCGGGTCGGCAAAGATATATATTTACAAATAAGCAATGTAATAACTTGTCATTTTAGGTATTAAAGTTGTTTTGTATCTTTGACACTTACAATAATTGCGTATCATAAAATTTCAACAAAAGGCTGACTTTCATATTTCGCTTATGCCAATTGATAAAACATTTTCTTTCTATTGGACACACACACAGACAGAAAATATTTTGTTTTCATTTAATCTTGTCAAAATAAGCGATGACTTTTATTGATCCTATTTTTTTTTCGTGGGGGGGGGGTCTCAGAAAATAATAATTTTACAAGACACGTAAATATATAACCGATTTTTTTTCTCTTTGATTTTCGAGTTATCCGCTTTTAAAGAATTGAAGGAGTATTTTTTCTTCATCTGACCCATTTATGGTCGTATTGGAATTGCTGTTTCCCTTTAAGCAAGAGGCTCTTCTATTAAACGATATTTTCCAAACTTCATTTGTAACCAATCGGATGTCAAAGAATATTTTAATACGCCATTCGACTAGAAAAGTACCTAAAAGATTTTTCACTTTTAAAAGACTGCTGTTCATTAGCATCTAGACCTTGAAGAACCGAACTGCCGGACATATTTTTGACGATGCTTATATAGCGCGGAGAAGGAACAATCGCAATTACTGATAACGAGTGAATCACTCTTGATTCAGAAATTGCGACATAATATACATTTTTGGAATGTTTTTTTTAAATCATCAAATATTTGATACCTAATATTGATATTTAAACTTTTGAATAAAGCAAATTACACTTATCTAATTAAATTGTTTCGTTAGCTTTACTTGAATATGAGTATAGAAAATATTTATACTGCTGTTGAACCCAGATGAGACTGCTTTAAAATTTTAAATATAATGCAACGGCACTGTGTTCTAAAATTTATAAAAAAGGTTAGACAGGTACATTTTACGAACACACACACACACACACGCGCACACACACACACACACACACAAGCACGCACACACACACATACGCACACACACACGCACATACATACGCGCACACACGCACACACACACACACACACACACACATTCTAAAATGGTTTCATATATATATATATATATATATATATATATATATATATATATATATATATATATATATATAAAGTTCAAGACAATTATGAAGTTAAAATTGGCAGAAATAAGCACACGCTTTAGATACAAATACGGCTCATGACCCTCAAATTAGCAGAAATAAGCACACACTTCAAATACAAATACGGCTCATGACTCTCAATTTAGCAGTCAAAACACACGCTTTTGATACTGACAAGATGTGATCGCTACGGAGATCGACAAGTTTTATAAGCACAAAAACACCTATTAAGCAGTAAAGATTGCAAGATCCAGTAAATAGACTACAAGTTCAAGTGGGTGTCTTCATACCTTTTTACATGCAAATGTATTCAAACTCACTCAACAATTAAACTGTTTAAAAATGAAGTTCATTGGCAATATGAATGCAAAAACTTTGCAAAGGAACTGAATAACGCGCGTCATTTTGAAAATGTCAATTGTTAAGATTTAATCAAATATTTTAAAAATCATCAATTCATTGATTTCAAGATCGTATTGCATTTTATTTGTATTCATACACTGAATCACGTTGTTTAGGTTATATGGTCATATGAATGCAACGGCTCTCAAGCTTTGAGAAATGAGAATTTCGCACCGCAAATGAAAATATAGCATTGTTAATAGATGAAAACATTTTAGATTAAAGTTTACAGCCTTCCGTTATCTTTTTCACACGACCACCGTACTAAAAACTGTTACCAAGAAAGAAAGGATTCAAGAAGAAACGTTACCAAATCGAAGGCAGTTGGTGACTTACATTCGTAAACCCATATTTCTTTCATATACTTACACTGAACGGTAACGTTTATTTTTCTTACTGCTGGTGTACTAACTTGGTTAAAGGCTTCACACATATATGACCCACCACAAAATCTGCTTATGTTACGTATAATAAGCGTATCTCCTTCAGTTCCAACCTCTGTAATTATATTAATTATACATTGTTTTAATCATAAAAATGTCAATCGAAACATCTGTGGTCATTTCCAGTTTTACTTTCAATGTTTGGCAAATTGGGTCACATAGTTTCTTAATATATAATGTTCTTACATATTTTTAAAAATATCAGAGCGTGTCCGTTTAATACTGCTTAACATCTCATCAGCATCAGCTATCCACCACTAAGATCAATCTATCAATAAATTTGTGAATAGGGGGATGCATTTATCGGTCTCCCTTGCAAAATGGTACACTCAAGAAAACTGCACACAGAGTTAGTAAGCTACAGACAAGTACACCTTTCCCCCAGTTGCATTAAACTGACTCCGACTGAATCTATCGATATTCTTTTTTTAATGCCGTGCACTAGGCAAAGAGACTTTTTCCTGAATTATTGAAGCCTTGTGAACGACCCAAGACCTTCCGTTCTCGAGGCAGAAGCAATGATATCAAAGCTTATAATGAAATTAATGCCATCATCTGTCTTGTTCCAGTCCACAAACCAGGAAGTTTGTTTAATATTTAACATTAACCATATATTCCTTATAATTAGACATTTATCACATTTAGCTTTTTTTTTTTTAATTGTTGTATTGACCAGAATCACAACTTTAAGATTGACATCTCCGTTTCTTTTAGCGATATTGATCAGATCGTGCATTTTAGCATATAAAATTAGCGAGAAGTGCGCTTAATAGTAAACAAAAAGCCCTTTAAGATGAATAGATTTATAAATGAAAACATTGGATAATATTTTAAATAAATGTTTCTCATGCTTTAACTTTTTTATATAAAACAAAAGCAATAGAATTTACACGCACTGCTTTCAAAATTATTCCCTTATTAAAATTATCCCTAGCTTCAGCTTGTTGAATTTGAATTTAAGTAAAACCTTTAAGTGATTTATTAAGATGTTAATGAAGTTAAGGCGTAAATATGCAGATTTTGTTAAGATTTTTTTTTGCACCCGGAACATAAGTCTCAGTTCACATTTGCTGTACCATAAATGATTTTGAAGTTTTAACAGACTTAAGTAAAAGAAAATCTTAAAAATAACGCCAGCTTTTGCATTAAAAAATGGAGAATATTTTTTTTTTACAATGCATTAAGGATGATTTTCAATATGCCGGGGCATCCGCCTATAGAATTCAAAATTTTAGATTTGTTACAATAATATTTACACTTTAAACATCCAAAAGAGAATACCAAAACGAAACGGTTTTGAATATTGAAAGTTTGATAAAACATTACATAATGTGTTTAAACATACATTTCAAAATGCTGCATTCTGTATTTTTCCCTACAAATACGAAAATGTTGATGGAAATAACCGTGTTTTTCAATTAATACACATAGAGCGTATTTCATTTCTCTCCATCTAAGGTATTTTGACTACTAAAACTTCTATATTTTATCTTCTGTTTTGCAAATTTTGGATGATTGAGAGGGATGTGCTGGCATTGAAATTTGGGGATAAAGATAAAACATATTACCCCTTAATCGCCCCAAACAATATAAATACTTAATATATGCTAGCATACGATTCCCCTATCATATACGCTGGCTGTATGGTAGGACGTAGGAAATGATAATCTCAAAGTCCTTAGTTCGAATCTTATATGCCGTCCGTTTTTTTTATTTGTTTTTATATATTTTATTTTTACAATATTTTTTCTCATTTAAATGACCAAATTAAATTACGCACTTCTTATCTGAACACATTGAAACTAGTTTGAATACAAGTCGTAAATATCTAACAAAGTTATAATATATCATCAGGCCACGTGCGGTTCCATTTCAAGTTAAGGTATACAAAGCAACATTACAAAGCATGTAAAATGCGAAATTATTACCATTGAATTGTAGGCGCTGCATTTCGTTCACAAGCGAAAATCGTGTATTGTGAATTTTGCTCTTCACAATCACGGGTAAAAACAGTGAGAAAACGACCAATGACACATCTTCATATCAGGTTTTTTCCTGGTAACAATTTTGAGATGTCTTTATTACGTTATGTTTTATATAAGCACGTTAGGCTAAAATTAATTTCCATTTGGCCCGGAGTCAATGTTGGGATATAGAGGTCTCCCAGAGGTGTTACCTTGTTTCTTTGCACTTTCCCTATAGGCGGATCGCTCACATTCTTTAGAAACTTAAAGTATAAAGAAAAAACCAATGAAGGTCCTAAAATAAATGAATTTATGAAAGGTTAACTGTATGGGTACTGTATATACGGGTATATAAGAGTTATATGCCACTGGGAGTGCTGTTTCTATATTTAGAATGCATATACGGGTTTAGCGAGGATGATTGTGTGACGTAGATGCACGTGTTTTAGTAGAAAATAAGTTCATTCCAGCCATTACTTCTCAAGTAAACAGTCGAATTTTTCTTGTTATTTAATGTTTTATTATAATGATTATAATTATAATTATTATCTGTTTTTGTAGATTATTAGTGAAAAAAGGCAGGCTTTATTATTTATTGTAAATTTTTTACATTAAATACTTGAATCGTAAGTGGCGCCTCCCATATATGTGTTTGTTGTTTATTTTATAAATATTTTATGTTCGTTTGAGGAATCGAATTAAAAAAATTAATGGACGGTGTTAACTTAACAGCCTTACATCACCACTGTATATTTTATACTTAGTTGTTTACTAGCATCAAAATGAACAAAAAGCAGTTCGTCAAAGACAATATACTATAAAGTCACTAATATTCGTGGTGAAATAAATTTCGTTATTTTCGTGGGTTACTGAAAACCACGAAATTAAATGTCATCGAAAATTTTTAATTATCATTGCCTTAATAGGATTAATTTTCATAAAACTAAATTCCACGGAAACAAAATTTGTTTAAAAGACAAAACCACGGAATTTTAACCCAACGAAAACTAATAATTCTACAGTATACAAAAAAACTGGACGTAGTGACGGCAAATTGAAAGCTTCAGTTTTCATCTTTGAGATTCATGTTTATTTATTTTCATTTGCCTTGCGAAATTCCCATAGCTGCAAGCTTGAGAGCCTTTGCCTTCATTACTGACAATGAACGCCAAATATTTTGTCACTCCGTGTATGAATACATAGAAAATGCAATATACAACCCGGGACTACATTTCCATAGGTAAACAAACATGGCAATATGAGAGGCAAAAGATCAAATGCTGTTTTTGATGGCCTGTTGAAAGAACAACAGATCTGTCAAAACCATCAAACCACAAAAAATTCTTGAACAATCGGATCCTTAAACCCATTCTTCCTACCTTGACAAAGCTGCCACATCCCCTATTATTTTGAGACAATTTGAAATGGTACAACTTGTCAATCAAATGTTAATTTTGTGTCTCGCGGGATGTAAATTTCAAGTGATGTAAATTTCATTTGGAATTAGATTCACGCATGTATGCCACATCCAGTAAAAATTGTCCGTTTCACATGCTGTGTTTGTTGATCGGAAAAACTGAAAAATCAGCTACATGCTTCGGAAAAAACTGAAAAATCAGCTACATGCTTTTAATCAGTTTACAAGGGATACAATAGGAACTTCTCAAAAGTATAATACATGGTTTAAGTTCTACACAACTCCTTGCTAAACTTAAAACGATAATTTTCTAAACTTTGAGAGATATTTGAACCGCACCAGGCGTAATGAATAAGTATACTTCTCACTGCTTTGCTGTCTGCATTTGAATGATACCGAGTATGAAGCTCGGCACAAAATGTTAGAGCGAAGCTCAACCTAACAATGTCGACATTCCAGAAAAAAATCTCTCGGTAAATCCCTGTCTACTCACATATCGCAGATTCGAAACCCACATGTTTGGCCATTGAAAATTATCTCTCTGCTACAGTTTCCCCCTTCCCGTTTCAGATTCACAAATTTCACTTTCGACATATAGCTAGCAATCTTTTACTCCAAAATTCTTTGCAAATTGAAATGGGGCCACACAGGTGCACCTGATTTTCGACCGAAATATAGTCCACAAATAACAACACATTTATTGTTGATATTCATTTTTTTATATATATATTATTTTATATCCAATATTCTCAATAATTCATTATGTTAATGAAAAATCGAGAAAATACCATCAAAGTACCTGATAATACTATAATTTTTCAAACCAAAACTCCCCGTTGTTACCCCTCATTAAAAATATTGCGGATTAATAATGTGTCGTTCTCGGTCTTAAATTCAGGCTGTTGCGTCTACTGGACTCACCCGATGGGCATGTGTTATAGATAGGAGTTTTTTATTGTTAAAATTAATGAATAATTTTAAAAAAAAAAATATTAAACGAAAATATAACAACTGAACTGTTTTAAAATGGTGTTTTTGATGGCCTGTTATTCCGTTTGCTTGCAAAGTTGTTGCCTTCATACTGACAATGAACACCATTTTAAAAAGTGAAATTGTTAAATATTGGCCATCGAAGGTGTCATATGATAATCAAATCTCTAAGAATAATACGTGATCAAAGCCTCTTAACGGTTTTGCAGACAACACGGAAAACGTTTACGATGACATTTTCAGAAAAAGCGTCGTCATTAGAAAAAGGTGACTTTTGCGATTGCATGTCATTGGTTATTATTATTTAGCAAAAAGGTTTTCGGGTTTTGAGTGGTACGTTTTTGATTCGTTATACGATGAAGCTTTTAAGATATTTAAAATTGCAGATTTGCAAATGTTGCTCTCATGTCTTAACATAAAACACAAAAAGCTCCGCCCTCTATTACCTAATGTATTATCTTATCAACCATTGGTCAATGTTCGACTTTTTTCTTTTTAAATTTTAATTTCATAAAACAACATAAAAAACAAAAAATTACTTTGTTTTCATTTGTTTGCATGCTGGTTTTTATACCTTGTTTGATAGATAAATGATTTTAATTGGAAATGGGCGTGGTTAGAGACCATTAGTAATAAAACTAGCAGAATGATATAGTCCCACTTAAAATAAATACTTTGTATTTTTTCATCAATAGAATTTCCCAGAGGTCCACGTTATACCTCATAGCGTTTGTGCGGGACAATTATTTCTATTGGCATTGGAATCGAATAAAGTGACGTTTTCTCGTAATAAAGACGTTTTTCGGGAATATTTGACATAAAAATATACTAAAATTCTATTGTATCCATGGATACATGCGATTTGCATTATTTCATAGTTGAAAGTTGAAATACGTACGTGTTTTGCCTTTATTTTCATTACCAGTCAGTCGATACCACGTGATTGAAGGAAGGGGTTTTCCAGATGCATTACATCTTAATGTGACGTCTTCTCCCTCCCGGACACGAACTTCAGTATTCGATGATAGGTACTCGATGATTTTGGAAGGAACTGGGAAAAAAGAAAAAAAGAAAACAAAAATTATATTATTTAGTTTTTTTTCTTTCTATACTTGATATTTTCTGGAGGAAAAATATAAGAAAAAAAAGTTATTTGTAAAATCACTGATCCAAATACATAATTGAAAATTTACTTCATGGATTTATTATTTTTTAAATATTTGGATTATCTTTTTTATCTATCAATTTTTTTCACCCCTAATGTCACTGATGAGGAATAAATTTCCGAAATGGGCACATATGTTACAACAAAAGTAGACAGGCATTTTGTTTAATAGAAATTAATTATCGCGTGATTTAGAGAATGTGTCCAATTGTAAGTAATTGCCATTTCTCTACTACTGAATAAATTTTAAACCATTTCAAAAGATAAGAAAATCAATGATTTTGTTTATTGTTAACGTATGTTAAAAATCCCTGGTTCTAGATTTTAAAAGTTTATCAAACTTTTTTTTACCGAGGTTCAATTTGCAATTAGAACTTGACATTGGGGAAAAATCACCTCACCTCGAAAATATAAGTTTTCTCAGGAATGGTTGCCGTAAGGGACTTTTTTTATGGTGAAATGTTTAATTTGTGCAAAATTTTGAGTACAACTGACTTCAATCAATTTTAAAAAAAATAATATTGATCTGTTTTTACCATTGTCTTTAATGGTCATGTGATGTACAGAATTTTGAATATATCTTTGGGTAAAAAATTCAAAATTTTGTGCATGCAGTTAATCAACAAAACAATCGTGTACAGAAATTAAAAATAGCAAGGAGAATCTACAAATAATAAATACGTGTTTTTTTTGGAAAATTGTTAGAATTTATCTTCCGAACTTAAATTCATACTAAATTTATTAAAAATTCTTTTTCTTGAAAAAGCACAATTGTTTTGTATGAAATAGATGCACTTAACTCCAAGATGAAGAAGCGATCTTATATCATAACTAGTGATGAAATGATAAAATTACCATATACCGTTTACAATTAACTTTACACGAACAGTTTCTATATTTGGCGTATTTACAGTACATGTGTATTCTCCTCTATCTTCATATTTCACATCCCGTATGTGCAAGTCCCAGTCCCCAATCCGTGGACGTTCAATGCTCATCCGCGGATCATCTATAAATCGGCTCTCTTTTGACTAATTAGTATTCTTTTCGGATTCATCCAAATAACCTGAAAATATACAATTAAGACGTTTTGATAAAGGTTTCTAATAGCCAACAATCTAGTTATCGCGTATGTGTTTTCGTGTTCTCAAAAATACTAAACCAAACCTACACTTTCAAATCAGAAATATTATATTCTGTTCTCATGATGTGTGTTTTTTACTCTTCTTGTGTAAGTTTGTTGTTGTTGTTGTTGTCACTGTTGTGTTTTCTTCATTTTCTGTTTTATCTCCATTTAGTTTTGTTCAATACAACAGGTTTGAATATAAGAAAATGTTGAAGGCTTAGTTATAATAAATACATGTACATGATTACTTCATATTCTTGGTTGATGTGCTTTTCGTTGCTGTTTTTACACATTTTATTTTTTTACCCCAAATTTGTGTTACCTAATGCAACAGATTCGAATTTGAAGAAATATAGTAGACAATAACATGTCTTTTATGTTTATTTCATATTGTTTTTGTTGTTGTTATTATAATTGTTGTTTTGTGTTTTTGATTGTGTTGGTCATAACTCGGCTATAGTTTTTGGTGACCTCTTTGGTCATATGGTCTAAAGCTCGCTTATGAATCCCAGCGCTTCAATACATTCAGGATAGAATCCTTTTAGGCAGATCCTAGAAAGGTATTTACTTTTCTTCCGAAGGTCCACGGTTTTCCTCGGGTACTCCGGTTTTCTTCAATATTCCTTAACTGACCACCTTGATATTATTTAAGGATCTTAACTTGGGCGTTAAACAACCATTATACAACTTACAACTCAACGTTAGCATTATCCACTTGTGTTTCACGTTCATATTAGTACACTATCACAGTCATATATTTTAACACATGAATATTTGTCATCACTCATCTGTCAAAAATTAATAAAATACCAAATATCCTCAGTATGACAGACACGTTACATAACCCTTATTACACTTCAATCATAAGTAATTAATTTTAAAATTGAATATATATCCACGTTTATAAATCAGGGATATTTTTACAACTAAACCAGGATTGGTTTTATTTGCAATATTTCTAAAATTATCCAGTGGAGTTCATTAGAGACTACGAAATGTTTGGTATTTGAGGATGAATTCCTGAGTTCGGACAGTGATATCAGTAACGTTTCTATGCGTCATAAGTACCATCACTTGCGATTTGTTTACTTTGATCTCCAAAGATAAGTTGAAATTAGTATATTACATGAAAATGAGAAAATACAGTTAGTAGCTATAGTTTTCCGATATTGTTCAATAGAATCCTGTCAGTATGATTCATGGTAGAAATTAACGTTAATTTGCTAAGTAAATACAGATCGATGTTAGAAATTCTCCTCAAACTAAGTATTCAATCTGTATCTCTGATTTTAGATTTATTTTATTCTTAACCCCTCTAAATACTTCACGTGTTATGCCAATCATTTGTTGACTGGTATACATTCTTACAAATTTGTAATAACTGAACAAAAATTCAGCCAGTAAAATAGTGTAGTCGATATCTACAACAACAACAACAACAAAAAAAAAAAAAAAAAAAAAAAAAAAAAAAAAAAAAAAAAAAAAAAAAAAAAAAAAAAAAAAACAAACAAACAAACAAAACCGGTTTAGATTTTCCGTCACAGTTTTTATATACGCATTGAATTTTAAATAAAAAACATACATAATATACATTTTTAATTTTTTCTTATAAATACAATAGTATCCAAAGTTGACCAATATGTAAGTCGTCGAGGCTAAATGTAAAACATCGTGTTGTTAAATGAAAGAATGGAACTGGGTTTACGCCCAGTCAAGATTTTGTTTTACTTATATTGTATATTGATACGGTAAAGTTAATTGGAGTAACAGGTGAAAACCTCAAGCGAACTGGAAAACATTGGCTAAGCATCATAAAAAAGATGCAGTTAAATAATAAAGTATTATACCCAAGTCAAGGTTTTCTCACTTATATTAATGCAATTAGATCAGGAAGGGTTAATTTTAATCGGAGTAACAAGTGAAAACCAAAGATTTCGCACAAGCTAAATGGCAAACTTCAGCAAAGCATCATAAAAGTGACGAGTAAAGAAAATAGAGTTTTAGCCAAAGTCAAGATTCTCCACTAATATCGATGCGGTCAATTCAGGAATGGAATGGTGAAGTAAACCGAAGCATCATATTCAAACAAATTAATAACAGCTTATAGAAACAAAAAATAGCACTGGAATTGATGACGGTTAATGGAAACCAAAAACAAACCAATGGAATCGATAACAGTTAAAAAAAAAAAAAAAAAAAAAAAAAAAAAAAAAAAAACAGATTAATGGAATTAATAACAGGTAAAATATATCAAAAACAACCAACGGAATTGATAACAGTTGATAGGAACCAAAAACAAGAAAATGGAATGCTAATAAAAAACCAAAAACAAACTTACAGTTTGTAGAAACCAAAGCAAACCAATGGAATTGATAACAGTTTATACAAACCAAAATAACCAATGGAATTGATAACAGTTTATATAAACCAAAATAAACCTTTGGAAATCGTATCAGTTTATACAAATGAAAAAAACATATGGAATTAATAACAGTTTATAGTAATAAAAACAAACCAATGAAATAAATAACGCTTTATAGAAACAAACACCCAAAAAATGAATTGATAATAGTTTAGTTGATAAGAAACAAAAACGTTGGGAATGTATAGCGTTGATAGAACGCAAATTAATAAATAGATAAATTAATAAATTTAAAAAAATAACAACCAGAAAGAAAGAAAATGTTTATTGTTGATAGAAACCAAAGCCAAGAAGGAATTGATAAAGGTTTTAAAAAAATTGGTACACTAAATCCATAAGATTTTATATCAACAAATACAAAGCAATGGTACTGAAAATAGTTTATCTCTTTGGTATATATCAAGTTTCCAATTACATATCACATACAAATTGTGATATTGTAGCTCTAGATTCAGTATTCTACAAACGATTGTATCTATTCATAAAACATTTTATTACACAGACATATATACTAACTGTGACTTACCTGGTAATCACCGTTATCGCCGCTTACTCTGCATGGTAATACAGCTTTTTGGCCCTCTAATGCCGTGATATTCAGGAGTATATCATTAGTTATAGAAAATACTGAAATAAAAAAGAAATCTTTCACTTTTATGTATATATTAGGACAATGCTAAGTCTTAAAGTGCCCGATCAGAAGGTATTTATTTTTAATCTCCTTAAAGTAGTTTAACCCCATTTCTTCTTCTCTACTTCTTAATGATTATTATTATTATTATTTTATTATTATTATTATTATTATTATTATTATTATTATTATTATTATTATTATTACATGTATTATTATTATTATCATTATTATTATTACATTTATCATCATCATCATCATCATTATTATTATTATTACATGTATTATAATAATAATAATAATTATTATTATTATTTATTACATGTATTATTATTATTATTATTATTATTATTATTATTATTATTATTAGTATTATTATTATTAACTTAAAACATCTTAAGTCATTGTGACCTTTAACGAGATTTAAAGCTGCATTAAGTTTACCAAATTTCTGAATTTTTTTTGATTTTCTAAAAATATATTTTTTTAAAAGTAGATATCTTCTAACCACGATCCGTGACATTCATCTTCTAAAATTTCATTTCTTTTAGCTGTAAATAAACGGAATCCTCTGACCGGTTGGTCAGTGTTCTACGATGGTAATTATGAGCTTGGAGCATGCGCACGGATGTACGGAAAAGCCTAGAATCGAAAGTGAAACATGACAGATTGCATTAATTTTCCTTCATTAATATCCAGATGTATTTGAAATGTTGTTATTTTTCCCTCACTAAGTCACAAATGACAAATTCAAGAAGTTCTGTGTTTAATTTAACATTTTGAAAGTTGTGTTTAAATGACCGGTTTTGATGACGTAACCATGTTCTAATATTAGACCCCAAATGCTGCATCTCGCTGGGTAATACTGTAATTTCTGTATTTATTCGAGCTTTTATCGTTGAACCAAATGTAACATTGTTCCTCAGGAAAATCATTTATTAGATTAGCACCGTTTTATTTTTTTCTTCGAAAAACTTAATGCAGCTTTAAGTGAACTTAACAACCGGTAATTGAGCGCATACGTGTCTTTTAGTCAGGGTAGTAGTTCTGTCGAACTTCAACACAAAAATTCTCCCTAAGTTTGTCCTTGTCAAGTTCCAATTCATTTGTCATGTGCTACTTTTGAATTGTATTATTTTTATAAAAATTCAAAAGTATAACATGACACATTGATTTACTTGTTCTGGACTTGTGACTGTACATATTGTCGTCCATTGGTACATATTGTCGCCGGCGACAATATGTACCGAGATGAGGCTTTTATTTTTCCTGCAATATGGGCGACTATATGTACATCACATATCGGCACATATTGTCGCCGGCAAATCCACTGATACTTTTATTACATTTTTAAAAGAAATCGATGCCCCGTGTTACGGCAGTCGTGACACATTAAAGAACCCTCCCTGCACATTGCCCTAAGCACACTGTAAAGGTAAAAATTTCTGGCACTTCACCTATAGCTGGTGACGTCTCGGTATAAGTGAAATATTCTTGACTGGGACGTAAAACACCATTAAATCAAATGAAGTCAAATTATTACCACAAATAATATTTGGAAAAATGTTTTTGACATCGGTGTCATTGAAATATGAATGTTTGAATTAGATTTATACGTAGTCCTTGAGTAAAACTAGCAGCATTTTATTTTCTCTCTCTCTCTCTCTCTCTCTCTCTCCTCTCTCTCTCTCTCTCTCTCTCTCTCTCTCTCTCTCTCTCTCGTGTTAAAGCTTAAGCAAAGGAAAAACAACTTTTTCAGTATTTTTTTTATTAAATATATCAATAAATAATATTATTAAAATACAATTCGACAAACCATTCTACTAAAATCAAATGTCATATTAATATCCATATAATGATCTTAAATCGTACTTCATTTAATCTTTGTACGCTTCAAATAAATGTATGCAATTCTTTAAATATAAGCATTAATTACTCCAATAACACGGTGTGACGATGGTCGAGTGGTTAAGGACATCGATGCCTTCATCACTGCGCCTCATTTGCGTGCCGTTGGATGGTAGTTTTCTCCGCGCTCTTCAGTTTTCCTCCATCAAAGACCAAAAGATATGACTTTAGTGTAAAACACCATTATCCTCTCCATTCTCGCTCGTGGTTTCAGATTAGTCTAAATTAAAAGCTCGTCTACAGATTACAGTACCTCTCACCGCCTAGGCTCGAATCTCACTTGGACAGATCCTAGTTTGAGGAAGTTTGTCGGTTCTTTTGCCCCGATGGTAGGTGGTTTTCTGCGGACACTCCGGTTTCCACCACCATCCCAGAGTTTACACGGTATATTAAAATATTCGAACATTTTTACATTTGCAGCTTGAATTCTGTACTCGCAAATGTCTTATTTTCAGCTTTCAACAGCTGTTAATCATTCATATAACATTGAAGGATATCCACAAAAAAGCCAAGTCATATTTAAGTTTTGTTTAGTAATTGTTGTTTATTAGAACTATAGTGACAATTTTGGGTACAATAAGTCTTGATGTGTCTCTGATTGTTCATGCAATCATCATCATCATCATCATCACCATCATCATTAACTCCAACATTGTAAACAATATTATATGGGCGACAATATGTACAGGGGCGACAATATGTACAGTCTATGACGGTACATATTTTCGCCCCTGTACATATTGTCGCCCCTGTACATATTGTCGCCCATATAATATTGTACATTGGTACAGATTGTAGCCGGTGACAAAATGAACCGAGTTGAGCCGTTATTTTTCAAGCAGAATGGGGGACAAAATGTTCATCACATTTTGGCAAATTTTGACGCCGGTGACATTATATATTTGTACCTTTTTCACCATAAATAATGTTTCGATTGATGTTTAACTGACGAAGGAGAAGAAAAAATAGAAGACAAGAGAAAAGAGCTACTTATCTATTAATTTGAACGTTTTAATGAAAAAAATGGGATAATGGCCTTATCTTATCAAAATCACTTTTAAACATTTTAATAATTCTTGTATTTTAATACTATCCTTAAAAATGTCTCTGAAAATTAATGGTTACAAATGATATTTCAAAAAATTTGGAGGAAAGAAAGCTTCACTAGGCCCGAATCCGCTGCTTTCCGCTTACATGAAATACATTATGTTTTTTTATGTGCTTAGTTTACATGTGTGTGGTTGGATCATGCGTTTCAAAAATGAATTAAACATACATTGCCAGAAAAGACATCGGTATAAAAATCGCTAGTATGTTTATTAAATGATTGTTATTTATCATTTCGTTGGATTTCATACAAATAAAACGAAAAAAATCGGATTTTGAATAATTAACATTTACTGAGACTAATTGCTTTAAGGAGGAACGTCTTCATTCGCCGCTATATAATGATCAAGCGGATTCAAATTCTAAATATAATGTAACAGGATAAAAATACTTTATGCCCAACCCTTTATTATGAAACACATACAAAGTTTTCTATATGTATATTAAAGTGTACATTTAGCATTATCGTGTGAATTAGGGCGTGCATGTCTGTAAAATGAATATCGCTGCAGGTCAAAAATTATGAATCGGAGAGAGAGAGAGAGAGAGAGAGAGAGAGAGAGAGAGAGAGAGAGAGAGAGAGAGAGCACAACATCGGGATTAAGGCAGGCACATATAATATAACCAGTAAATAAGTTTAGTTACATTATCTTACAGTATTTACAAATGTATTAAGGTCAGGGTTATTAATATTGAGAGTAAGACCATTTTTGTATTCGATTAATATTTCTGTGAATATTCAAATATAGGCGACAATATGTACAGTCAGTGAAGGTACATATTGTCGTCAGGGCGACAATATGTACAGGGGCGACAATATGTACAGTCACAGGACTAGAGAGAAAATCGTTTAGGTTAAAAATACATTATTTTTTAAATAAATAAATACCTCTGCACAAGTAAAAGGAGATTGTTCCGATATACCATTGAAATTTATTTGGTAATCATATTGTCAATTTATTAAAAACACAAACTTTTTGCACCATGGACACGTAATGTAGTCAAAAATGTGAACTTTGGTAAAAAAAATTACTTTTACGACACTATGAAGTTTTATTGCCTTTTTAAAAATTTGTTTATTTTTGAAATTCGTCTGAAATGAAAAGCAAAAGAAATGGATCGCATATATACACTTAAGAAACTACTCAACTAAAATCACTTTACTATGATTTGATTTTAAAGTTTGAAAACATATGGAATTTATTTTGTTCAAGTACAACCGACACCAGCTTTTAGAGCAATATCTAAGTGAAGTTTTAAAATTGCGTTTTTGAAATTCTTTATAATTTCATATTCTTTCTTTTTGATCCATGATCATTGAAGTGTATAATTCCGAAATATGAGATTGAAATCTATAAAATTTCATTAGTGGTTAAAATTGAATGAATTATAAAAAATCTGTACTTTTAATCAGCCAAAAATTATTTTCATTAAGTTAAATATTGTGGACATCAGTCAAGCATAAAATAGTTTTAAGCAATAAAGAATTGGTTGAGAATATTCGCTGTATAATTTAGTCCCTTTTATTCTGAAGTTCGGGTTTAATTATTCAATATTGCATGCTTATATTCAAACCCCTTAGAGCAAGAACGGAAATGGCAGACGATAATTAAAGAAATGAAAAACGGGTTAAGAATTTCCAAAAAAAAAAAAAAAAAATGTTTGTGTTGACAAGTTGAGAAACATTAATAAATTTTAAAGTGTAATTTATTGAAAAATTGAGGAGGGAATATAAAGTCCAAGTTACTTTAGATTTGAAAGTTTAATTTATTTAAGGTTCGGTACATCCTGTATCTTAGCAGACAGAGTCCTGGTTGCACATTATTTGGATGATAAGGATTAAATTCTAAAGCCATATATGGAAGTCACACGGGCCTCCTGACTGGACTTTAATTGGATAATAAGGATTAAATTCTCAAACCATATCTGGAAGTCACGCGGACCTCTGAAAGAAAACTAATAAATACAATATTACAGAGACATAACACGCAATCTGAGACTTCAGGCCCCAGTTTCACAATCATTCACTCAATTGAGTGTACACTCAACTCACATAAGGAAATATTTTAAAGTAAATTTTGAAGTCATTATACTGTAAAAATTAGATATAAAATGTTTTATTAAAATTGTTTAATGTATGTTTGTTGAACAAAACACAACATTGTCTCATAACACTGACAATTCTTAAAATATTAATGAGAGAAATTTGGGAATATTTGAGTTGAGTGTACACTCAATTGAATGAATGATTGTGAAACTGGGGCCAGACCGCTAAGTCACCTGACAGCTATTGCTATCTTCAGAATCATACGAACCTACCAAGAACTACTAGGACTGAGTGGTCTAAAGGGTACGTTTACGTCTCGCCGTGCCGCTCAACGTTCAAGTTCGACTTTCGCTCGGGCAGCTCTGTGTAAGAAAGTTTGACGTCTTACCTGTAGTTTTCTCCGGGCGTTCCAGTTTCCTCTACTATCAAAGAACTGACTGTCTTGTCATAAAAAAATCTTGAATGGGGCGTAAAACATTACTAATCGACACGAGCTTACTCTTAGAAAGTATGGTTGTAACATCTGACACTGAGAACATATTTGTTACTTGTATGTTGGTCTATTCTCATGGCACCAGTAGCACTTGTATTTCATCAAATTATACCACGGGTCATTAAAGACAAATCATGTAGCAACACGTTGAATTTAACATGCTTTGGAATTTCATTGAATAAATCACATTACAATTAACGACGCATATTTGGAGTCAAAACTGGTGCCATAGATTGTCCGGAAACTATGTTTTCAGGAAAATTCAAATTGATTTCATATACAACTGTAGTCGGAAATGATTAAAGAAATTTACATGAAATAAAACCAATTTTCTGCAAACAAAGCCAGTTTGATACCATCTTTGTTAAATGGAAAGAAACTCGGCAGAATTTTCCTGCAGCCTGACAATTCAAACATCGGTACGAATCAGATCAATTATTTCTTCTTTTTCTCAAATCCTAAAGAGTTTTCAAAGAAACCATTACGCATATAAAGTAAAATATGCCAAACTTATTTATTACAAAAAAAATATATATTCTCATGAGGAATGGCAGATTTTAAATGTACTAGTATTAATTGATCTGTAGTGTGAAATCTAAAGTTAAATGTATTTTTTTTTTTTTTCGCAAATTTCACTTCCAAAGTAATCGTGCAACCAATTGTAGTTATGGAAAAATGTGGAAATATATGTAAAGTGTGCATTCATCCTAATATAATTCAGTTTCGTATTTTAACAACCTTGCATTAATGTTCGATTACAATTCAATTATCTTGTTTTGATATACGTCTAATTATAACAAGTTTTTTTTTATTTTAAATAATAATTGCAAATGTAATTTTTTAAGATAGCGTAGAACACTCATTTGATAGATTTGAACCAAAGGACATTAATGTGAATTAAATTACCCGAAAACTCAACTAAATGA
The DNA here is from genome assembly GCA_029721355.1 of Tegillarca granosa. Taxonomy (NCBI): domain Eukaryota; kingdom Metazoa; phylum Mollusca; class Bivalvia; order Arcoida; family Arcidae; genus Tegillarca; species Tegillarca granosa. The sequence continues at coordinate 37,237,757 of CM056600.1, read as the reverse complement.
TGTGTAGTTAAACTATCGTCAATCTATATCTGATAGGCGGGATCATTTGTATTCTAAAATCGGAAACAGCATCTAATTTCACAGATCAAAATCATCAAGAGAGAGAGAGATTTTACATAGTGTGTGTGTGTGTGTGTGTGTGTGTGTGTGTGTGGTTACACGCCAAAAAATGTTTTAATTGAAATTTGTTTTGTTATTCATATCGAGATGTAACAAAGTCCCGCAAAAGTTTTTGCAATACCCATTTGTAATTTACTGTCTATTTAGTTTTGGCTTGAAAATATTCATAAATTGTTCTTCTTTTGATGATCTGAATGAAATATCGTCATCAATACATTTAAAAGGGGGAGATTTTAAATAGTTTTTGTCTCGCGTGTCCAAATGTCCGCTTAATAGAATTTGTCTTGTTCTTGGGTTCCTTATTTGTTGATTGTGAATGCGGACCCGTTCGCAGAGGCTGTTCCCATTTTGCTGTACATATATTTCTTTACAGCTTTCACATGTTATTATGTCAATCAAATTCTTGCTTTTACAGGTGAAGTTCCAGTTAGGTTTGACTGTTTTCCCGATAAGCAAGTCAATCGATTTGCCCGTCCTCTGTAGGTCCCATATCGTGAATCTTTACATTTTGAAACTTCAAATGTGTAAAGGGTGTTCCTCTGTACATCAAATTTGGATGTTTTAGCAGACGTTTCAAATTCTTCGTTTGCCGTTTGCTTTTTAGTAAACTGTGTTTCCCGAGGACGTTTTTCATTCTGTTACTGCCAAATTCTTCGGTTGTCGTTTGCTTTTTAGTAAACTGTGTTTTCCGAGGACGTTTTTCATTCTGTTACGGCTTAAAGTAGAGGCGTTGTGGTACGAATAATTTTCATGATGTCCACGTCGTGCGGGTAATGTGTTGAGACAAATGGGATACAGTTGTCGGTTGACTGTTGGAAAATAGCTGCTCTTAGTTCACTAAGTGGGATTGATTTTGCATTCTGTATTCCATTGTGTAAGTAAATTTGGATAGTCCTGTTCCGGTAGATATGATTCTAGTTATTTTAGTCATTTTTTCTTCTTACGTGTTCAACATCTATTGTGCATATCCTGCGCGCTAGACAATACAGAATATTCCTTTTTATGTGAGATGAATCGCAATAATGGAAGTTCAAATATTGTTGTGTCTGTAGGTTTGTAAAAAATATCTGTTGTTATTTTTGTATCCTCCTTACACGCCAATATATCTAAGAACGGAATGCTTTCAGTGCTGATTTCAATGGTAAACTTGATGAAACTTTGAAGACTGTTAAGAATAGTATGGAAAGTTTGTAAATTTTCATCTGTATCATTCCATACAATGAAACAGTCATCAAGATATCTTTTCCAAGAATTTTGTACATATTCTGCAATTTCCAAATTCATATTTATTGAAAGTTATTGAAGTAGGCGGTTTTTTTAGAAATAATTTGGAAATAGTGAAATCTGTAAAAAATTATTATTTTGATAATTTTTGTATTTTCTTACCAGTTTAAAACATATTTAAAAATAAACTAAGTAAGTATTAAAAGTTCAACCGTTGGGGGGGGGAGGGGGGGGGCTATTTGAATTTGGGTGTTTGCAGTGATGTACTTACTATAAATGATTTCTGGTGTAAATAAACTGCCACGAACCTGACACTAATACGAAGTTAAACGTCTTGAGGCTATCGGTACTAAGCCAACCAGTAATGGACCTACGACAAGGAAAATCTTATGATCAACAGGGGTCAGCAGGTGTCAAACCGACAATTTTGAGGTGCCTTGAGTTAAAAGAATAACTCCTTGACCACATTGCCATCGAGGCACCAAAATTTAGAAAAAAAAATCAAATTTTATGTCCATTTAATATATATAAAACTTAAATTGTATATCAGCTCACAGAATGATGCTTAATTTTTGCAAGGAGTATATCTTAAACAAAGCAATGGGCTTTTGTCATTTAAAAATATATAAAAGTATATCAATTTTACGTCAGAATTCTATAATACCTTAAGCTTGTGTGTTTGTCATACGACATATTTACTTAACTTCCTTGTCGTCGAAAAACTTGGCAAGTGGACTTTGGTTTTATTAATTTTCAAGTCCCAAATATCATCAGTTTGGAATCGACCACTAACCTTCAAGAAATGGGGCAAGCAATCTCTCAACTAAGCAATCAAGACTTGATTTCAATTTTAGTCACGGTACATTTTGACATGAAAACCCGATATTCTGTTACACTAAGGAAACAAGGTTATTATTACGATTTAGTTCTTGTTACAGACCACGTGACTACTTACAAGTCATTTTATTACTTCTTTTTTCGTTGAGAGCACTTTACAATCAGAAATTAAAATATGAGGGTCTAAATGCGTGGATAATGTAGATTTTTGAACACAAGTTGTTTGTTAAGCAATAAGGTTGTGAAGCTTTGAAGACTAAGATAAGATATGAAATATGGACATTGCAGACGTTTAAGCCAAACTTGTCTCCGTCAAATTTAATTTGAAGTGTACAAGGTCTAATAAAATTCTAATTAACATAATCGTAGAATAATCATCATCATCATTATTACTTCAACTACTACTACTACTATTATTATTAATTATTATTATAAATAAGATACTATAGGTTTTCAAGTGAGTAACTGTACGTTAGTAATATATTAAAATTTGTAACTGAGTAGCACGTTCATTTTATGACCAGATCAATAGGGAACCCACTAGCGAAGAAATGTTAAATAGTAACAAATACCAGAAGCATACAGAGCAAAACGAACAGGCAATGTCAAGAACGCTATGAACACAGCAGGGTAAAAAAAAACCTGCCAGAACAACCGGGAACAGTTAAAAGCCAATGCAAAAATATATCAAGAACAACAAGAAACACACAAGGAAAAAACAAACAAATAACGACAAAAACAGATAGGAACACAGCAGGGTAAAACAATCCTGCCAGAACAACCGGGAACAGTTATAAGCAAAACGAACAAAAAAAAAACGATTAAAAGAAACCCACAAGGGCAATGACAAGAACGATTTAAAATAAAATGAGGTACAACATACAATCTTATGGCTTAAACAATCAGAATAAAACATGGAAAATGGTTCGAACAACAGCAGACACATCAGAGTAAGAAATGCTTAAAACAATCAGGACTAAACAGAGCATAAAAACGAGCAGACAGTGAGTGTTACAAAAAAACAATAACAAAGCAAAACAAACAATATCCAAACAGGAACAATCAAGGGTAAAACAAACAATGGTAAGAATAACCAGCATCATGCAAGAGCAAAATGAACAAGCAATACTAACAACAGCCGAGAACACACCAGGAAAAAACGGAAATAATATTGCCTAAAAAACCATTAATGGACCAGATCAAAACAAAACAAAACAAAACAAAAATAATTCAAACAACCATAATTTTACAAAAATAAATAGATAGATAAATTAATTAATTAATTTATTTATTTATTTTTCAATTGAGCAGAATGACCTGGCACACTTGGGATAAAACTGTGAAAAACGTACAAAAAAAAACAAAACAAAACCACAAGGTGCTTCCATTAAGCAAACACTAAGCATTCAAAGCACGTTTATCTTAAAAGCATAAGTTATAATAAAAACATTATTAGTTTTTAAAAACTACAGCATATAAACAGACTATTTACAAATAAATAAATTTATTGGGTTTTTCTTAGATGGCATTGCAATGTGTGCTTTAAAACTTTTTTTTCTTGTTGTTACTGAGGACATAATTTTCAGGGTTGTTTCCATATTATTCTATCATATCCTGTTTTCCACCTCCCTTTGTTTGATGTTTCTTTCTTTCTTTCTTTCTGTCTTTCTTTTATTTTTTATCTATTTATTTTGTTGTTGTTGTTATTGTTAACGTTGTTGTTGAGTTAGCTTTTGTGGTTTTTTTATATATTATACTGTCTGTTCCATAATGTCAATATGAACAGGAAAACGCTTTGAGCAGCCGCGATTACCATTAAAATATAACTGTAGAAAAGAAGTGCTTCATTACCTATTTTTACCCGTCAATTCGAAATCGCGATGCTAACACAGGAAATGATCACTTCGGAAACATATTACGGCATTTTTGCAAAATGTTCAACAATTTGCATGGTTTTTAACAACTAAAATCCTACAAATCTCAAAAAAGTGAAATGTATTTAGTTTTGTTTGTTTGTGTGAACATTTTTGCAATTTATATAACATATTAAATAAAACACAATAAAACTTAAAAATTTTATGTTTTTATAAGAAATAATATTTATAAAATAAAAACATCAATTTTGATATTTGTGATACAGTTTTAAATTCAAAGAATTACAAAGGGGTTGATGTTCAATGTTTTGGTTGTGTCATATGCCACTTATTGAATTTAATCATAAAAATACATTCAAAAAGTGGTATATGTCATAAACTACTTTTTGAATGTATTTTAATGATTAAATTCAAATAGTGGTAAATGATAGTTGTAGAAAGTTTATTTTTAAATGTGCATATTATGAAATATTGTCATATACCCCTTTTTGAATGTATTTTTATGATTAAATTCAAATAGTGGTAAATGATAGTTGTAAAAAGTTTATTTTTGAATGTGCATATTATGACATATTGTTTGTGAAATTAGTGGTATAATTTGGGAGCCTCTGATGGTAAATCACTTTACGCAGTAAAAGTCCAAATTAAAAACTGTTTAAACCAGTTTTTCCAAACCGTTTATATATATATATATAAATATATATATATATATATATATATATATATATATATATATATATATATATATATATATATATATATATATATATCTTTTTTTTTTTTCTTTGGGGGGGGTGTTTTTTTCTAATTGGTTGTTGCCAAAACCTCTCTCTCTCTCTCTCTCTCTCTCTCTCTCTCTCTCTCTCTCTCTCTCTCTCTCTCTCTCTCTCTCTCTGATTTAATTTTAAAGTTTATTTTATTTCATTGTTTTGTTATTTTTAATTACAGTATGCATATATATATATATATATATATATATATATATATATATATATATATATATATATAGTACTGCAGAGGACAAAACTATAAAACTCAAAATATCATAAGAAATACTAAGTGTGCTTAAAACTTATTATTTGAATTACTTACCAATTATCTTATATATACATTTGACAACCTTATACGTATTATCCTGCATGATTTCAGACAGAATAAATTGGAAGAAAAAGCTTAAATGCCTTAAAAACGTTCTAATGAATCACGGATTAATCTCACGCAGCAACATTTGAATGTAAATTGCTTAATTCGGTGGTAAATCAAAAGTTATGGTAGTCACAGCGAGTTAATTGAGGGGAACGTCAGAGCAAAGAGATCGGAAGATCAAATTTGAAATGCATTAAGCACTTCCCTCTAAGGAATCGGAGAAATGTAAGAAACACAAATGACCATATGTATGGAAACAAATCTGGCTAATCAGTGAAAATCCAATAAGACAGACGTATCAAAGGCGCTATTGATTTGTATTACCGCTGATTCAGACGAATAAGTATGGAGTTGAGAGCAGCAATTATAGACTTTCCTCTGAGAGTTATGGTAACAGTAAAGGTTTCACTTAAAGCTGCAAACTTCAACATGCATTTATTTGGTAAATCTGTAATGAGTGGATAAAACACAACATAAACCGCTTTTAAAGTGACGTAAAGATGGTCATTCAGCACAGAAAACATCAAAGCTATTTACAAGACTATAAAAAAAAACAGATAAGGTTAAGTCTATATTAAGAACGATTTCATAGTCACCAAACAGAATAAAGACGTAAAGGTTTAGACATATATATATATTGTTATGTCACACTTGTCTGTTCTGTGTTTACATTACCCCCCGCTTTAGAAACATTCGTCCTCAACATCATTAACTATTTACTACAGTTTCTTTTTACACCCAGAAAATAATTACTTGTTTATACAGAAAGCAGTAAAACTTTTATGCTTCTTACCCAGAAAAGGTAATGATTCTTGATATATTTTTTGTAACGAAATGAAGCAGTTTGAGTCTTAAAATGTACTTTACATAAGCCAACAGCAATTAAAATCAGTTACAAAAAAGGATCACCGATTATTTTACCTCTTACAATAGACCGGTTTTGGGCGTAATGAGAATTTATTATTCAGTGGTGTAGGTTAAGCACATAAGCAAGATGGGTCGGTATTAGACCTGATTACATGGTATCGAGTTATGTGGTTAAGCAGGTACGTTGGACCACTACTGGTTTTTTTTTTTTTTTTTTTTTTTTTTTTTTTTTTTTTTTTTTTGACGAAATAGTACACAGTTCTGTTGTTTAAGCAGATAAGTCGGGCTAATTCTTGGTCCTATAAAAACGGTATCCAGTTATGTGGCTTAAACAGGTGAGTTGGACTAGTACTGGGCCTTGTGACAAAATGATGTCCATTGGTTTGGTTTAAAAAATTTAGAATATCTCGATTTCTATTAGTATATTAATGTTTTAGTTTAAACAATATTTAGATCTTTAAAAAGCATTATACAACATATAAATCAACATACAAACATATAGAAAAGGATCCAGGAACAAACTAAAAAAGACTTTTACCTGTTTCCATAGCAACTTTTAATGTTTTATTCAAGGCAACTAAAATGTGTCTGATGACTGAAAAAGCAGGACCATTTTGCAAAAGATATTAAATTTCTAAAAAGACAATTAAAAGAAAATGCTCACAAACTGGTAAAATTAATGTTTTATTAAACGCAAAAAAGAACAAATAATAATAATAATAATAATAAAGAAAAGGAAAATAGAGAAAAATTCTCTTGTGAGAATATGGAAGAGTGACACTTCAGTTTTCTATATCTTCGACAAGTCATCAGAAAATATCGGATTCTTTCATTTTAATCCTGAAACTTCTCAGCAGTTACGGGATACAGATTCTCTTTGAGTCACAATTCAGGATGTGTTTTCATGTATTAAGTTCAAGCTAAATGATGCATTTTAGTTTGCATGTTCTTAATTTAACACAAATGCACACTTGTTTAATTAAATCGTTAAAGGGAGTATTTGTACTATGTACGATTTAATTAAACAATTTTACTACAGACGGACAATAAACACCTTGCTAAATAAAATCTTAATATGTGCACTTCACATTTTTAGCTTTATTGGGGTTGTGATGGTACATATTGTCGCCCCTGTACATATTGTCTTGCCGACGACGACAATATGTACAGGGGCGACAATATGTACCGCCATAGGGCTCGAAACGATTCAATAAACGTTGCACTCGCATCATTGGGTTGGAGTGGTCTGATTGTGTTTTACATCTCCAGTGTGATTTTTGATACCTAAATCATTACGATCAATAATGGTACGAAGTGGAAATTAGATACCCGGATGTTAATATCACAGCTCTTTGACAAGCTAGGTCGCTATCTGTTAATTTTTTTCGAATACATCTTTAAATAGTTTCATAGAAAGGAAGTTGTTTTATTGCTAATAGCAACAGCAATAATAACAACAACAAAAATAGATAAAATAAAATTAAATAAGATAAAAATTTAAAAACAATTAAAAAAAAAAAGATTTTTAAAACTAAATTTTTCGATGTTAAAATGTCTATCTTGGTAAAAAAAAAGTTATATATTTTAGTTACGTTGACAATGACAAGAAAAATAGAATATTTTTAACAAAATTCTTTACGAATCAGTTTACTTGTCCATTAAATGGCAATGATAAAATACGTGTAATCGGAAGTGAACATATTTTAAAATGCGCATCAAATTTAGCTTCTAATTAATTCGCTTTTAGGATTAATATTAAAAATGTGAAGTAACACAACCCGTGACAATCCATTATCCTATCACATGACATCTAAATGCAATTCAATAACAACGGGTTTTATAATTCATAATTATGTAAAACGCTACTTAACAGACACAATGAATCTCCATCCAAAATATTATAGACCATGTGGGAAAAGAATTTAAGTTACTATCCAGAAAAATTGGAAACTCCGGGGAACAGAAAAAATTTTTATAGTTGTCATATATTGTCAAAGGAATCATCTAAAGCGGACATATCACATTTGATACATGATGTCATTTAAGCACGTGTACATATATGATAATAATGATATTATTATTATTATTATTATTATTATTATTATTATTATTATTATTATTATTATTATTATTATTATTACTATTATTATTATTGTTGTTGTTGTTGTTATTATTAACTGCTCTATATACATGTATGTTGGATTGCTGCTGATACAGTTGATTTCGAAAGTAAAATATTATGCAGTTCCTATAATAATAATAATAATAATAATAATAATAATAATAATAATATGAAGAAGAAGAAGAAGAAGAAATATAATCTAGATCTCTAAATGAATTCGGGATATAAGAATTCTTCCAACACCATTTTTCCGTTAATATTTTTATTTGTATGGTTTCAATTTTTTCATTAAAGTGTTTTGAAAGAGGAGTAATGAAGTCAATTATGATTTCTATAAAACAAGTTCACAAAATTAAATGATATTTAAATTATGTTCAATGGCATTATCGCAATTTACTTCATAATAACTACATTGTCGTTTATTTCTTTTCTTTAAAACTTTAAGAGTAATGTCATATTGTATTTTTTAAATCTTTAAAATGTTGGAATATTCAATAATTTATCATATTAATTTTTAAATATTTTTTTTTATTATTTTATGTAAAAATTCAAAAAATTATAATCTGACAGTAAAACATGAGAATGAGTAAGTGTCAGTAATTTCTGTTTATTTAAGCATTTTGATACATACTAAAAATAGACATATAAAATATATATTGTTCTTATTTCCGGGATCGGCAATGACAAGTGACACAATCGTCAGCGTATTATCAGAAAACCTGCATTCACGTATTTTAAACTGACAGGCTAATTACGAAGACAAACATGGTCGTTAAAAAACCTATGTCAGGACAGATTTTTTTAACAAGATTTTATACCAAATATTCATTAAGATTAAGATTTTATAGGAAACGATAAGATTTTTTGTGTTTTACAACAAAAAAAGCACTAAGTTAGCAACTTGACACGTTTATATTCGCTTATGAACTCAAACATTACCGGGAAAATATAATTTTCCGGATTTTGAAATCCACCAATGAAATGCGAATAAATCTTGGTGCATGACATGTTCCGCAACCATGTTACCAGATCAGGGGAATGACAGCACCCAAGTGAAACTTGTTCCGGTGGTCACTATACTGTTTTAATTTTATTGATATACGTTTGCTGACTGACTACCTTGAAATAAATAAATTATGTTTGTAAAAAAAAAAAAAAAAATAAGGAACAATATCAAAACGACATGCCTTAAACCAAATACAAAAATAGATTAATCATGGTGATAAAAAAAATCCTAATGATGGGTATCAGTTTCAACACACACCGACGCCTATTTCAACAAAACATTGTAATTGTTCCAGTACTATAAAAATAACTATTGTTAATTTTTGACACTCGCATGACAATAAGTGACAGTTAATTCTATATTGACATTTTAGGTTAATGAAACAAATTAGTTAAACAGTTTGTTCGTTTCATCAATGTTTATTTCTTCATCAATGGCAAACAACAGGCGAGGAACAAAAGAACTTGAGAATATGATACATTGCAATAAATAAATAAATAAATATATATATATATATATATATATATATATATATATATATATATATATATATATATATATATATATATATATATATATATATGTGCGTTTCAATACAAAATAAGAAAATTACATAATTTCTGTTATTGACACGTGGGTGACACATTTATTTATGATATAATTTTTAAAATAATTTTTTTTTTTGAGTTTCCATTAATTCATTCGTGAGAGACTCAATCTTGTCAGTTTAAGGGGAATACGACGGTATTTGCGGGAAAATTACTGTGGCGTTTCCAAAATTTAAAAGTTTGCAATGTTAAATGTAAATACTAAAATTTTTAAAAATACCCATTTTTTTAGTTACAGTATTTTGTTAACCAAGGAAGTCTTTTCAATGGTCGTTTTTACGCCGAAATTAGACAGCGATCACCATAATTTACGCTGCCGAAGACATGTACGTCATATTTAAAGTCATATATTTGAAATTAAAGAAAAGTCATCAACTATAATTCTTTCCTTGTAGGATATAAAAATCTTTCCCGATGGGTGGAATATTTCGACAGCCTCGTCTGTGATAGAAATAGTCTGTTCGAAAAGTTTTATTTTTTATGTATTGCTTTGATTATGACGTCATTTAAGGGACGTACAGTCGTACTGACGTTTCCATTTGCGAGTGATATAGATGTCATATACTACTTTTTGAATTTAATCATAAAAATACATTCAAAAAGTGGTATATGACATAGATATTATTACAGCATTTTGTTCTGGTTTTTCAAGTTCAGATTTTCATTTGGATGGTTGAAAAATGTTGGCGTGAAATCCGCAAAGACTGTTGACATACCGTACCATGGCAACGGAGATTTTAAGTTAAAAATGATAAAATTAAAAAATACCATTTACTAAATGGGGATAGATTTACTCAGACCTCAGCGTACAATCGTACATTATAATGAACAAACAATAAAAACATTTTATCCTATAAAATATTTTACTACACGAATGCATTGGGAACTGCTCTTTATTCTACACAATCTTCTCGTTTGCTTTATGAATAACTATATTGACGCACTAATGAAACGATTTTTAGTTTGTTACAAGCTTCCCTGCCCCAACTGGCCTCAGTTTCACAATTCTTCACACAAATACGTGTACATTCAACTCAAGTATTTCATTTTTTCTCTCATCAATATTTGAAATATTTTGAATTTTATGATACAATGTTTTCTTTTGTTCTACAAACCTACACTAGACAATTTAAATATAACATAAGTTACTGACATTGAATTACTTCCCAATTTGAGCCAATAAATCATTAGATATTCAGTTTTAACTGTGTAATGTTTTAAAAACTGACATTGAAATATTTTCTTATTTGAGTTGAGTGTACACTTAATTAAGTATATGATTGTGAAACTGTGACTTTTTCTCTATCGAACGACTTTTCTTGTTTGACGATACTTCAAACTTCAGTATTATACAAAATTTAGCGTTTTGATATTTGTGACAAATTGTTTCAACCCAACTGTTCACTAACTTATCAACGCTTCTTTGAACATAAGCTGAGCACTAATCAAGTGATTTCAAAGCTTGACAAACTTGTTCAATCCCAACTTACAAACTTGTTCAATCCCAACTTAAAACTTATTCAATCTCAACTTACAAACTTATTCAATCACAACTTACAAACTTATTCAATCTCAACTTACAAACTTGTTCAATCCCAACTTACAAACTTGTTCAATCCCAACTTACAAACTTATTCAATCTCAACTTACAAACTTGTTCAATCACAACTTACAAACTTATTCAATCTCAACTTACAAAATTGTTCAATCCCAACTTACAAACTTGTTCAATCCCAACTTACAAACTTATTCAATCCCAGCTGTTCTCATCTAACTAAAGCAATTTGTGCGACGTAACTTCAAACTTTTTTACAATCATACATTTTTAAGCTTTTGACATTTTTTCTACCCAACCCATATTTTCAATGTAACAAAATCTTCGTTGTTTTTTATCAATTTTCTTTAAACTTTACTGACGCAACATTAATGAAGCAACGTTTAATTGACAAACTTTCTCATTTCAAGTCCATGTATACCTTTAACAGTTTGTAAGCATTTTCTTTTGTCTTTTTAGAAATTAAATATCTTTTGCAAAATAGGGGCCTCGGTGGCCGAGTGGTCTAAAGCGCGCGCTTACGAGTCACAGCGCCTCTCGCCGTCTGGGTTCGAATCCCACTCGGGACAGATCCTTGGGTGAGAAAGTTTGTCAGTTCGCTTGTCGAAGGTCGGTGGTTTTCTCCTGGCACTCCGGTTTCCTCCACCATCCAGGAACTGACCGCCTCGAAATAAGTGAAAGATTCTTGAATGGGGCGTAAAACACCATTACTCCACTCCACACTTTTGCAAAATGGTCTTGCCTTCAGTCATCGGGTACATTTAGTTGCCTTGAATATACTCAATGAGGTACGTTGAACACAGCTTTAAATAGTCAAAAAGACCATTTTTGTTGAGTCCAGCACAAAAAGTAATTAATGCCATAAACATTACATTACATAAACAGTTAAGTACTTGGTGTTAGTGGTCAACAGAACAATCCCTCCTTTGGTCTATAACATATGGAGCTCGTAAGGTCACGTGTATGAAAAAATTTTTTTTCTTATTTTCGAAATATTATTTCGTACATGTGTTTCGCAAAAGGTATTTCGTATTTTCCAAACTGTATTTCGCCGGCGAAAAAATGTGCAACGGCGGCAATATGCACCGCCAAAAAGATGCATGGGGAAACTGATTTTCCTTACATTTGTACAATATTCAAAGTTTGTTGTTGTTGTAATGAAGTTTAACGTCACATCAACATTTTTTATTTATTCTCGACGAAAGCAATGTTATTAATCTCGATGAATTAATCAAAGGAAAATGACATGAATGCTTAAGTTGTGAAAATGTGTCTATATCCATATTATCTTACGAAATTCTATTTTGAAAAATACAAAATAGCTACTGCAAAAAAAAAAAAAAAAAAAAAAAAAAAAAAAAAAAAAAAAAAAAAAAAAAAAAAATACAACATAATTATTTCGATTATTCGAAATACTTTTTTCTAATTTAAAACATACAAAATACTTTTTTTTTCAAAAATTCGAAAATACGAAATTTTTTTAACAAATGTCATCTTACGGGCAAGGTAATAACAGAGATATCCCTATAAATATAAATTCATAAATTGTAACGATTGAAAACGGCCACTATCGTTTATGCATTATGAAGAGGATTAAATGTCATCATATGATATTTCTTTAGATAATTGTGTTTTAATATTCAGGCTGGACGTCCGTATTGACAGACTGTTTTGACAATAAAAACTTTCTTTATTTAATATTCCGTTTCGTTACTTTCTTTACATTTTGTTCTTATGTCTAAAGATTAGTGTTGTTATTAGATAACTTCTGATCACGATCAGTGAGATTCATTTTCAAAAATTTCCTTCCTATTAGCTGTAAATAAACGGAATCCTATAACGGGTTGGTCACTTGTTTAACGATGATTTTTATTAGCTTGGAACATGCGCACTGATGTACGGAGACTCGAATGAATCAAATGTGAAACCTGAAAATTTGCATTAATTCTCCGTCATTAATATTCAAATGTATTCGCAGTGGTGTTATTTATCCCTTACAAAGTCACAGATGACAAATTTAATGAAATTTTGTGGCCCGGTTTTTTTATGAAGTAACCATGTTCTAAGATTAGATCCCACAGGCTAAATCTCGCTGGGAAATAACTGCTATTTCTATATTTATACGAGCATTTATGGTTGAACCAAATCTAACATTGTTCATTAAGAACATCATTTATTAGACAAGCCAAGGTTTTATCTTTTCCTAGGAAAACTTAATGCAGCTTTAAGGCACTGTACGTCGGTCAATATCAAGTTTTCAAAACAATAAATATATAAATGAAAAATATATAAGACGGGACAGTTGTTCAAAAGCACAGGTGAATACCATTTTCTAAGTGATTTTTTACTGGTTGCCAAGGTTATTTACATTTTCCATAAACACGTGTATTTATACTTATATAATTATGTTATGGATAACATTTTACCAGTATTTTGAAAGATGTATTACGGTCATGTTCCCTTATAATCCATACTTTGTATTTTTTTTTAAATTTTTAAAGTTTATAGCATGTGACGGATGTAAAATTTGTATCCGAAAGCTCGGCCATTGAAACTGATTACTAAACTTGTTATGGCTTTTCAAACTTCACTGCATATCATTCCCTAATGACCATATCTGGAAGTTCTATAGTGCATTTCAAAAATTTGATAATTCAACAGAATATCATATTGTGTTTTCACAGTACTTTGGTATTATAGTTCGTATCAAAATTATCAATAAAGCAGAATTTCATATAATCTGCTTTCAGAAATATTTTAACAAATCAAAATTTCTTCCACTTGATTATATCTCCCCTCCACCAGTCATATGTAAAAACGTTTGAAGTTTTAGTTTCGTAGTTAATAGTCTATTATTTTTGGATGGTTTTGGATTAATTCTTTTTGATTACATTTTATCTGTGTCATACGTACGGAAGCGGATAATATTGAATGAATGATTGAGTTATACACAGTATTAAAACTACCAATACGCACTAATAATGCTTATGTTACCACGCTCTTCACTGACCCGGATTGAGTAACCCCCCATTATATACCGCTCCATCCGGGTCACAAAAAATTATAAATGATCGCTTAATTAATTTTTTTTTTTTGAAAAACAAATGCAATTTCTATACGTGACGTTGACGCTTGTGACGAATCATATTTTATACTAAAATGTTTATTGATTGAGACAATAAATGGTTTTCAATGTAACTGTAATCATGACACAAGATATAGACTTCTACTGTTTATACTAAAGTATTTAAGTAGCTTTTGTACATCGATAATTAATATAAGGCCACATCCTATCTCATAAGAGGTGTGACGGTACATATTGTCGTTCATGAACATTTTGTCGCCGGTGACATTAAGTATATTCACTGACTGTACATATTGTCGCCTTTCAGTACATAACAAATGATATGACGTCCGGTGATTTTACGTTCATAACCTCGCTGTACACAGTGTCGCCTACCTACACGTAATATAGAGATGATGATGGTGATGATGATATTTTAATGATGATGATGATGTTGACGATGATGATGATAAAGAGGAAAACAGTGATATGTGTGTGTGTTGAATTATGATGATGATGATTCAAATGATGATGTGTGAGTTGGATTGTGATGATGATGGTGATGATGATGATGATGATGAATGGTGATGATGTTGATGATGATGATGATGATTAAAATGATGATGTGTGTGTTGGATGATGATGATGATGATGATGATGATGATGATGATGATGAATGGTGATGATGATGATGATTAAAAGTATGATTAAAATGATGATGTGTGTTGGATGTTGTCGATGATGCGTGTTTGTGTTTTTGATGATAATGATGATGATGATGATGATTATTATTATTATTATTATTATTATTATTATTATTATTATTATCAGCGTTCCATTTTGTAGAATATTCAACTAAATTTTAAATAACAATCATGAACAAATTTATCACTAGTATTTTAAAATAGTAGTTTCTTATAACTTATAACCGATATTTTCTATGGCAATATTTATGTAGAACTAATCTCATTCTTGGAATCTCATTCTTCCAACAGCATTTTGACAAAATGAGTGTTAAACTGCATAAAAGTTTAATAATTTAAAATATAACTTGATAATTTTCTTTAACTCATATACTCATTCATATATATATATATATATATATATATATATATATATATATATATATATATATATATATATATATATATATATATATATATATATATATGAATTTGTACATGTAGGTATAATTTTTTACACCTATCTAACCATTAGGTACATTCAGTACAGTTGCATCAGATTAAAAATTTGACATTTTAAAATTTTAAATTTAGAAGCTGTCTCATCTGGGTTCAGCTGCAGTATCAATATTTTAATAACTTAAGCTGATAAAGCAAAATAATTGGATAATAATTATGTGGTGATGTAAAATAGTATTAGTGTAAATATTGTACATTTGGAAGATCAAAGGTATAAAAAAATTGATGAAATTTTCAAAAATTGTTTCCAAAAATGTTAAATTTTTGAAATCCATGATCAATATTTGCGTTGTTTCCTTCTCCGTGCTACAAAAGCACCGTAATAAATGTGTTCGAAGCAGCTCGTTCTTGAGGGGCTAGATGCTGGTAAATACCTTAGACACATCAAGATACCAATACAGAAATTAAGTATAAACCTATGAATAATAGTTACTTTAAATCGTTTTTAACGTCCCAGTCAAGAACATTTTACTTATATCGGGACGTCGCCAGTGAAAAGTGCATAAATTTTGCCTTTGCGTTGTTATTTATAGTGCCACGCCTACCGTGACACGGGACCTCGTTTATTTTAAGTTCCAATCCAAAGGAACAGTGACTTTTATATCGTAATGCCGAGTGCCTGCCGAAAGAACAGTCTCCATTTTCAATTCTTGGATCAGAGCCGGTCGAGGTTCGAACTCACGACCTCCCACTCACGGAGCAAGCACTCTACCAACTGAGCTACCGCAGTGGTTAACTACCGAAACCTTAACATCAAACTAAGCACATATATTAAATAAGCTATATTCATGTAGGCAGAAAGTAGAAGATTTGGGTCTAGTTAATCTTTTATTCTACCCAAAATTTAAAAATATCATTTTGTAACTACCAATGAATAATTGTGCTACCAATTGTTAATAGTTTCGAGGCTTTTGGGTAAGCAAACGTTGTAGTGACACTGTCTTCGATTATTTGGGAAAAGTGAAAGATTTAATAGGTCCGAATCCTTTAATTTTCGCTTGTATTAAATATACTTATTTATGAGATGTGCTTAATCTCGATGCTTTTGGAGCTTGTAATCCGAGGCACTGTGGATGAGCAGACTTTACTGACAACGCTAACAGATTGTAGATTGTACTTTAAAATTTTAGACACAGTAGTAGCTTTGAATTTCATGGAGATATTTCTTTGCGATGTTATTAATACACCGTATTCTGATATGTGACTTCTTCTTCTTCTTCTTTTCTCTTCGAAAAGTTTTCTTCTTCTTCTTTTCTATTCGAGAAGTTGACAAAAAGGTTGCAACATGATTAAAATTAATACCAAAAGGAAACAATCATCAAAAACGTAAATCATGACAAACCACACAATGTATGTCACGCACCATGCTAAATATACATGTATGAAATGAGGAATGTTATATAAAAGTACATGTACATACATTAAATAATGGTTTAAATGTTATTTGTATACGTAGAACTTATTCAGCTTTACATAATTTATTTTAATTATTTACATTAAAATATTTGAATATTTGAACGTGTATGTATAAATTTTTTGCATCCGTGTACCTTTTTTTTTTTTTTTTTTACAAATTTTGAAACGCAGTACAGTTGCATCAGATTTACATATTTGACATTTAAAATTTATAAGTTAATATATTTATAAGTTAAATTAATAACTAAAGCTGATAAAACAATATCATTGAATAATTGTAATTTGCTTTATGTAAAATATATCGAGTGTAAAAAATTAAAGAAAAGTAAATCACCGTAGAGTGTCTACCTCATGTGCGCGCGGTCGCGAATTCCACGGTTACACAAAAGACTTTGAAATTGGTGATACTGCTTTCCTCGTTTGGCGCTCTTCATTTAGAGGAAAAAATATCCACATTAGTTTACACGCTGCTAGGAATTTTGGGACTTGGGAATGACAAACAGTCTCAATGAGCTAACAATTTGAAAAAAAAATTGCTAGAACATATAACCCACTTGCACATATCACGCATATAAGAACTTGGTCTTAAAATAATTCGTAGATATTTCTCAAACCTGCCCTCATTGCGGATGGCTGAAAACTTGCTGATCTGACATTAAACAACATTTCAACAAACCAACCAATTGCATCTATTACTGATAGAACAATGGTTGGTATGGTAATCAAGTGCATGAAAGTTCAAAATTTTACTAAGTTATTCTGTGACCCTCGCACATATAATATAGTTTCGGATCAAATACCTACATCAATATGAGCTATTATCATGAATCTTATTTATTTAATTCAAAAATCTGTCACAATGGTCAAATCTGAAAGAAGCACTTTTTTAAAAAAAACTGTCATTATTACTATTATATTATCATGTAATAGAGTTGAGTTGAGTTATGGTGTTTAACGTCCCAGTCAAGAATACTTCACTTATATCGAGACGTCGCCAGCAATAGGCGAAAGTGCAGAAATTTTGCCTGTGTGACACGGGACCTAGTTGATTTTAAGTTCCATCCGAAAGAACTGAGACTTAAATTTCGTAATGCCGAGTGCTTGGCGAAAGAACAGTCACTACCCACTTTCAAGTCTTGGGTTAAACCCGGTCTGTGTTCGAACCCATCTCCTCCCACTTACGTATCATGTAATAGAATTATCATTTACAATATAATAAAACAAAGCTACAGGCAAAATTGACTGACTGATAAAGTTTAAATTTTAAGCAGTATCTAACCTCAATCCTGGGAAAATCTGATATTTTCTAAAAATAAGAAAAGCGTTTTTAATAAAAAGTGCGTGATACAAATTTGAATTAGTTTTGATGAAATATACATGACGTTAATTTGTCTTGTAATCAAATTTTCTGTTTATTTGAAGACATTTGCTGCATGTTTTGGTATCAGTGATTTTAGTAATTCTTCAAATAAAACATAATAATGTTTCTTTTATTGTACCTTGATACGTTTAAGATTTACTTAGCAATTCTATTGACTTTGTCGTAAAGCGATTTGTTAGCCGGTAAGCAAGTCTACTCAATAGTAATCAAATAATATTCTCCCTAGAGTACAATTAACGAAATGTGATGATTTCACCAATTTGTTCTCGGTTGATGTTTTTTATTCAAGTAACTTTAGTTTTAAATCGCTGAGGCTGTCATTTCTATTATTGTCAGACCATAGAAGATTTAGTTTATAATGCGGTTGTCTATGTGCCACTTGTTGTTGTATATATTGGTATCAAAGCGTTTCCAACTTTTACCAATGAACGAGAGTAATGAAGAAAAAAAATCGAAATTAGAAAAATGATTGGAATTCTGACTTTAAGTACCGGAGGCAAAACAAACAAATTCAACAAAAGACTGTAGAAAGTTATTCACGATACATAATATGACAATGACCGAAAAAAATATATATACGAATGGCTTATATATAGACTTGTATACGGATGACTAATGATAATAATAATAATAATAATAATAATAATAATAATAATAATAATAATAATAATAACAACGTATAATATATAATATTGGGTTTGAGTCCCGTGTTTTTAATTTTTTCTTAAAGAAATACTAGTCTTCCACATTCTGCACATGACAATTATGAGAAATATTTCAAAATCCTACACAATCATGAAATCCAGTTTTGTTGCTTTTTTCGTTTTTTTTTTTTCTAAATTGTTAATTTGTTTTTGTTTGTTTGTTACTTATGAAGGTATTAACAAACTTTATTTGCCAACAATCCTTTAGCAATTGACAAGAAAGTGTTTATCATTACTCTAAGGGCGGTAAATTTGAAATACAGTAAAGGTATTGCATATCCGAACAAAGTACAAGATACAAGTCACTAATAACATAGCGAAACAAGACAAGACAAGAAAAAAAACACATTAGGAACACTGATCAAAGTATATTATTTTCGAGTATGGGACAATTTCCTGGTGGTGAAGTTATAGTATTAAAGGAAGATTCTTAACCTGTAAAGTTTGCAGTCGGTAGACTCAAACCCCAAAAATCCCAAAGAATATCAAGAAATCTTCTCAGGAGACAGAATACCAAAAAGAGGGAAAAAAATTGTCAAAGCCTGGATGACAATTAGAACATGATTAAAATCATAGCTTATAAGTTTGTTTGATAAGCATTTTAATTAATGAATTAATTAATAATGATTTTATTGCATTTTATATCAGATATTCCGTTGCCTGTCCATTAAAATGTTGTATTACCAGTAAATATGTAGATACCTTTTATAATTAAATATTTTGTTGTTAGTAATGGCATGCAAGTGTAAACAAGTGTTATACGAGTGTAAACAATGTGTTGACATGTTCCTCATACTGGATACTGACCCAGAAAGACAAGTTTGGAAATGCAGCGAGTTGGAAATATGATTAAAGGGTCCGAACACTGACATTTGACTCGCCTCTTTACAAGATCTTGGTTAATACAATTATACTTTCTTTAAAAAAATGATTTAACAAGAAACAAAAATTTTATTATAGTAATAATAAAATTATTATTATTATTATTATTATTATTATTATTATTATTATTATTATTATTATTAAAGATTCAACTCACGACTTACCTGTGTTCAATGAGAGTGTAGCTGAACATATAAGTATTGCATAAAACATTTTCAATTCTCTGGAATCTCTTTCGAATATAACTGTTTAACAGTTTGATAATTGAATAAATAAGTAACTCATTATCTATGTAGTCATCATTAAAATCCAGGTTAATTACTCCTTATGATAAGAACTTCCTCAAAAACTTAAAAACCAATAAACATTACACTTTACAAATGGAGTTTGACTTTTTTCTCTCGATTTTTATATCCGGAATGAAACTAGTATATTGTATTTGTAAAGCAGCAAACGGATCCAAGGGTGGTCCTTCACATGTATAGTACAAGTTGTAAAGAGACTCTGAAACGAAAATTTGAATCGAGCGTAATTGCGCATTTTAATTTGTATTTGCGTATTGATTAATCCGGTCATGTAGTGTGTAGTTTCCGCGTGTATATTTCACATTTGGTGTCAATCAACATCGGTGATATTGATTGGTTTATAAATACGTCTTTAACGATGAATGATACTGCCAATAGGCGGGGACAAAGGCAGGCATCGTGTGCTGGAAAAATATGACCATATTATTACTAAATCTATTTGCACAAACATATGTTTTTTGTTCAGAACAGAAACAGTCCCGTTACAGTATAAAATTACACATTATCAGATGTATCGGATCCCAAAAGAGGTATATTGAGGAAGTTAAATAATGACTCTCCGTACAATCAAGACATTGTAAACGATGGGAAAAAACACGCTAAATTGACAAAATCATAAATCATTGTGAATATCACTATGTTTAGATTACTTATAAAAAAAGTCACGTGCAAATTTTGGTTGTTTATGATTATTAAAAATTTTAATATAATGACTACTTTTTAATTGTAATATTTTTAAAATTCAAAATAGCGAATGGCCCTTGTGTACGATAATGATGGCCATAATAGATAGATAGATAGATAGATAGATAGATTGTCTGCCTGCCTGTCTGTCTGTCTGTCTGTCAGTCTGGTTGATTGATTGATTGATTGATTGATTGATTGATTGTAATTTTGTTTAAAAGAGCATCTGCAATTTTTTAGCCATTGGCGACGAGAGCAAGTTTTTAAACTCTACGGATTATGTATATGTTCATGTATGCGTGAGTGTTTCGAGTGAGTTATATGGTCTGTTCTGTACTTGTATTCATTTATCATTCAAACTTTATTCGCTCCAAAACACGAGGTACAATAAGTATGTTTACACAATATACAAAATCTTATGCCTGCATAATAATTGCATCACAAAATATTCATAATAAATAAACATTAAACATATAAACATTAATAATACTGTACGTTAGGGATGACATCTCGGCTAAGTTGAATAATAGGCATAATAGAGTGACAAATGGCTGGGTCAATCACTACTAACAAGTTTCTGTAATGCTTGTTATCCAAAGAAACCTTTGTGTTTATGGTCCAATAACAATTATAAACTTTTTTACGTTTATCCAGGGCAACTTTTCTGTTAAGGTGCTAGCTCACCGAACAGTATTCTGCAAACAAACACTCCAAAAGTCATATTATACTGACACCGGGTAAACCAGTCGATATTCTCACCCTTACCCTAACTCCTAATGCCTAGCGCTAAGTAAAGAGGCACTATCTCAATTTTAAAGTCTTATGTATTACCAGAACGGGAGTCGAACCCACAACCTCCCGCTCCCGAGACATATATTCTACCACTGAACCACAGGTATAGTAATTAGGACTTAAAATAAAAATATTTTAGGGACGGACAAGATCACTGTTTCATATTTTATTATTCCTTTTAGAAAAAATAAAATATGATTTTAGGATCAGTGAATAAAATAGTGACGATCCGTTAGTTTATATGTTGTTAAACGTCACTTCAGCATTTTTTAGATATTAGCCCATATATTTAATTTTTCACTGTAAGTAAAACTTTAGCCTTCTTTTGTTTGCTTGAGATAAGCGTGATAATATGGTTTGCTTTTTAAAGACGCACTTTCGGATCGACGTTTTAGTGCTGTTCCGACGTTAAACAACATTACAACCTTTCAAAAACAATTTTGTTCTTTATCCGGTTTAGAAAAAGTAAATATTTCCACCTTTTAGGTCCTTCCAAATACACTGAAATAGAGAAGCATTTTAAAACAACATGTTAATGTACTTGGCAATTGTCATAAAATTCGAAAGTAAATGACACAAGAAACAGAGAGAGAGAGAGAGAGAGAGAGAGAGAGAGAGAGAGAGAGAGAGAGAGAGAGAGAGAGAGAGAGAGAGAGAGAGAGAGAGAGGGGGGGGGGGCTGAAATAACTGCGTTACGTATAAAAGCTCAGGCGATAATCACCCTTTATGATCTAAAAACTAAACCGTTTAGCGCGCATATAGTTAAACTTGAAAAACAAACATCTTTAAGTGTAATCGTTCAGAACGTTTCTTATTTGTGTTTTGTATTTATCAATAAAATATATCAAGTATATATTTTTGAGACACACACACACACACACACACACACACACACACACACACACACACACATATATATATATATATATATATATATATATATATATATATATATATATTGTAATTGTTTTCAGAAGTAGTCCAATAATCAAAGAAACTATATAAGAGTTCAAGCAGTGAAAATAAATATCAATGGAGCCACAAAGGGATTTACGCAAAAGCAAACATTTCAACTTAGCGTCAAAGGTAATAAACAATATTTCAAAATAGTTAGAAATTTGATATCAATAAAAGAATATCGGAGGAGTTTATTTACTATTCAGCTAGAGTATTTGGTCACACAATTCATACACAGACAATTTATCGATTACTTGAACAAAACGTGGTAATTTGTTATACCTTTTCTCTTAACCCGAATGTCTCTTTTAACATTGACAATTTAATCGATCATTAAACACTATGTACAATTAAAAACCCCTTAAATAGGAAATAACCAGCATGTAAACAGACAACAGAGACAATAAACAGAATTTTAAAGACGTATTTTGAAGTGTGTGTGAATAACATTGTAATTAATTAATTATTCAGAAGTTTAAGAAATAAGCAAATTACTTACCTTTATTGTAAATAATAGAAAAAAACTTTTTGATCTAATTGAGGTTTAATTTTTATATGTTTCAACAAATGTTAAAACATAAATAAGTTACACATCCTTAAGACTTCATTGGGAAAATACCTAACAATGCTGCCTGTGTTTTGTGTGTTTTAAAAGAAAATTGCGTCCATGCTAATTATTAATTAGTTAGGTAGGATCTGTACAAGATCGTTTAAGCAGGACAAGAGGTATTTGCATACGCATTGCTTTAAAACTGCTATAACGATAATTACAATGAGCGGTAGTTACTTTATTTTTTTAAACTATGCCAATCCTAATTATCTTGTTTTTGAATTAGTATTTATAGAAAACAAAAATATGTTTCTTCAAGGTAATGTGTATTCCTTTCTCTTACCCGAGCCACCTAAAACAGCCTACAATATAATGTATACAACGAAATGAAGTAATTTGTAACTTAAAATACTTAGAATCAGCCACTGTAAGCGAGAACAGTAAAAAGAAACAGACGAACATATACATTCAGAAAAGACAAATATTTTACACGTATCGAGACCATTGGTTTTGATCAACTTTGTACGCTTTTGGATGAAGAAAAATGCCCAAAGATGTCCGATCGATTCACAGAGAAGGCAGCAATGAGTAGCTACCTACTTGTCTTATGCAAGTTTTACCTGTATTCAAATTTAATAAAAAATTTCTTTTAAGGTAGAAAACCTTATTAGTCACAATAGATTTTTGAAATAAAGAAAGAAAGCAAACATTTCTAGAATATGGATAGATACATTTATTATTTCTAGTTCATTCGGGTTTATATTTAAGTCAGTCACGATATAGTCTTCAATATTGCAAATTGCGCCTTTTACCTCATGTAATTTAACGCCAATTAGAACTACAGTTTAAAAAAACTCAAGCAGATTTGATTAGCAAATATTATATGTTTAGAAAATTAGAATTATGAGGCCTGTCTGAATACTCCGTAAAATAAACTACATAAAACAAATAACTGATTTAAATCCTCAATAACGCTAGTATTTAAAACACTCCGTAAGATTTGATAAGTAGCATAAAGAAATACAAACCGTTTACTCTAAATTATCTATTGAACTTTTATTCAAACTCTCTGTGTAGAATGAAGATATCTAGCCTGCATAATCCTCACCGAGACTTTAAAAGCTTAGATTTTCATTCAAAATCGTTTTCAAATTTTATGCGCATTGCCTGACTGGAACCTTATCATTGAGATTTGGTCAGTCCCATATAGATATAAAGCCCGTTTAGCCAGAATCAAGAAAAAACAACTAAACAAAATAAGAAGTAGATAGTTACCAACATGTTGACACAACTAAATATGAAATCAAATTTGTTGAAACTATTAATTGACACCATACTGATTGTGTGGATATGCACATTACAACCCCTGTGCCGTAAGACCTACTATACCGTTTGCATGAATATGCATAATGCAAACCCTGTGCCGTAAGACCTACTTTACCGATTGCATGGATATGCACATTTAAACCCCGTGCCATAAGACCTACTATACTGTTTGCATGGATATGCACAGTAAGACCTACTATACTGGTTGCATGGATATGGACATTGTAACCCCATGCCGTAAGATCTACTGTACTGATTATATGGATATGCGCAATGCAACCCCGTGTCGTTAGACCTTCTATACTGAGTGCAAGAATATGCACATTGCAACCCCATACCGTAAGACCTTTTATACTGATTGCAAAGATATGCGCATTGCAACCCCGTGCCATACGACCTACTATACTGTTTGCATAGATATTCACATTGCAAGCCCATGCCTTAAGATCTACAATACTGATTGCATGGATATGCACATTGCCACACCGTGCCGTAAGACCTTCTATACGGATTGCATTGATATGCGCATTGCAACGCCGTGCCATTAGACCTGCTATACTGATTGCATGGATATGCGCATTGCAACCCCCGTGCCATACGACCTACTATACTGTTTTCATAGATATTCACATTGCAACCCCATGCCGTAAGATCTACCATACTGATTGCATGGACATGCACATTGCAATCCCGTGCCATAAGACCTACTTTACTGATTGCATGGATATGCACATTGCAACACCGTGTCATTAGACCTACTATACTGTTTGTATGGATATTCACATTGCAAACCCGTGCCATTAGACCTACTATACTGATTGCATAGATATGCTTATTGCAAGCCCATGCCGTAAGATCTACCATACTGATTGCATGGATATGCACATTGCAATCCCGTGCCATAATATTTACTTTACTGGTTGCATGGATATGCACATTGCAACTCCGTGCCATTAGACCTACTATACTGTTTGCCTGGATATGCACATTGCAATCCCGTGCCATAAGACCTACTATACTGATTGCATGGAAATGCACATTGCAACACTGTGCCATTAGACCTACTATAGTGATTGCATGGATATGCGCGTTGCAACCCCGTGCCATTAGACCTACTATACTGTTTGCATGGATATGCACATTGCAATCCCGTGCCATAAGACCTACTTTACTGGTTGCATCGATATGCACAATGCAACCCCGTGCCATTACACCTACTATAGTGATTGCATAGATATGCACATTGCAACACCGTGCCATTAGACCTACTATACTGTTTGCATGGATATGCACATTGCAACCCCGTGCCGTAGGACCTACTATACTGATTGCATGGAAATGCACATTGCAACACTGTGCCATTAGACCTACTATAGTGATTGCATGGATATGCGCGTTGCAACCCCGTGTCGTAAGACCTTCTATACTGAGTGCAAGGATATGCACATTTCAACCCAGTGCCGTAAGACCTACTCTACTGATTGCATTGATATGCGCATTGCAACCCCGTGCCGTAAGACCTTCAATACTGATTTCATAGATATGCGCATTGCAACCCCGTGCCATAAGACCTACTTTACTGTTTGCATAGATATTCACATTGCAACCCCATGCCGTAAGATCTACAATACTGATAACATGTAAATGCACATTGCAACCCCGTGCCGTAGGACCTACTATACTGATTGCATGGATATGCGTATTGCAATCCCGTGCCATAAGACCTACTGTACTGATTGCATGGATATGCTCATTGCAACCTTGTGTCGTAAGACCTTCTATACTTATTGCATTGATAAGCACATTGCAACCCCGTGCTGTAAGACCTACTATACTGATTGAATGGATATGCGCATTGCAACCCTGTGCCGTAAGACCTTCAATACTGATTGTATGGATATGCACATTGCAACCCCGTGTCGTAAGACCTTCTATAATTATTGCATTTATATGCGCATTGCAACCACATGCCGTAAGACCTACTATACTGATTGTATGGATATGCACATTGCAACCCCGTGTCGTAAGACCTTCTATACTTATTGCATTGATAAGCACATTGCAACCCCGTGCTGTAAGATCTACTTTACTGATTGCATGGATACGCGCATTGCAACCCCGTGTCGTAAGACCTTCTAAACTTATTGCTTGGGTAAGCACATTGCAACCCCGTGCCGTAAGACCTACTATACTGATTGCATGGATATGCACATTGCAACCCCGTGTCGTAAGACCTTCTATACTGATTTCATAGATATGCGCATTGCAATCCCGTGCCGTAAGACCTACTTAATTGATTGCATAGATATGCACATTGATACCTGTGCAGTAACACCTACTGCCCTGATTGCATGAATATGCACATTGAAGCCTGTGACGTAAGACCTGTCAGTTGAAAGGATGTGTTTTAGCTTGCCATTAACTTTGACCTGAATTTCAATCCTTAAGCCTCATTACACAGGTCATTGAACACATCCCATTAAAATTTTGTCACTGTGGAAAGGTATGAGCTGTTAAAGTAATAAATACCGAACGAACAAAACCGCAAAAAGGCGCAGCATGAAATCCTACCTCAACCCCACCACCTAAATTATGTGTTTACGTTAAGTGGCAGAAGAATTACTCCCAAGGGACGTATGAAAGCTTTTTGGACTACCAATTGAGTTTTTTATCCGTATGTAATATCATATTATAATGGTTTTGTCGATTCTTCATACAATAACGGAGTTATACTGTATATAGAATTACATACATATAAACCTAAATCAAACATATAATCAAATTCTCCTCTTGTAGCGATCAAATAAATCACAAATGGGCATTAATAATAGTTATGATCCTCGAAGATCCCATACATGCAACAAAATAATATCGAATAACTGGCCATTGATTCTACGATTGACTTTGAAGGCTTTGTATAACGTTGACTATTGTCTTATACATATTGTTGTTTGTTATGATATTTCATTTGCTGAATGGACTTAATGGAGGGAATCGATAACTCCCCTTAAAAGCTCTACAAGGGGATTATGATAGCTGTCCATGGGTGTGACGGCTGGATATCCGCGATACATATATAAAATAAACGTTCAAATATACCGGTATATTTCAATAAGATTTCACTTAAATTCGTTGGTTAGAATTCTGTGGTTTTGCTATAAAATTGTTTGAAGAAGATTTCTTGGAATTTTTTTTTTTTTTTTTTTTTTTTTTTTTTTTTTTTTTTTTTTTTTTTTTTTTTTTTTTTTGTAAAAAGAAATTCCATTAAGGGCTTGGTATTTTATTTTAAAAAATCCTTGACAACAAATTTCGTAGTTTTCCCATCCACGAACATTTGTGATTTTACAGTATGCCTTATGTAAATACAAGCGTTATTGATAATAACTCTTTTTTTAAAAAAATTGTTTCATATTCTTTCTTATTTTTATTTTCTGTTCGTATGCTGGTATCAATAGTGGTAAAGTTAAGAATAAAAAAACTTGTGGTACACAACAGTATACGGTTTATTATAATATGCAGTACATGCTTTTCATTTAGTTTTCTCTATTGTGACATGGTCTTGATTGCCAAAATAACGTAAAACTATTCATCATTATTCAGTTCATCACCGAACATTCTGTATTCTATAGATACTCGGTTAAAAAAAATTATAAAGAAATTTTTATTTCATTTTATTTTTATTTTTATTGTTACTATGAATAGTGAGAAGTTTTATTTCATAGAATGGTATATTATGATGCATTTCTGGAACAAAGATAATTTCCCAAACGCGCAAACAGTATTATCGAGATTAAAAAAAACTTCTGTAAAACTAATGCACTTGTTTATATGCGTAGTAATCTTTACATTTGTAGTTCTTCACTTACAAGTATGGATTTTTTTCTGGTCCAATAACGAATTTCCATTCATCGACTCTCTCAAACCAAAAAATGGGAGCTCTCAGGGTTTCTGCAATTAAAAGGAGATTTATTCGGCACCATTGACGACAGGTGATAGTATTTGATACTCGGCAAACGCCGGAAGTTATGACCAAAAACGGGAGCTCTCGGGGTTTCTGCAATTAAAAGGAGATTTATTCGGCACCATTGATGACAGGTAATAGTTTTTGATACTCGGCAAACGCCGGAAGTTATAACCAAAAATGGAAGCTCTCAAAGTTTCTGCAATTAAAAGGGGATTTATCCGGCACCATTGACGACAGGTAATAGTTTTTGATACTCGGCAAACGCCGGAAGTTATGACCAAAAATGGGAGCTCTCGGGGTTTCTGCAATTAAAAGGAGATTTATTCGGCACCATTGACGACAGATGATAGTTTTTGATACTCGGCAAACGCCGGAAGTTATGACTAAAAATGGGAGCTCTCGGGGTTTCTGCAATTAAAAGGAGATTTATTCGGCACCATTGACGACAGGTGATAGTATTTGATACTCGGCAAACGCCGGAAGTTATGACCAAAAATGGGAGCTCTCAAGGTTTCTGCAATTAAAAGGGGATTTATTCGGCACCATTGACGACAGGTAATAGTTTTTGATACTCGGCAAACGACGGAAGTTATGACCAAAAATGGGAGCTCTCAGGGTTTCTGCAATTAAAAGGAGATTTATTCGGCACCATTGACGACAGGTGATAGTTTTTGATACTCGGCAAACGCCGGAAGTTATGACCAAAAATGGGAGCTCTCAGGGTTTCTGCAATTAAAAGGAGATTTATTCGGCACCATTGACGACAGGTGATAGTTTTTGATACTCGGCAAACGACGGAAGTTATGACCAAAAATGGGAGCTCTCGGGGTTTCTGCAATTAAAAGGAGATTTATTCGGCACCATTGACGACAGATGATAGTATTTAATTCTCGGCAAACGCCAGAAGTTATGACTAAAAATGGGAGCTCTCGGGGTTTCTGCAATTAAAAGGAGATTTATTCGGCACCATTGACGACAGGTAATAGTATTTAATTCTCGGCAAACGCCAGAAGTTATGACTAAAAATGGGAGCTCTCGGGGTTTCTGCAATTAAAAGGAGATTTATTCGGCACCATTGACGACAGGTGATAGTATTTAATTCTCGGCAAACGCCAGAAGTTATGACTAAAAATGGGAGCTCTCAGGGTTTCTGCAATTAAAAGGAGATTTATTCGGCACCATTGACGACAGGTGATAGTATTTGATACTCGGCAAACACCGGAAGTTATGACCGAAAATGGGAGCTCTCGGGGTTTCTGCAATTAAAAGAGGTTTATTCGGCACCATTGACGACAGGTGATAGTATTTGATATTCGGCAAACGCCGGAAGTTATGACTTGTAACTTTTTAGCTTTCTGTCTATTTTGTATATCCGACACTAGGAAATAAGAAGTGTACATTTAATAAAAATTGATGATAGTTGGGAAGAAAAAAAAACTTTAGAAACTGAGCAAAAATAATTTTAAAAAGCATGTAAGAGCTTTATTGAAAAACCAGATAGGTGCAAAACGAAAGTTTTTAAAGCAAAATGCAGATAGAATCTTATTTAGTACTACTAGATAGCTTGAGTTTTTAGGTTCAGCTGTTCATTTGGCATTTTCCCGATTTTGTAAAAACCTTGTTAGTTGCATGGCGGCTTCTTTCAAGAATAAATAATCATGATTAATCTTTGAAGACATTTAAAATTATAAGTTACGTCGAATTGTTTTCAATATCACTTTACATAAATTTAAACCTTGAAATTCCAACGTCCACAAGAGGTATTATTTAATTCTATTGCGTAAACATATTGAGAAAATGAGCAGTATTCTATCATGATATCCCAGGTTTTCAATTATCAACCAACATCTATTGTTATTATTCTAGCAATTATTTCATTATTTTTCTTATTTCAATATAGTAATTTCCTGGCAGGCAGATGAACATGAGAATATCTCTTATGTGCCGGAAAATCTTCTAGCCTGATTTTTAATCTAGAATTCTATAAGAGCAATTCCAATTTTAAACTTTATGTAATGAATTTATAGATGTCGCATCTTAATAACGATAATAAGATTTAGTACTACAAAATTATGTACAGTTTGAATGTTTCCTAACATGTGATTGAGAAAATAGATATTAGATCTGATTTTGCTCGGGGTGCTAGCTATCTTTTCCACATAAATGAAGGTAATTCGTTATATTAAGTTTATTTTATTTATGTCTCTTTAAATTTTGCTAATGTTGTGTGTCAAGATAGCGTTTAAAACTTGTATCTTTTAAACATGATTTTAAAATGTTAAATATCTCTAAGTAACGAATAAAATAATAATGATGATGAAGATAATTTTGGTGGTGGTGATGGTGTTTGTAATGACAGTAATAATGGTGGTATTGGCGGAAGTATAGTGATGATGATGATGATGATGGTGAGGATGATGACGATGATGGTGAGGATGATGATGATGATAGTGGGGTTGGGGGTGGTGGTGGTGGTGATGGTGGAAATTAAGATGATGATGTTGATGGCGGTGGGTGTATGCGATGGTGATGATGATGATGATGATGATGATAGTGGGGCTGGGATGGTTGTGGTGATGGTGGTGGTGTTATTGATAATAAAGATGATGATGATGTTAATGGCGGTGCGTGTATGTGATGATGATGATGATGATGATCGGGTTTGAAAGTCTTTAATTCTTTAGCGATGATGTTATTATGTAAAGGCTGAGAAATTGATTTAGTAGATCAATTAAACCCAGTCGTAATTTCCGAGAAAAATTTAATAGTTCAATATATCAATATGCATCATCTTAAGAAGAATTTCTATTATAACGTGTCTTATTTGTTCAACAACTCTAGATTGTTTACTCACCGACCTAAATTGAATTCTTGTCACAAAATGAAAGCTGAAAAACGCTAATTTAAATGTATCAATAATCAATCGAGAGAATTTCGTTGCTTTCAAACAATTTGTGTATTCCGTTTTATTAGATTATTAGAATATCACAGTATTTTTTCTAATTGCCAATTAGTTGAAATCTTGTTTGGGACTTATTACCATTAAAGATATCAAACTCCTAACTGAATGATATTCTTAATGATGTCATCACTATAAGGCAGGAAAACATAGTTTCTATAGTAATTGGCGGTTGCCTGGTCGAGAGATATTGAGCAAACTTACAAATAAGACACCCCACGTCCTTAGTTCGGCTCCTTCTTTTCACATTCAGTATTGCCAAGTGTATGTTTTTATGAGATGAAGTTATCAATAGTCACTTGTCCTATTTTAGATTTAGAGACGTTAATCAATAGAATTTGAAAAAGTTTCAAGTACCTTGTCAAAATGTCCCGTTTCCTTTAAAGTTTCTAAGTTCAATGTATGTGTAATAATCTTGAGATAATTTCAACACAGGCGGGAAACATTTTCCACAACAACACTGTATCTTTGCAGTCCTGTCGCCTAGAGAGTGAGAGCTTTAGGGGTTGAAACCTCGTCCGGGTCATACATAAGGTATTGCAGGTATTGCCTGGCCCGGCATTAAGAGGGCAGACTATTATCTCGTTACCCGGTGTCGGGATAATGTGACTGAGTGAGTGGCATTTTTGTCTGCAACATACTGATTCGGTGAACTAGCACCTTAAAATAGTCAAACTACTTCTACTACTACTACTACTACTACTACTACTACTACTACTACTACTGTTTGTAAGGTAATGAAAGGCGCGAATTCTACTCTTGATTGGGTTTAGTTTTATTCTTGAATTGGCTTTATATGACCTTTATTTGGCTTTTGAGTCCCTCTCGTTTAGCAATGAATTCAACGAATTCTTTATCATGCTAAACAAGGCAAGAAATCTATTCATTGGCCGTTGTAGTCTCATATTAATAGTCATGGCAAGCTCTCTCTCTCTCTCTCTCTCTCTCTCTCTCTCTCTCTCTCTCTCTTTATATATATATATATATATATATATATATATATATATATATATATATATATATATATATATATATATATATATATATATATTCGAACCCACTTAATCGCATATCGGGTAATAGCATAAATCGGATAATCACGTAGGATTGTGAAATCAAAAGCCATTTCCTAAGTATTTTTTGAAAAATACCCGCTGAATTGCATGGCCAAAAAGTTCAACCCCACTTAATCGCATAGAAAATTTCCCGACCCGATCTCCAAACACCACTAAAAATTTTTAATTTTTGGCATTTTTCTTCAAAATACAGTTTAAAAAGAGACTTATGACAGGTTAATCATTAATTAGTTGTACAAAGAAAGGTACATCTTATAAATTGTTAAAACAACAAGGACACATGAAATATTATTATATACATTCGATCGAACATTTAACATCATTAAAACATCAGATTGAGTAAAGCTACCACGTGCGTACGTGACAGTCAGTGGTATATACACGTGTATATATATATATATATATATATATATATATATATATATATATATATATATACGATTTAAGTAAGAAGATATGACAAAAACTTGTATTTAAAATGAAATCAGTTTTTCATTTCAAACTTTTTTAAAATTTTCTTTGCGTTAGAATCACATTTATGAAAGCAGCGTATTTTACCACGGATATATTTTATAAAAAATTACAGGAATCTAATTAGGCTTAGTTTATGGAAAGCATTAAACCATATCTTTTAAACACATTTTACATAATCACATTTAATGCATTAATGGTATTTTAAAGGTATCTGCATAACATTCCAAACGGATCCATTATGTTCTCGAGAAACAGAACAAATATCCCATCGCAGATATATTTCAATTTGTTATTAGCGTTGTTATAATAGGAATCACGTTATTAAAATGAAGATATAATTACTAAGTATTTTAAACCAAAAAAAAATAACTTTTTATTTCCCTCAGGAGTATGATCATAAAATTGGCGAAAACATCATTTTTTAGAATAAATTTTAAAAACTGTTGTCGTTAAGAAATGTATAAAATTAGATATGTGTGTGTGTGGGGGGGGGGGGTATTCATTAATTTGTTCCTTTTTTCAACCTTCTACCAATGCATAATATACATCTGAAAAATATATAATTTTAAAAAGCAACAATCCAAAAAATATATAGAAAAAAAAACAAAGACTGAAACCAATCCAAAAAGCAATTCAGACGAGGAAATCTTTTGAAAAAAAAAAAATAAAAAAATAAAAAAACAGGAAAAAATAATAAATCAAACTTAGTAAATAAATCATGAATACCCCGATAGCGAAAGAACAATAAGTCTTGAGTCGCTTCCATTGTGCAACTTTGTGTTTTATCCCGAAATATTATGGTTGGTTGGTTAGTTTAAGGTTGTAATTTTGTTTTACGTCACATCAACTTTTTTCAGCTATCAGTCGCGACGAGGTGATTTATCCCAAAGGATTAGTCTAAGGACTAAGTTTATGTATGTTTGAGATGTGCGACTTTTATCTCTTTTATATATTATAATGTCTTTTATGGTCTGTCTTGTACAAACTCGCTCTCAGGGCGACTTATGTTAATGTATTAGCCCACAGAGTCAGTATGTCGCAGATAATCAAACCACACCCCCTGCCCGGTAGTATAATCCTGGCACTGATATTCTGTCCTCGTAGTGCCGAGCGTCAGGCGAGGAAGCAGTTTCGCAAAAGGTTGACAATTTGTCAATGTATTAGCTCACTGAGTCAGTATTTCGCAGACAAACTACATGTAACTACTCCCCGGTAATATTATCCTGGCACGAGGCGGACTAATTGATATCATGTCCTCCTAATGCCGAGCGCCAGGCGAGGAAGTAGTTTTACAAGTTTTAAAATCTTATGTATGACCCAGCTTGAGTTCGAACCTACGACCTGCAAATAAAGACGGACGATATTCCCCTAGCAACCGAGGCGATTTTACGAGATTTAAGATTTATATTCTGCATAATGGATTACCTGTATTGAGATGAAAAAAAGACTTTCTTCTTACGTATTACCCAGCTTGGGTTCGAACCTACGACCTCCATCTAAAGGCGGAAGCTCTTTCCTTAGCCACCCAAGGCGGTTTTACGATATATAAGATTTATATTCTGCATTATGGATCACCTGTATTGAGATGAAAAAAAGACGTTCTTTTATTCATTAAACGTATATCAGAGACATGTTACAAGTTATAATTTAAATGATGTATATTTCAAAACACGTTTTCCCCAGAGGATACTTTGCTTTAAATCTTCAGACAAATGATAGCAAAATATCGATTCTAAAAGACCCACGCATACATGTAATTTAAAATGCAGCAACACATCTTTTCAGACTGTATCATTCTAAAATCATTCATAAACAGAGTGTGGGGGCTCGTAGCCCGAGTGGTCTAAAGCACTTGCCTTGCACGTGCCTCTCAGCACCTCTCACTCCTGCCTGTCCTAGTGTGAGAAAGTTTGTCATGTCACTCATCGGAATTCGGTGGTTTCTTTTGACATTCCGGTTTTCTTCACCATCCTAGAACTTGACGCCACGTTATAAATGAAAAAAAAATTGACTTCTATAGGTAAACACCATTACTTCACTCAAATATAGTGGAAGTGAATAGGAGCAACAGTCATAAGTTGCAAAGATGGAAAAATCCCTTGCGAAATTGGCAATTAGTGATTTTATCGAGCCATACCCAACAAATCTCAGTCTTTTGGCATCATTTCTACAAACAAGCGAAATGTGTTAAATGAGGCGAGTATTTGAACAAAAAAAGTTTCTTTACATTTCAATCCTTTGCAAGACTTACTGTGAATCAAATTAATAATTACAAATTTAATACCAAAAGTAACATATTTTTTTAATTGTTCTAACCAACAGTTATCGTAAGTGAAAATATTACCGTCCTTGATTGACTAGATTTTGTGACTAGACAAATCAAAGTATATCAACTTAAGAATCAGTTGTTATTTTTTGCAATTATATTTCATGTCTGTCAAAAACTAGCCATTTTTATAAACTGGCATTGCAATTTTTATCTGACGAATATGGTACATTTCACTGGATCGATAGTTGTAAAACACGTGTAAGATTATTCGAGTCCACTATATTAGATTAACGCAAATAATATATTATATTCTGTGATAATATCCATGTATTTGCCAAACGTCAAACGCAATATATACAGTGGTATTTCAGTACAAGTTATTGTGTTCTTTTATGTTGGAGTGTAGTGGAGTGGAGTAATGGTGTTTTACGCCCCAGTCAAGAATCTTTAACTTATTTCGAGGCAGTCAGTTCTTGGATGGTGGAGGAAACCGGAGTGCCCGGAGAAAACCACCGACCTTCGGCAAGCGAACTGACAAACTTTCTCACACTAGGATCTGTCCCGCGTGGGATTCGAATCTAGGCTGTGAGAGGCACTGTGATCCATAAGCGCGCGCTTTAGACCACTCGGCCACCGAGCCCCCCTCTTTTATGTTGGAGTTATGTTGAGTTAAGTAATGGTGTTTAACGTCTAAGTCAATAATATTTTACTTATATCTATACGTCACCAGCTATAGTCGAAAATGCAGAAATTTTGCCAGCGTGTTGCGCTGATGGCAGTATACAGCAGGGTTCTTTATCATGCCACGCCTACCGTGACGCGGGACCTCGTTTATTTTAAGTTCCCATCAGAAATAACCGTGACTTTCATTTCGTAATTCCGAATGCTTGGCAAACGAAAAAACACTACCCACTTTCAAGTATTGGGTCAGACCCAGTCAGGGTTCGAACCCACGGCCTCCCACTAACTGAGCGAGCACTCTACCAACTGAGCTACGCATTGTTTTTTATGTTAGAGCACTGCCTTATAGTATAAATACAACGTGTGACATTAACTCCAGTGTACATTCACAGTCGGGTATAATTTGTCATATGTTTGTCCCTTCTTGTCTTCTTTTGCCAGGTTGTCTATATCATTTGGTTGTATTGTTTCGTGTTGTTGGTCCCGTTGAATTTGACCATAAACATGTTTTCGTTTTTATATATCTTTCTTCTATTTTATTCATTTAGGCTTTGATTTTTTTGTCAATTTTTGACGGATTCATTGGGTTCAGCAATTTGGAAATTTTTCAGCTTTAAATTATTCTATTTTTCCCTTTTATCATACGTTTCGTTTTTGGATGTTCTGCACATTTGTTGTTGTGAAAATTGCAATTTCATGTCATTTATTTGCAATTTTCCTATGAAATTATAAAAATGAATTATTGCAAATAAAAAATGATATAATAGTGGTTTGATGTTTTAAGTTATTATTTTTCAAAAATTATTTTCTATATATACCCCTCTCTCTAGAGATAAATAGAGAGTCTGTTGTGATGAATTCAGTAATGACTTGGTATTATAACTAGCTTTATTTTCTTAATGACTGACGCTAACTTTTAAATGAATAATATATTTCATGGTTGCATTAAAAGCGATTTTTTAATTATACGAGAATATCATCCAAGTCTCGCGAGACAAAAGTTTATATAAATTAACGTATATAGATAAATTCAACAAGTTAATAATCAAAAATAAAATTAGTAAATTATTTGAACTTTTCCTCTGGGTAATTGTAATATAAATTTGCTGTTTTATTATCTTTTTTTTTTTTTTTTTTTTTTTTGATTATTAAATCCTTACTGACGAGAACTTTGAAATACATGCCTGATGATAGTTTGACTTACTTACACACGAACACCTGAAAATTAAAATAGTATGTTGTTAAATTTAAAAAAAAAAACTTACAATATTTTTTCTAAATTAAATGTAATTCATGAACAGAAATTTACAACAAATAAATTAGATTGTCGTTCATCGACAGCAAAATCTTAAAATGTCGTAAATCGAAAGATATGTACATGTACAGCGACAGACATATTTCAAATGTCGTTTATCGACATAGATTTCGGTCAAAATATCTTAAATGTCGATTATCAACATATATTTACAGTCAGATCTTTTAAATGTCATTTAACGACAAATATATACTGCCAGACCTTTTAAATGTCGTTAAACGACAAATATATACTGCCAGATCTTTTAAATGTCGTTAATGACAAATATATACTGTCAGACCTTTAAATGTCGTTTAACGACAAATATATACTGCCAGATTTTTAAATGTCGTTAACGACAAATATATACTGTAAGACTTTCTAAATGTCGTTTAACGACAAATATATACTGCCAGATCTAGTTTTGTATATTGTGTTAATCTGTTTTTTCTCATTTTTATCGAGTGAGGTTTCCTCTTGGTTTCTGTTGCAAATTTTAAAATGTATTTCTAAAGAAATTTCAACAGAGTTTGCGATATACGGGAAGTCAAATGCGAAATCTTAGCGATTTCCTGATGGTAATTCAGAAATATGATCTCTCTCTCTCTCTCTCTCTCTCTCTCTCTCTCTCTCTCTCTCTCTCTCTCTCCGCTGTTGATGCGATTTTTGTCGGCAGTAAGGATGTCAGAACTGTTGTTTTTTGTAAACTTCTACTTGGTACGGCACCAATGGATCTGTAATTTTAAATCTTCTTTATTTGTCGAAATCAAATTTGACCAAAACGTTTCAAACCTGCAACATTCTTTTTTAAATCATGTTTTGTTGCGTTACCGTTTCATCTAGTATATAAAGTCATAACAGTAGCATAAAGTAATTACCAAAATAAAAATAAACCAAAAAAAAAAAAATAATAATAAATAAATAAAAAAATAAAAAATAATGATAAAAAACCCAACAGATTGTAATGTTATAGTCTTGAACCATATGATTTATTCTTTCAACCGTGATACCATTACTTTGTATCATGTGGCTAAATCCTTTCAACATCACATTTGTATGATGAATTTAAAAATCAAAGTCATAAAAATTACATTTTTGTATTGAAACCAAATTCAACTGTAATTGTAAAATTTCTACTCATTATTAACAGTTAAAATCGATTTAATCTCGTATTATTCCCTTCGTGTAAAATTTTAACACCAATATTTCTTGGATAAATTAATATCTTGATTTGGTTTTTATTGCATTTAAATAAACACAAATTGTTTGAAATTTTCAATTTTCATTAAACCATTCAATGAGTTGAAAGTGAATTGCAATTTATTATATCAATCTTTTTTAAATTATTTAAAAAAACTGACAATTATCACAGGAAATCAAAGGCATTCAGAACAACTCTATAGAATTACAACATATATAGAAACCTTTGTTTTTGATTGTTATTAGTGTCTTCATTGCTGTAGCTCCTCCGTCTTTAACCTGCTAATTGAAAAATCCCAGTGTCAACTACTGAATAATAAAAATAATATTAATAATAATAATAATAAAAGTGATGATGATGATGATGATGATGATGATGATGATAGTGATGATGATGATGATGATGATGATGATGATGATAGTGATGATGATGATGATGATAGTGATGATGATGATAGTGATGATGATGATGATGATGATGATAGTGATGATGATGATAGTGATGATGATGATGATGATGATGATGACGACGACGACGACGACAACAACAACAACAACGACAATAATAATAATAATAATAATAATAATAATAATAATAATAATAATAATAATAATAACCAAGTGGATGTATATAAGAATGATTTGTTAAGCACTTTAAGTCTATATTTTACCTGACCTCCAAACATTTTCTCTGGTGCTAAATCTTCAATAAAAACTGTGTTCAACTATTGCTTTATGATGATGATGATGATTATTATTATTATCATCATCATCATCATCATCATTATTATTATTATCATTATTATTATAAGATTATCATCATTATTTATTATTATTATTATCATTTTTAT
This sequence comes from Tegillarca granosa, assembly GCA_029721355.1. Lineage (NCBI taxonomy): Eukaryota > Metazoa > Mollusca > Bivalvia > Arcoida > Arcidae > Tegillarca > Tegillarca granosa. Next base: position 37,198,367 of record CM056600.1, on the reverse strand, counting down.
TATTAAAACTTTATATATTGTCTGTATGCTACAAGTACACAAAATATTTATGTCTAGAGCTTTTATTTTAATATTTTAATACTTCAAAAATGAATTAGATTTCTATACGCGTTTGTATTTAATACTTTATGTACAGAATATTCACTTGAAAATTATTTTTTTAATTTCATTTAATTTTTTAATTTAAAAAAATAACCGTATGTATTAAGAATATAATTGTAATAGCCATGGTATTCTTCGATTACGCTAAAATAATGCGTTTAAGATCGTATATATATTTTAAAATTTAAAAAACACAGAGTATATCATATTTTAAAATGAGTTTTTGTAATCAAATGCATAATAGAAAAACTAACGAAATGACAAAACCGACACACTTATCCAATATGCAACCATCTTAGTAAGCAGCTTCTTCACATAGACATATCTTACCATCTGCATCAGGGATGTTTCTTTGAAATAAACATGTTGGCAGAAATAGACAAAAATTGTTGGAGTTCAGCACTGGTGTTTTATAGTGCAGTCAAGATTCAGTGGCTTATAGCAAGGCGTTCAGTTCATATAGTGGTGAAAATCTTGAGATGGAGAAACACACATACATACATACATGTATATATACATTTCGGCAAGTTTACTGAAACTGAGATCAGTAAACCGGTACTTTAGAGAACTCGACTAACGAGGATCCGGAAATCTACATCAGCGGTGGGTGTATGCGATGGTGATGATGATGATGATGATGATAGTGGGGTTGGGGGTGGTGGTGATGGTGGAAATTAAGATGATGATGTTGATGGCGGTGGGTGTATGCGATGGTGATGATGATGATGATGATAGTGGGGCTGGGGGTGGTGGTGGTGATGGTGGTGGTGTTGGTGGTGGTTATAAAGATGATGATGTTAATGGCGTTGCGTGTATGCGATGATGATGATGATGATGATGATGATGATGATGATGATGATGATGATTGGGTTTGAAAGTCTTTAATTCTTTAGCGATGATGTTATTATGTAAAGGCTGAGAAATTGATTTAGTAGATCAATTAAACCCAGTCGTAATTTCCGAGAAAAATTTAATAGTTCAATATATCAATATGCATCATCTTAAGAAGAATTTCAATTATAACGTGTCTTATTTGTTCAACAACTCTAGATTGTTTACTCACAGACCTAAATTGAATTCTTGTCACAAAATGAAAGCTGAAAAACGCTAATTTAAATGTATCAATAATCAATCGAGAGAATTTCGTTGCTTTCAAACAATTTGTGTATTCCGTTTTATTAGATTATCAGAATATCACAGTATTTTTTCTAATTGCCAATTAGTTGAAATCTTGTTTGGGACTTATTACCATTAAAGATATCAAACTCCTAACTGAATGATATTCTTAATGATGTCGTCACTATAAGGCAGGAAAACATAGTTTCTATAGTAATTGGCGGTTGCCTGGTCGAGAGATATTGAGCAGACTTACAACAGATTCGGTGAACTAGCACCTTAAAATAGTCAAACTACTACTACTACTACAACTACTATTACTACTACTACTACCAATACTACTACTACTACTGTTTGCAAGGTAATACAAGGCTCGAATTCTACTCCTGATTGGGTTTAGTCTTATTCTTGAATTGGCTTTATATGACCTTTAGTTAGCTTTTGATTCCCTCTCATTTAGTAATGAATTCAACGAATTCTTTATCATGCTAAACAAAGCAAGAAATCTATTCATTGGCCATTGTAGTAAGAATTTTAAAGCTCATATTAATAGTCATTGTAAGCTCTCTCTCTCTCTCTCTCTCTCTCTCTCTCTCTCTCTCTCTCTCTCTCTCTCTCTATATATATATATATATATATATATATATATATTCGAACCCACTTAATCGCATATCGGGTAATAGCATAAATCGGATAATCACGTAGGATTGTGAAATCAAAAGCCATTTCCTAAGTATTTTTTGAAAAATACCCGCTGAATTGCATGGCCAAAAAGTTCAACCCCACTTAATCGCATAGAAAATTTCCCGACCCGATCTCCAAACACCACTAAAAATTTTTAATTTTTTGGTATTTTTCTTCAAAATACAGTTTAAAAAGAGAATTATGACAGGTGAATCATTAATTAGTTGTACAAAGAAAGGTACATCTAATAAATTGTTAAAACAACAAGGACACATGAGATATTATTATATACATTCGATCGAACATTTAACATTATTACATAAGATTGAGTAAAGCTACCACGTGCGTACGTGACAGTCAGTGGTATATACACGTGTATATATATATTTTCATTTGCCTTGTGAAATTCTCATAGCTGCAAGCTTGAGAGCCGTTGTAATTATTACTGACAATGAATGCCAAAAAATTTTGTCAATCCGTGTATGAATACATATAAAATGCAATACACAATCCGGAACTACATTATCGTAGGTAAACAAACATGACAGTCACGTCACATTTGTCTACATTCGAGATGAGACTGAAAAACACATTACGAGATATTACAAAGTAAAATCAAAGAAATTGATAAAATAATATTTTGATAACACACATAGGCACCTGGCTGATATTCACCGTAATATTGACATTGTGAGAGACAGAGTGGTGTTTTTGATGGCCTGTTGAAAGAACAGACAACAACAGATCAGTCAAAACCATCAAACCACAAACAAATTTTGAACAATCGGATCTTTAAAAATTTCTTCCTACCTTGACAAAGCTGCTATATACCCTATTATTTTGAGACAATGTGTAATGGTACAACTTGTCAATCAATTTTGTGTCTCGCGGGATGTAAATTTCAAGTGATGTAAATTTCAAATGGAATTAGATTCACGCATGTATGCCACATCCAGTGAAAATTGTCCGTTTCACATGCTTTGTTTTTTGATAGGAAAAACTGAAAAATCAGCTACATACTTTTAATCAAGTTACAAGGGATACAATAAGATTTCCTCAAAAGTACAATACATGGTTTAAGTACTACACAACTCCTTGCTAACCTTAAAACGATAATTTTCTAAACTTTGAGAGATATTTGAACCGCACCAGGCGTAAAGAATAAGTATACTTCTCACTGCTTTGCTGTCTACATTTGAATGATACTGAGTATGAAGCTCGGCACATTATGTAAGAGTGAATCTCAACCTAACAGTAACAATGTCGACATTCCAGAAAAAATCTCTCGGTAAATCCCTGTCTACTCACATATCACAGATTCGAAACCCACATGCTTGGCCATTGAAAATTATCCTCAGCTACAGTACTCCCCTTCCCGTTTCAGATTCACAAATTTCACTTCCGACATTTAGCCAGCAATCTTTTACTCCAAACTTCTTTGCAAATTGAAATGGGGCCACACAGGTGCACCTAATTTTCGACTGAAATAAAAGTCCACAAATAACAACACATTTATCGTTGATATTCAATTTTTATACATATTATTTATATCCAATATTCTAAAAAAATTCATTATGTTAATGAAAAATCGAGAAAATACCATCAAAATACCTGATAACACTATAATTTTTCAAACCAAAACTCCCCGTTGTTACCCCCACATTAAAAATATTGCGGATGAATAATGTGTCGTTCTCGGTCTTAAATTCAGCTGTTGCGTCTATTGGACTCCCCCGATGTGCATGTGTTATAGATGGGAATTTTTTTTCTTAAAATAAATGAATAATTTTTTTTATAAAAATATTAAACGAAAATATAACAATTGTAACGCGCGTTATTCCGTTTGCTTGCAAAGTTGTTGCCTTCATACTGACAATGAATACCATTTTAAAACAGTTCAATTGTTAAATATATATATATATATATATATATATATATATATATATATATATATATACGATTTAAGTAAGGAGATATGACAAAAACTTAAATATAAAATGAAATCAGTTTTACATTTCAAACTTTTAAAAAATTTTCTTTGCGTTAGAAACACATTTATGAAGGCAGCGTATTTTACCACGGATACATTTTATAAAAATTACAGGAATCTAATTAGGCTTAGTTTATGGAAAGCATTAAACCATATCTTTCATACACATTTTACATAATCACATTTAATGCATTGATGGTATTTTAAAGGTATCTGCATAACATTCCAAACGGATCCATTATCTTCTCGAGAAACAGAACAAATATACCATCGCAGATATATTTCAATTTGTTTTCCAACTTCAAATTAGCGTTGTTATAATGGGAATCACGTTATTAAAATGAAGATATAATTACTAAGTATTTTAAACAAAAAAATAATAACTTTTTATTTCCCTCAGGAGTATTATCATAAAATTCGCGAAAACATCATTTTTTAGCTGAATAAATTTAAAAAATTGTCGTCATTAAGAAATGTATAAAATTAAATATGTGTGTGTGTGTGTGTGTGTGTGTGTGTGTGTGTGTGGTATTCATTAATTTGTTCCTTTTTTCAACCTTCTACCAATGCATAATATACATCTGAAAAATATATAATTTTAAAAAGCAACAATCCAAAAAATATATAGAAAAAAAAAACAAAGACTGAAACCATTCCAAAAAGCAAATCAGACGAGGAAATCTTTAAAAAAAAAATAATAATAATAAAATAAAAAAAAAACAGGAAAAAATAATAAATCAAAGTTAGTAAATAAATTATGAATACACCGATAGCGAAAGAATACTGTAAATGTACTTATTTTCGCGCAATCAAATTTTAGCGCAAATGACATATTGTTGGCAATAATTCGCGCAATCATAATTTAGCGCACTCACGGTTGGTAGAAGTCAATTTTAGAAATGGACTGTAATAACGTATCATAATTACTAGATTGTTTCCGATTTTTTTTTTTTTTTTGTTTTGTTTTTTTTTTTTTTTTTTTTTTTTTTTTTTTTTTGTTTGTTTGTTTGTTTGTTAAGAGTGTTCAAAATGTAAACATATGTACCGCACGATGACCTATTAAATGTTTATATTAAGATTTTACTGAACAAATAAGGCGTGTGAAGAATAAAAATGACGTTTGTGTGTGTTGAACGGTATTTTATGCTTACTTTCTTCGTACAATTTTTTAAAATTTAGTAAATTAAATCGTTAACTATTGTTTTGAAGTCTAACGTGCATTGACTCGGTTATAATGCGCTTTGATTGCATTTTCCAACGATCTTGAAGGAGCACCTTTGACATACATGGTGATTCCGATAATCTTGGCTAGATATTTGTTTTGAGATGGATAATCTCGGCTTGACGAAACTAACGAGATTCAAATTTTGCGGGACGGTGTGAAAGGGATTGAAATGTCAATGGTTTAGACGTGAATAGGTGGATAGGCGGAAAATCATAGCTTGGGTCAAGACGCCGCTCTTGACCAATCAAAATCCTGTTTGCATAAACGGTAAGTTCGGTTTCTTCCCTTTGTCGGTTGATTAAGGTGACATGCAAGCTGATGTTAACTGTGAATTAATCTAAATTAACAACACGTGTGAGTAGTTCTCTGTTTTTATTGATGATTCTACCTGTGATTTTGGATACGCTAATGATCTGATACAACTGATAAGCTACTTTGTTTGCAAACCGAGAAAAAAAAAAACAAATGTGTAGATTAATTTCGTTTGTTATGATACTTGGCGTAATTTTTTTAAATGAAAATTAATAAAATCTTAACTAAGTTAATTAAAACGGGTAAAATAAATCAAACTGAAACAAAACACTTCAGTAGACAAAAACTACTTCCTCAGATCATATACAAAATCGACTATTCTGGAAATTTTTTTGGGTCCGAATTTTAAATGAGTTGAAGGTTTTTTTAAACATCAAATTTAGCTTAAAAACCACCTGCGTTAATTATATGGGAAACATTTATTCGCGGTAGTCATAAATTAGCGCGATTTGTCTAGCGCGAAAATCGCTAAAATAAGATTACCGCTAAATAAAGTACATTTACAGTAATAAGTCTTGAGTCGCTTCCATTGTGCACCTTTGTGTTTTATCCCGAAATATTATGGTTGGTTGGTTAGTTTATGGTTGTAATGTTGTTTTACGTCTGCAAATAAAGACGGACGATATTCCCCTAGCAACCGAGGCGATTTTACGAGATTTAAGATTTATATTCTGCATAATGGATTACCTGTATTGAGATGAAAAAAAGACATTCTTCTTACGTATGACCCAGCTTGAGTTCGAACCTACGACCTCCAACTAAAGGCGGAAGCTCTTTCCTTAGCTATCCAAGGCGGTTTTACGATATATAAGATTTATATTCTGCATTTTGGATCACCTGTATTGAGATGAAAAAAGTCGTTCTTTTATTCATTAAACGTATATCAGAGACATGTCACAAGTTATAATTTAAATGATGTATATTTCAAAACACGTTTTCCCCAGAGGATACTTAGCTTTAAATCTTCAGACAAATGATAGCAAAATATCGATTCTAAAAGACCCACGCATACATGTCATTTAAAATGCAGCAACACATCTTTTCAGACTGTATCATTCTAAAATCATTCATAAACAAAGTGTGGGGGCTCGTAGCCCGAGTGGTCTAAAGCACTTGCCTTGCACGTGCCTCTCAGCACCTCTCACTCCTGCCTGTCCTAGTGTGAGAAAGTTTGTCATGTCACTCATCGGAATTCGGTAGTTTCTTTTGACACTCCGGTTTTCTTCACCATCCTAGAACTTGCCGCCACGTTATAAGTGAAAAAAAATTGACTTCTAGGTAAACACCATTACTTCACTGAAATATAGTGGAAGTGAAGTCATAAGTTGCAAAGATGCAAAAATCCCTTGCGAATACACTAATGGAAATTGGCAATTAGTGATTTTATCGAGCCATACCCAACAAATCTCAGTCTTTTGGCATCATTTCTACAAACAAGGGAAATATGTTAAATGAGGCGAGTATTTGAACAAAAAAAGTTTCTTTACATTTCAGTCCTTTGCAAGACTTACTGTGAATCAAATTAATAATTACAAGTTTAATACCAAAAGCAACATATTTTTTTAATTGTTCTAACCAACAGTTATCGTTAGTGAAAAAATTACCGTCCTTGATTGACTTGATTTTGTGACTAGACAAATCGAAGTATATCAACTTAAGAATCAGTTGTTTTTTTTGCAATTATATTTCATGTCTGTCAAAAACTAGCCATTTTTATAAACTGGCATTGCAATTTTTATCTGATCTTTATGGTGCATTTCACTGGATCGATAGTTGTAAAACACGTGTAAGATTATTCGAGTCCACTATATTAGATTAACGCAAATAATATACTATATTCTGTGATAATATCCATGTATTTGCCAAAAGTCAAACGCAATATTTACAGCGGTATTTCAGTACAAGTTATTGTGTTCTTTTATGTTGGAGTGTAGTGAAGTGGAGTAATGGTGTTTTACGCCCCAGTCAAAAATTTTTAACTTATTTCGAGGTGGTCAGTTCTGGGATGGTGGAGGAAACCGGAGTGCCCGGAGAAAAACCACCGACCTTCGGCAAGCGAACTGACAAACTTTCTCACACTAGGATCTGTCCCGCGTGGGATCCGAACCTAGGCTGTGAGAGGCACTGTGATCCATAAGCGCGCGCTTGAGACCAATCGGCCACCGAGCCCCCCTTTTATGTTGGAGTTATGTTAAGTAATGGTGTTTAATGTCTGAGTCAATAATATTTTACTTATATCTATACGTCACCAGCTATAGTCGAAAGTGCAGAAATTTTGCCGGCGCGTTGCGCTGATGGCAGTATACAGCAGGGTTCTTTATCATGCCACGCCTACCGTGACACGGGACCTCGTTTATTTTGAGTTCCCATCAGAAATAACCGTGACTTTCATTTCGTAATTCCGAATGCTTGGCAAACGAAAAAAACACTACCCACTTTCAAGTATTGGGTCAGACCCAGTCAGGGTTCGAACCCACGGCCTCCCACTAACTGAGCGAGCACTCTACCAACTGAGCTACGCATTGTTTTTTATGTTAGAGCACTGCCTTATAGTATAAATACAACGTGCAACATTAACTCCAGTGTACATTCACAGTCGGGTATAATTTGTCATATGTTTGTCCCTTCTTGTCTTCTTTTGCCAGGTTGTCTATATCATTTGGTTGTATTGTTTCGTGTTGGTGGTTCCGTTGAATTTGACCATAAACATGTTTTCATTTTTATATATCTTTCTTCTATTTTATTTATTTAGGCTTTGATTTTTTTGTCAATTTTTGACGGATTCATTGGGTTCAGCAATTTGGAAATTTTTCAGCTTTAAATTATTTTATTTTTCCCTTTTATCATACGTTTCGTTTTTGGATGTTCTGCACATATGTTGTTATGAAAATGGCAATTTCATGTCATTTATTTGCAATTTTTCTATGAAATTATAAAAATGAATTATTGCAAATTAAAAATGATATATTAGTGGTTTGATGTTTTAAGTTATTATTTTTCAAAAATTATTTTCTATATATACCCCTCTCTCTAGAGATAAATAGAGAGTCTGTTGTGATGAATTCAGTAATGACTTGGTATTATAACTAACTATATTTTCTTAATGACTGACGCTAACTTTTAAATGAATAATATATTTCATGGTTGCATTAAAAGCGATTCTTTAATTATACGAGAATATCATCCAAGTCTCGCGAGACAAAAGTTTATATAAATTAACGTATATAGATAAATTCAACAAGATAATTATCAAAAATAAAATTAGTAAATTATTTGAACTTTTCCTCTGGGTAATTGTAATATAAATTTGCTGTTTTATTATTTTTTATTATTATTAAATCCTTACTGACAAGAACTTTAGAATACATGCCTGATGATAGTTTGACTTACTTACACACGAACACCTGAAAATTAAAGTAGTATGTTGTTAAATTTAAAAAAAAAACTTACAATATTTTTTCTAAATTTAATGTAATTCATGAACAGAAATTTACAACAAATAAATTGGATTGTCGTTCATCGACAGCAAAATCTTAAAATGTCGTAAATCGAAAGATATTTACATGTACAGCGACAGACATATTTCAAATGTCGTTTATCGACATAGATTTCGGTCAAAATATCTTAAATGTCGATTATCAACATATATTTACAGTCAGATCTTTTCAAGGTCATTTAACGACAAATATATACTGCCAGATCTAGTTTTGTATATTGTGTTAATCTGTTTTTTCTCATTTTTATCGAGTGAGGTTTCCTCTTGGTTTCTGTTGCAAATTTTAAAATGTATTTCTAAAGAAATTTCAACAGAGTTTGCGATATACGGGAAGTCAAATGCGAAATCTTAGCGATTTCCTGATGGTAATTCAGAAATATGACCTCTCTCTCTCTCTCTCTCTCTCCGCTGTTGATGCGATTTTTGTCGGCAGTAAGCAAGTCAGAACTGTTGTTTTTTGTAAACTTCTACTTGGTACGGCACCAATGGATCTGTAATTTTAAATCTTCTTTATTTGTCGAAATCAAATTTGACCAAAACGTTTCAAACCTGCAACATTCTTTTTTAAATCATGTTTTGTTGCGTTACCGTTTCATCTAGTATATAAAGTCATAACAGTAGCATAAAGTAATTACCAAAATAAAAATAAACCAAAAAATAATAATAATAATAAATAAATAAATAAAAATAAAAAATAATGATAAAAAACCCAACAGATTGTAATGTTATAGTCTTGAACCATATGATTTATTCTTTCAACCGTGATACCATTACTTTGTATCATGTGGCTAAATCCTTTCAACATCACATTTGTATGATGAATTTAAAAATCAAAGTCATAAAAATTACATTTTTGTATTGAAACCAAATTCAACTGTAATTGTAAAATTTCTACTCATTATTAACAGTTAAAATCGATTTAATCTCGTATTATTCCCTTCGTGTAAAATTTTAACACCAATATTTCTTGGATAAATTAATATCTTGATTTGGTTTTTATTGCATTTAAATAAACACAAATTGTTTGAAATTTTCAATTTTCATTAAACCATTCAATGAGTTGAAAGTGAATTGCAATTTATTATATCAATCTTTTTTAAATTATTTAAAAAAACTGACAATTATCACAGGATATCAAAGGCATTCAGAACATCTCTATAGAATTACAACATATATAGAAACCTTTGTTTTTGATTGTTATTAGTGTCTTCATTGCTGTAGCTCCTCCGTCTTTAACCTGCTAATTGAAAAATCCCAGTGTCAACTACTGAATAATAAAAATAATAATAATAATAATAGTGATGATGATGATGATAGTGATGATGATGATGATGATGATGATGATGATGACGACGACAACAACAACAACGACAATAATAATAATAATAATAATAATAATAATAATAATAATAATAATAATAATAATAGTGATGATGATGATGATGATGATAGTGATGATGATAGTAATGATGATGATGATGATGATGATGATGATGATGATAGTGATGATGATGATGATGATGATGATGATGATGATAGTGATGATGATGATGATGATGATAGTGATGATGATGATGATGATGATGATGATGATGATGATGACGACAACAACAACAACGACAATAATAATAATAATAATAATAATAATAATAATAATAATAATAATAATAATAATAACCAAGTGGATGTATATAAGAATGATTTGTTAAGCACTTTAAGTCTATATTTTACCTGACCGCCAAACATTTTCTCTGGTGCTAAATCTTCAATAAAAACTGTGTTCAACTATTGCTTTATGATGATGATGATGATTATTATCATCATCATCATCATCATCATCATTATTATTATTATTATTATCATTATTATTATAAGATTATCATCATTATTTATTATTATTATCATTTTTATTATTAAAACTTTATATATTGTCTGTATGCTACAAGTACACAAAATATTTATGTCTAGAGCTTTTTATTTTAATATTTTAATACTTCAAAAATGAATTAGATTTCTATACGCGTTTGTATTTAATACTTTATGTACAGAATATTCACTTGAAAATGATTTTTTTAATTTCATTTAATTTTTTAATTTAAAAAAATGACCGTATGTATTAAGAATATAATTGTAATAGCCATGGTATTCTTCGATTACGCTAAAATAATGCGTTTAAGATCGTATATATATTTTAAAATTTAAAAAACACAGAGTATATCATATTTTAAAATGAGTTTTTGTAATCAAATGCATAATAGAAAAACTAACGAAATGACAAAACCGACACACTTATCCAATATGCAACCATCTTAGTAAGCAGCTTCTTCACATAGACATATCTTACCATCTGCATCAGGGATGTTTCTTTGAAATAAACATGTTGGCAGAAATAGACATAAATTGTTGGAGTTCAGCACTGGTGTTTTATAGTGCAGTCAAGATTCTGTGGCTTATAGCAAGGCGTTCAGTTCATATAGTGGTGAAAATCTTGAGATGGAGAAACACACATACATACATGTATATATACATTTCGGCAAGTTTACTGAAACTGAGATCAGTAAACCGGTACTTTAGAGAACTCGACTAACGAGGATCCGGAAATCTACATCAGCAGTATGCAATACGTATTATTCAGTGCATTCGCCACACAGTAGGTCGAAACGCAATATTGATAAATCAAATACTTTTTTAAATATATTGTCTTAAAAGTATATTTCAACCAAATTTAATTTTTTTGGGGGAAATTTTGGGATTTATTCTTTATATCGTTCGTTTATTTCATAAAAGAAAATATCTAAAAACTGCATCTGTGCAGGATAAATTAGTTTTCAATGTCATTCCCGTGTTATCAGAAATAAATGTTCCAATTACAATAAATCAAATTTGAGATTACATGTCAAAAAACTAATTTTTGATTATTGATAAAATAATTCACTTGACCCGTTATGATGTTACTGCGATCTATACTCTTTTATATGTTAGGAATTAACTTGATTTTAGATCTATACTCGATAATTCTTGGTAAATTCGCTTCCAGTTTCTTGATATGTGTAGATAAGCATGAATGCAAACTACCGTCATTTCAAGAGAATGGTATTATTTTACTGTGTATTTCTTTTTAGATGATATTTACTTTTTCAGAAATAAAATAGTCTCGAGATGTAATTAAAAGCTACAACCCTTTACTTTATTCTGGCTGATAAATATAAACTGACAATAGATGTTTTACTATTTCTAGCTAAACTAAGAATGTTTATACTTTTACGGGGGTTGTTCGATATGTAAAGTGCATTGTATTATATCTGAAATGCATTCGACTCACATAGTGAAATGAACATTACATCCCTTACAATTTCTTAAATGCGTGATGGTACGCCGATTTAGGTAGACCTCCGAGACATTGACTGAAGGCTGAAGGCTGAGCCAAAGGCTTGTCGGGACATGTAACGACGACCAGGTTAGGACTTTTTTGAAAATAGGAAAAAGTCGCATAGGGCTAGATCTGGAGAGTATGATTGGTGTAGCAAGACGGTAACCTTCCCCAATTTAAAAAATTGCTTTAGAAGCTTAAAAGTTTGTAATGGAGCGTTATCTTGAAGTAGACGATCATACCTAAATCCTGACACAGGGCGTCGTTTAAGATAACATTTCTTATGCTTTTTAGTATATCATCTTGGTAATATCGATCTGAAACACTTTGCCTTTCGGCACCGGAGTTTACACGGCTATACCATCACATGAGAAGAATATGGAATAAATAACATTCTTTGTGCTTCGGATTCTTCTGGTAACAACAGGCCTTCTACAGTGTTTCCAATTATTCTTTCTGGTTCGAAATAGTGTACCCTATGTAACAATGGTTGAAAATTGTCTTTGATTGAATTTGGGAAACATTATAAGCAATTGCTTTGCGGTTTGTACTCGTAACTGTTTTGGTCACCTGTCAATATATGCAGGATCCTTCTCGCAGAAATCGTTCGATCTTTCAAAATACGCTTCAGAGTGAAATGCACTCGCGATAGAGATATGCCAACAACTTTGTCAATTTCAAGAATCGTATATCTGCCATCACTTTTAATTATATCCCTTACTTTTGAGACATTTTCCTTGCCTGTTAAAGTCACAGATCAACCATAAGCTCTAATTTTTAATATTCTCAACCTGTTTACGAAACATTTTACATCATTGGTCAACGGCTGTATTGAATTGGCTATAATATTACAACTATGTTGAGCTGAAGACACTTGTTTATACGATTGTTAAAGTGTTGAATAGAGATATTCAAGCGTATCAACAACATCGAAATCGTTGAAAGCGTTATTGCGGTGTGGTACAACACACATTACATATCGAACAGTCCTCGTTAATATAAATCATATTTGTAAAAGGGAACAATAGACTTAAAAGCCAGTTTACGCCCTTACCGAAGTTCAATGGTTTTCTTTTATTGTTTCGGTTTTCCCGCCATTCTAAAACTGTCCACCTCGATAATAGTTAAAGAGTAAACGAGTTGTTAAAGCCCTATCAGCATGATTGCAGCTATTCACGGTTATATTAGCTATGTGACGTAAAAAAAAACAACACCATTCAGCCACTCAAATCCACTCGTCTAAAAGAAACCAATAATGAAAACGTAACTTGGAAGATTTTCAATTTAATATGCTGAGTGAAATATAAATGCTTTTAAAGCAGTTCGTACAAACGTTTACAAGAAAATATAATTACAATGCACTTCTTTTGAAATTTATTGTATATACTTCAAAAAATGTTTCCTACATAATTATAGTAGTTAAAACAGGTCATGTGCAAAACATCAAAAGAATAAAAACCAGCGTGATTTTAGATGTATAACCTTTTGGCAAGAGGAATTCAAATGTATATCTCGTCAAATGTAATAAAAATCAAACTAATTTTTCTACAATCATTTAACCATTTCGTTTTTTTTTACAATTCGGAGATTATATTGAATGTCAAATAATCTTTTGGAATAACAATTGAATACTTACTGTTGTTACTGGATTACATATCCAAAGGTATTATCAGAAAAAAGGAAATGTTTCGAGGAAATAAACGAAACGAAACGAAACAAACAAATAAATAAATAAATAAATAAATAATAGGAAAACATTAGGATAATAAAGTATAAATTCTTTTTTTAAGGCTGCACAGAGGTGACAGAGGCTCATGCCATCGGTATTGTGTGCTCACCGAATTATTGCATGCTCACTCGATTTTTTTTTTTTTTTTTTTTTTTTTTTTTTTTTTTTTTTGAGATCAAGCGGAAGTAGTCGCGGCCACAAGGTATTTCATACTCACGTAAAAATGATAACCGTGGCCTGGCGTAACTACAAAAAACCTATCGCTTGATTACGCAAAAAAAAAAAATAAATAAATAAAATAAAATAAAATAAAAAAGTGTGCACACTGACTAACTCGCGTCAAATAGGTTTGTTTAGTACTTACGCATACACTTTTCTTACGAGTGATAAGTTCTCTTTTTTCTAACAGACAACTGAAATAAGTTTTCATAATATTTGGAAAATCTAAAAATAATACACGAATAAGATCGTTCAGAGGATGCCATTTTTAATACACGGATTAAATTGAGTCTTTTGTTCATACATAACCTTGAAGTATGCATTCAAAAAAGGCGTATGTTTAGATTTTAGACTTTTGAAATACGTGTTACATGATGATACTCAAATTGTTGTATTAAGGTAAATGGCATTTAAATATAAAATCCCGAATTAAAGAAATCTTATTGAATTCAAAAGACAAGTATAACATGTACAGTGTATTTAGGGAAACACACTTATTTATCTATAGATGTTATGTATAAAATTATAACAAATCACAGACAGTCTCATATGGAAGACCAGATGGTGCATCGTAAGCCTATTCAGGCTGGCCGAAATAACGATGATATCGCGACAACGAGGTTTTTTTTTTTTTTTTTTTTTTTTTTTTTTTTTTTGATGTAAATCGGGTTGCACCTAAAAATAAAATAATAATAATAATAATTATTATTATTATTATTATTATTATTATTATTATTATTATTATTACTATTATTATTATTATTATTATTATTATTATTATTATTATTATATGTAGTTTTGGAAACTAAGTTAGACACGCCGATATACTGATATACTGATGATAAGTTATTTCGTGTATCAGAAACAATAGTCATAAATATGAAACATTTCATCGTATTTATCCAACCGTTATTCCTTTCTAAAATTATGAAACCGATACGAGTTTTTAGTTTAAAATTCTAAATATGATATAAACCAAAATAAATATTTTCCTAAATGAGTCTTGATATTGTTGTTTTAAAAAAGATAATGTATATATATTTAGCTATAAAAATCCTGACTGATTTGAACTGGATATCACAATGTCTGCTAAAATAATCAATACTTTGGAATATATAATAATATAATGATAGTTTGAAACTATTCGTTTAGAAATGATTGATCGAGATTTCTGTCGGGATGTTTAACTACAGACACCAATGCTGGTTAGTTTTGTGGTCAGCACTTTCTGCCATATCATTTCAGCTCGTTGAACTTGCACTTGACGTAAAGTTCAAAACACAGACATTATACCTAGTATTTTTCGCCATTCTACAATTAAGTTTCGAGTGGTGTGGAGTGGAGTAATGATGTTTTACGCCTCAGTCAAGATTCTTTCACTTATTTCGAGGCGGTCAGTTCTGGGATGGTGTAGGAAACCGGAGTGCCACGGAAAAACACTTACCTTCGACAAACTTTCTCACACTAGGATCTGTCCCGAGTCGGCCACAATTATGTTTCGAAATGAAGGACAAGGAAATACAGCCGTATTACAGATAAGGAATTGTCGTATGCATTCGAATAGGTAGTCAACAGCATATTGATATAAAAAACAAAAGTGACCATATACTCTTACCGAAAAGTCTATCAAGAGG